>JAJKFI010000024.1:11808695-11851777 GCA_029204185.1 Lerista edwardsae
GAAGAAGAAGAAGAAGAAGAAGAAGAAGAAGAAGAAGAAGAAGAAGATTTAATGCCTTTCCTGAAAAAGAAATATGTGGTTTTCTTTTAACCCAGAATCTGATTCTGGAACCGAGTTTGAATTTAGTACTAATTTGAGCTATTTTAACTCAGGCAGATAAATGGAATGCCAGTCTAGTCTGAGTCAGCCTCATCAGGATCTGTAAACCAAACAGAATGATGAACCCAGAATAGTTCCCTGAAAGACAAAATATTTGAGAACCTGGGCTATAACTACCTTGCAATTTATTCCAAATGACAGGAGAGCTGACAAGCTTGAGAACGCAACCTAAAATAGGCTGTGTCTGAAAAGTGAGTGGTTTGCACATAAATATTACAGGGGCAGTCAATTTACAGCTGTGACTGCGCAGCTAAAATAATCTATTGCTCAAGCCATATTCAGTGTGCAGAGACAGGTGGGAGGAGCTGTGTGTGCACTTCTTAGGGCCCTCAAGTGCCACGCACGCACTCATCCATCCGAAATGTATGACTGGTGAGGCCCCAGCATGGGCAGTACCTTCTCTCTGGGCGCCTGCCAGAAATGTGCTTCACAGCACGTTTACGACACACAGAGCCAGAGCTATGCACATACCACTGCTGATAAGGCCCATAGGATTGGGCTCTCATTCAGTTGAGACATCAAGTTGGCCACTTATTTTTGGTTGGTTACTGGTTTGTTGGGTGAGCTGTACTGTTATAGATTAAGGGCACAATCCTAGCCTTCTTTCCAGCACCGGGGTAAGGGCAATGCAGTCCCAAGGTAAGGGAACAAATATTCCTTTACTTTGGGGAGGTCTCTGTGACCACTACTCCACTGCAGGATGCAGCACATGCCCCACTGACACAGCTATGACAGCGCTGGAAAGTTGGTTAGGATTGTGCCCTAAAATAGATACATAACGTTAATTGGGGGGGGCAGCGGTGTCATCCTACCAGCACGCTGCCGATCACGCTGCCGATCACCACGGAAACCCTCCCAGCGAGCGAAGAAACTCCGCCCAGCGAACCGGTAGGATGACACCGCTGGGGTGGGTACACCAACCAGAGTGATGCCACTGCACATAAGTTGTCTGTATGATATTGAAATTTATTCTGAATGGTCTGGTCCATTAGGAGGTGGAGCAATGAGCTCTCGTACCAGGTGACTCAAAATCTAGTGACACCACTGGTTGGAAAGAAGACAAGATGGGGCTTGCACCAAATAATCTTAGGGAGTCCTTGACTTTGAAAATTGTACATCTGAGAACTCCTGTGCAGAAGAATTTTGTAGGCACTTCTAAGGCAAGGGAAAGAATAGGACACCTCAGCAGGAACAATAGGAGATATGAATTGCTATAGATCGGAGCAATGCTGGGAAAAATAAAATAGATGGATTCAGAAAACTGTGAATTATCAAGGTCTGACCAAGTCAGTCTAGGCATTAATTTTAATGTTTTGATGGATAATTGCCAAAATCTTCCAGGTTGTGGAGGTACAGATAGCTTATTTCCAAGTCAAGCCTGTTCAAACTCATCTATCTATATATATAAAAATGGACGTGGGTCTATATGTCTGTATGTCTGTATGTATGTATGTATGTTCCGAATAGGCTTCCCCACGCCTTGACCGAGTGCCACTAAACTTGGCACACACGTACCTTGCAGCCTGGCAAAGAACACTGCGGGGGTCAGACCCCCCTACAGCCCCCCGTTTTTTGGGGAGGGGGGCCAGATCGTCAGGCACCAAGGGGATTGCATTGGGCTACAGGTCTGCTGCCACCCTGTGGCCACAGACGATTCTGCAGGTTATGTGATTCACAGGGACTAACCCAAAGCGAAACCGAAAGTACTTTGCACTGCCTGCGTGGCAAAGAGTTGCAAAAGATCCAGAGAGTTCCAGCACCCAGTCGGATCTGAGAGGGACCTATTTCCAGGGGGCTAATTCAGTGAATGTGACAATTTCATTACGCTCCTTTGCTTGATTCTGTCCCTGTATTCATTCCTTCTCCTAATAGAGGCTGGGGATACTTTCTCCCCCGGGCAACGCCGGGTAACAAAAGGCTAGTACAAACATAAAACAAAGGTACACCATAAAGCCCTCTGCATGACGCTCTGTTCTTGTGGCAAATGTTTTGCGATTCCTCCAGAGATGGATGTTCTGGATTCTCTGTAGATGCCAAATTGTGTGGGTAGAAAGAAGTCTAGGCATCTGCTTTGTTTTGATGGCTGTCCTAGCAGAGAGTCATCCTTCCCTTCTTTTTGCAAATGAAACTCATGATTTACAGGTTTTGTCTTAGGACCAAATGAGAAAAATGAGTATGTCATTTTTCTGTAGGACATAATAGCAACTGGGAGGACCTGATCAGGTTGGGATGGCAGGAGGAAGTCAGTTTTACAGGGTTTTAGCAGGAGTGGTGGACTGATGGTTGAGCTGCTGGTACTGCCTGAAGCTCAGCGGAAGAATCTGTGGTCTTGTTTTGGATGGGAGATGGAATATCAGGCTGTGACAAGCTGCTGTACCCATTCTTGCAGGATGGAGGTGCTGATGAGCACCACAAGTGAGAGTTGAGGTGTGTGTGAGAAGGCCAGCTGGCAAAAGAAGAACTTGAGGACCTAACCAGGCTTGAAATGCAATGGCACACAGTCAGAGGAGAGAACCACACTGTGAAGACTACATCTGGGATTGGGGATTCAGTGAACCACAGAATACTGTATATTTGTCAAAACCCCATTGAAAAATTGTGGTATAGACTAGCCTGCCTATGTAAGCTGTCTTGGGCACAGTGGCGTTTCTACAGGGATGGCAAAGCTCTAAGTTTTGCAAGAAGCCTTACCTTGCAGTGGAAATCACTCCTCTCCTGCACCGTTTTAGCCAATCCTCACAGGGAACAGCAACATCTTGGCGTTGCTTACTGGCTACAGCAGCAAAGGAGAGGAGGGATTTCCATGACAGGGTAAGGCTTCTTGCAAAACTTAGAGCTTTGCCATCCCTGTAGAAATGCCTCCGCTTGGGCATTTGCTTCAGGATCAGGGCAAATGTTAAGGCTGCTCTCTTCCTGCCACAGTCTCAATCTGGATTACTACCTCCACTCAGCAAATCATTCTACTAATTTTGGAAGAAAATTAAACCCACTATGTGGTTTGGCCCTTACTTTGGCTCTCTTTACAGTGTTTCTCAGGATTAGCAGTCCAAAATTAAGCTGGTTAGGCTGGCCCTACTAGAAGGGCCAACCTGGCAGTTCGTACTCCTACTCCTGCCAACCTACTACTCCTACTACTACTACTACTCCTGCCAACCTAGCAGTTCGAAAGCACGTAAAAATGCCAGTAGATAAATAGGTACCACTTCAGTGGGAAGGTAACGGCATTCCGTGCGCCTTGGCATATAGTCATGCTGGCTACATGACCACGGAAGCTTGTCCTAGGACAAACACTGGTTCTTTGGCTTAGAAACAGAGACGAGCACTGCCCCCTACAGTCGGTCATGACTAGACCTTTTCCTGGGGAAACCTTTACCTTTACTAGAAGGTAGGGTGAAGCAGTTGCCCTGGACAAAAAATGTTAGGATAACAATTAAGAGCAGGATATTACCATTTATTTCATTCACAACTATAATATTTGTCCTGTCATAGCGGCTCAAGAACCAAAATGTTTTGGGCCAGTGGTTCTCAACCTGTGAGTCAAGATCCACCAGTGGTTTCAGAGCCAATTTCAGGTGGGTCGCGAAACTTGTTGAAAATATGTGAAGAAGGGATGCTGGAAAGGGGAAGGTCTGTGTGGTTATTTTGCTTGTGTCAAGGTTGTAAATACGGTTTTTTCCTTTCTGATTCACTTTGCTATTGAAAAATGGTTGAGAAATAACCAAACTTTTTGCTGCATTCTCAGGAAAGCAGCAGGCTCTGGTGTCACAAGGATGGCACTTCCAGCCATGACATCACTTCCGGTGGGTCCTGGACAGATTGTCATTCTAAAAAGTGGGTCCCAGTGCTAAAAGGGTTGAGAACCACTATTTTGGACATATTGGAAGGTGGCACTCAAGCCATAAGGGAGAAGCAGGTCTGAAACCCACCTGGTCTGTTCCTGAGCAACAATTTGGTCAAAATAACAACTTTTGTACCAGATGGAACCTTCTGCATTTATTTTGTCCCCAGAAGTTGATTAGCTGAGAGCTGCAATGCTACCTCTTGCTATCTGTATTGATGGTGCCAAAACATAGTACATAGTAGGCACAGGGCATAAGGACTTGGGACATAAGAACATAAGAAGAGCCCTGCTGGATCAGGCCAAAACCCATCTAGTCCAGCTTTCTGTATCTCACAGTGGCCCACCAGATGCCCCAGGGAGCACACAAGAAAACAGGCTGCCTGCATTCTGTTGCCACTCCCTTGAATCTGGCATTCTGAGGTAAATTTCTGAGATTAACTTCTGAGTTATGAAGTAAATAAAGCAGAATTTGCTATCCTAAGCACATACGAAGAGCCCCATTGGATTAGGCCAAAGGCCCATCTAGTCCAGCTTCCTATATCTCACAGTTGTCCACCAGATGCCTCAGGGAGCATGAAAGACAACAGGCTGCCTGCATTCTGTTGCCACTCCTTTGTATCTGGCATTTTGAGGTAAAAGTCTGAGGTAAACAAAACAGAATTTTCTGTCTTAAGAACATAAGAAGTGCCCCTCTGGATCAGACCAAAGGCCCACTTAGTCCAGCTTCCTGTATCTTCCAGTGGCCCACCAGATGCCTCAGGGAGCACACAAGATGCCTGCATCCTCTTGCCACTCCCTTGTATCTGGCATTCTGAGGTAAATTTCTTAGGTAAAATTCTGAGGTAAATATGAGGTTAATAAAACAGAATTTGCTATCCTGCCTGTGGGGTGGGAGCTATAATAACTTGCAACCCAACCTGGGCCTTAAGAACATACAAAGAGCCCCGCTGGATAAAACCAAAGGCCTATCGAGTCCAGCTTCCTATATCTCACAGTGGCCCACCAGATGCCTCAGGGAGCACACAAGACAACAAGATGTCTACATCCTGTTGCCACTCCCACGCACCTGACCTGTTGCTACAGTCTCTGGTCTGAGACATCTGGGGTCTTACAGAATTCAGCTAAAGGAAAACAAAATTGGCTAAATAGATACAAAAGTAGCATAACATTTGCATGCACTAACCAAAATGTGCATCATTAGCATTGCACATGATTTGAGATTTCTTGGCACAGAGTTAGGGATTGCTTTGTTACAGGCTATATGCTCAAATCCCACATGCTGGGTTCCCCCCCCCCCCATCGATCCAATATATACATACGCTGGGCAGGAACCTAGACAAGTGTGCAATTTCCCCTAAAAGTTTTACTCCTGAGTGATAATAATAATAAAAAAAGCAGCGCCAATCTCTTCACTTCAGAGCACCACGTTTAGTGGGCTGCCAGAGCATTTACAAAAGATGACCTCAGGGAACGACAGGGGTGTACAGTTTTGCTTGCCAAAGCATAAAGAGAGTGTGTTTAACAGTTAAAGCTCCGTTTTTTATTTACGCACAAAATAACTCTCAGCAGTGCAGTAATCAGAGGCTGGCGTTAGCATCAAAACTGTAGCCCGCAGAGCTGTTCTGTGTAGCCGCCAGAAGCATTTCTCCAAAATGAATGCTTCTGCCATCGCAACTCGCGCACTTTACATTTGTTCACATCAGGCTTTGGCCCTGAATTCGAAACCTCCAGACTTCCAAAACCTCAGGTGAGGTCAGCCATACACAAAAGCAGCCAGTAGTGAGGAAGGAAAAGGACATGGGCTTCCTCAACACAAGACTGGTAACACAGCCACACAGAAGGCCGGCCTTAAACCAATGTGACATTGGTCACATTGACCAATGTCGTCACATTAGGACCCGCACATTGGGGGGGGGGGCCGGACCAGCACAGCAAGCAGAATACCTGATGCCGCAGCCAAGATCTCTATGGGCTATAGATCAGTGGGGCGAGCAGAGCAGCTTTCCCTTGGGCCCTCCCACCTGCCCCTGCCCCCGCCCCCGAATGGCCCAAAATGTGCTTCCTGAAAGCAGTTGGAAATGACGTCAGCATGTCGCCACCAACGATTTCCAGGTGCAATGATTTCCAAGAATGATTTCCATGTGGCGCCAGAAGTGCTTTTCTTGGTGAATAGGGGTCCTGCAAGGAGGGGGGCCCGTGGAAAAGCTCTGCATTGGGGCCCCACCGCTACGAGAGCAGGCCCTGCCCCCCACACACACACATTATCCAATTCAGAAACAGCTCAAACAAATCAGACAACTTCTCCAACTATTCAAGCTCAGTTGAAAGTTATTAATTGGGATGTCTACAATGGTATTTTTGTACAGAGAGACGATCCTTTTTCCAACAAACTATTTCGAAAGATTTTCGTCCAAGACTTAAAAAAAAAAAACTTTCTGCAGTGTGAACACTAGAAGGTCTTGTGCTCATTCCCACATTACAGGCTGGACGTTTTAAGGCACAATCCTAAATTGGAGTTAGGCCAGCTCCAGTAAGGCCGAATCCTAAGCCCATTTGGGAGGCCGTGCAGCTCCGATTCGGGCCACACGGTCTCCTCAGATCTCAGATTTGAGGAAATAATGCACGGAAGGGATAGAGTCGATAGAGGGATGTTCTTTTCCCTCTCTCAAAACACCAGAACCAGGGGGCATCCGCTAAAACTGAGGGTTGGGAGAGTTAAAACAGATAAAAGGAAGTACTTTTTTACCCAGTGGGTAGTTAATCTGTGGAACTCTTTGCCACAGGAGGTGGTGATGGCATCTGGTCTAGACGCCTTTAAGACCTTACATTAGTAGTAGGCTACTTCAGAGTACTGGGTGCAAGGGAGTGGCAACAGGATGCAAGCATCTTGTTGTCTCATGCCTCCCTGGGGCACCTGGGGGGCCGCTGTGAGATACAGGAAGCTGGACTAGATGGTCCTTTGGCCTGATCCAGCAGGGCTCTTCTTATATTCTTATGCTCATATGTTCTTATGAGCACATAGGGGAGGCTCCAGCCTCCCCTATTATATGGTAAGGTCACAAACATGCCCTTGCACTGGGGAGGCTCCAGCCTCGCCAATACTGCCTCGGATATGGCGCAGGCCTGTCGGCCTCGTCCTTCCAGCGCAGTAGAGGATTGCGCTCTCAGAAAGTTATACTTGGCTGCAAAGCCCTTCTCAAGCTGCCTTCCTGAAATGGTCCCAGTTTCCCTGTGCACAGCCAAATTGGCAGTACAGCTTAACATTCATCTCACTTCCTCATTGAGTCTATTTGTGACACTGTGTGAATTCCATGGGGTGGGGCTCGCCCGCCATGTGAGACATTGGGGGCTGTGGAGATTGTGGACATGCAGGCGCTTCTGTCGGTCGCTGCGCAGAGAGAGGCGGGAGACTTGAATCTGAGCTCGCCTGAGGCCGTTCATTGGCCCTGGGGTCGGCCGCATTCCATCACGGGGCCCCCGTACACAGTTAGGAAGGTCTGGAGGTGCCTGCCCTCCGGGTCACTGTGAGTGGTGTCGAGGCCTGACTTCGGGTGCAGGAGGGGTCGATCCGGCCCTTTCGGCGTGGGCTCCAGGCCTCTGGCTGTCCAGCCTGTGGTTGTGCTTGGGAGGGGTGGCATTAATGCAGTGCCCCGTGGCCTGTCTGCTGGGGTGGGCTTGGGTGCCTGGGGGACTCTATGCCCAGGGGTGATCACCAGGTGGGGCGGCACCGGTCCTCTCCACCCCCGGCCAAGGGGTCCGCTGCCCCGCCGGGGTGCCCCCCCTGAAGAGGTCAACCAGGGAGGATGGTGGCCAGCCCCCGTGGAGCCCTCGAGTGCCGGACCTCCGCCCGGCACCAAAGAGTGACCACTCGCCTCCCCAGCAGAGCTCCTTATGAGCTCTGGCCGGGAGAGCCGAGGCCCCTCGCCTTCCGGTGAGATCTCACATGCGAGATCTCGTGAGATTTTGAGCCAGGCGAGAGCAAGGCCACGCCTTCACAGCCCAGTCTTCTCATCTGGGGCTGTGGGGACTGTCGCTCTTGCTGTGGCTCCCCCGCAGGTGGGGAAACTGCCGGCCAGCGCACCTCCCTTGCCGGGCGTCTCGAGCCCGGCTCCAATGTAACTCCCCAGTGAAAGGCCCTGGGGAGCCGGCAGGGGGTGGAACGAGCCCGGCAGTAGCCCCACACAGCAGCAGTCGCCCGCCAGCCTCCCGGGGCGTGTTTGGGGGGGCTGTGGCATGGGGCCGCCGCCGACACACTGCCAGCAAATTTCTAAAATTAATGGATCTGTTTTGACTCAGTCCTTCGACCAGGCCTTGGACCATGTAGGTGCAACCTGAAATTTTGGGGGTTTAGAGCACAATCCTAACCTGGAGTAAGGCCAGCACAGTCAGGCCAGCAAAGTTTAGCCATCACAAAGGACACCGCAAAGCGCGTTTGGATCACTCTCATAGTCAGGGAGGATGGCGCACGTCTGTGTGCTGGCCTCTCTGACTCCAAGGGTGGTCCAAACATACTTTACAGTGGCCCTTGTGCTGGCCAAACTTTGCTGGCCTAACTGTGCTTGCCTAATTCCAAGTTTGGATTGCTCCCAGGCAGCACAATCCTTTAACGGATGTAGCGCTGACGCAACATTGTCGTGTCGGCGCTATGTCATTAGTGCTGATGTGGGGGTGCTGAGCACCACCCCCGCATCAGCGCTAATGCTCTGAACCTGACGCTATGAGTAGTTGGTGGTCGGTGCAAGGGAGGCTCTGTCCCATATCAGGATGGGGATTGCTGGGAGGGAGGGAGGGAGGGAGGGGTGGGACTTGGGCAGGACGTGGGCGAGCTTGAGAGGTGGCCATACGGCCACATCCTAAGCCCATCCGCGAGGCTACGCAGCCCCGATTCGGGCCGTGTGTTCTCCTCAGATCTGCACCTGCTCTTTAGTGGCCAAGTCAGCCTTGCCATTCTGGCACTGCATAGGATTGCACCCTTAGTGACCTTCCCAGGACTAACTAGCACATGGATCAATAATTGATAAAAACCCACGCTCGGAAAAAAATATATGCATCTCTCTTTGAAGATACATTCCCAAACATTGGGACAAGGCAGAAATACCCCCTGACCAAAACTGGGAAGTTTCAAAATTCCTTATATCTGGACAAGTTCCATTTTGCATCTCATAGCTTGTGTTTCTCCAATACACTTTGCCAAGGAAACGGAGCGAGGAAATAATGAATCATCCATGCCAAGATGGCAACGCAGCCTACTCTACGTGGGGGAATGAAAGCCACACTGTCACCATCATTCACGTGTGTCAAAGCGCTAAGCAACATTCCTTGCACATTCCACTATTTATAGTCCGTCATTCACGCTTCTGTCACCAAGAGCCCAAGGTGGCAGTTTCTGCATTTTCCAAAGGCTGCTAATAAATGAGATGCATCCCCATGTGGGTTTTATTATTAATCAAGGTCCGCAGCAAATTATTATATTGTATGATGTTGTCCACAATGCAGAGTTATCAGCCTACAGCTCAATCCTAATTTGTGCTGGAACAGGCAGCTAACTGGCCTGTGCTGTATCCAGTGCTTGGTAGGTGCCGGAGGGAGTGCAATTTTTGTTCCCTTGCCCTGTGTGGTGCACGAGCCACCCCATCGGGCTACGCTGAACAGAACCGTAACAAATGAACAATGCACCTGGGGCAAGAAAGTACTTTTCCCAAACCCTTTTCCCAAACTCACCACCAGCACGTGGCTGCATTCTCTCCAGACTGCTCTTCACAAACCAGGAGTTGCAATGACATCAGATCACCGCCTACTTCCTGATCTGGAGGCTTTCCAAGAGTTTAATGAACAAAGCATTTCAATTCACCTTCACTTCCGGTTCCTCCAGATATAGTAAGGAGGCATTTGAGTGGAAACCAGGGTGGAGACAACAGGAAAATCAGATCAAAAGATACAGAGGGGACAAGGGGTGCAATTTTCAAAATACCATAAGTGATTTGCTTTTTGATGTTGCAAAAATTGCACCCCCCTTTGAACTCCGTCTGAGTTAAATTAATATTATGGTGAATTTTTAAAAGGTTTTACTTTATAATTTTTATACTGTACTTATAGTTTTAATTTCCTGTACATCAAATTACTTCGATTTTACACTATAGATAGAATTCATTCCTTTTCCTGTCTAATAGAAGCTTGGGATACATAAATACCCAGGCAACGCCGGGTAAGGACCAGCTAGTCTCTAATAAATACTGTTACTTGATTGTTGATTGATCTCTCACACCTGTGAGAAATTTACTACAAAATATCTCTAGCCCCAAACTTTCATTTCAATAGTATCTGAATTCCAACACCAACGTGTGGCTCATCTTGGTTTGACATCACAGTGAGTGAACACAACAGAAGAAGAGCAAAGGGGAACAAATTATCTATAAGGAATGTTGACTGTCAAAGGATTAAAGTCAATGTTGAATTCATGCAGTGATGTCATGCAGGGGGAACGCGGGGAAACTCAGTTCCACTAGTTAAAATTAGGGCTGACTCCGCCCACTTCACTCTCCCTCCTCCTCTCTCCCAATTCCTCTGCAAAGAGCTTTTCTTCTTGGTTGGCCGGCACTCAGAGGGTTAAAGGGAGCGACTCTGGATTCCTAGGGGGGCAAAGGCAGTGATGTCATTCAGGGGGAACAGACCAGAACAGGCGTTCCGGATCCTAACACGCTCCGTGGCTGGTTCCGGGTTCCCGACAAGTGCCAATCAAAAGTGAGTTCCTGTTCCTAAATCATTTGAATGACACCACTGAATTCATGTCCAAAAGGGTCTGCAGCATCATTGACTATTGGAGCTCCAGATCATATGCAGCTTCTTCGTTACCATCACTGTCAGGCAGTATGGAGCTTAAAATGGAAGCACTGAGAGGAAGGCACTGCTTGTTTTAGGGTGCAATCCTAACCAACTTTCCAGCACTGGCATAAGAGCAATTCAGGTCTAGGGTGACTACATGAGGAGGCCTTAGTGACTACTACTCACCTGCCTCTCCACCAGGGGCTTCCATTCAGTGTGGCAGGAACTTTCCTGAAGAATTTTGAAGCCCAAAATATACAAAAGCCTAGAGGCCCAACCATGGGTTAATACAGTCTGGGGGGGGCTCTATCTTTTCCCATAATTTGAGCACTATATCCTAGGTTCCTTGGTGGAAATATGGTATAAAAGTGAAGCAAATAAGCAGGGATAACTCTACTTGATAAAACAGCAAGAATTCTCCCATTCCCAAAGCAGTTACTTTCTTCACAGGGGGGAGTTCCAGGAAACTTTTAACAGCAGCAGATATATTCAAGCCTTTATTAAAACATTCCATTTCAAGTCGCTACACTGTAGCACTCCTGATGTGCAGTAATAAGAGCAGAGAATTCTTGACTTCTGCTGAATGGCAAAATAGATTGTCATGGTAGCTCATTCCCCCTAGAATATGAATCTGCACCTAGGAGTCCCCAAGTGATGGAAATATTTGCAGACAAAATCATTCAATTACTTGATGGGCGGAAAGCATAGATTTCCACATGGCAAAGAAGAAAATGAGTTACAGATTATCCTATTCAAGTAATTGCACTCAGATCAAAGCATTCCAATAGAAGAATTCACCAAGGAGTAACAGTAAAGAGAATCTGCTAATTGCAGAAAGCAAATGTCATATGTCACAATTGCCAAAAAAACTAGGGCATGGACTAGACTTGTCTGGTTTCTCTGCAAAACTAGAGTGAAATCCATCCCTTTACTCCCCAAAGAACTGTTAGCTTTCAAGCACAAAGCCCCAAAGCCTTCTAAGACCCTTTGGGAACCTCAGTACAACCTCCAGCCAGAGGCAGATCTAAGGGAGGGCAAAGCTCTAAGTGTTGCAAGAAGCCTTGCCCTGTCATGTAAATCCCTCCTCTCCCTTGCTGCTGTAGCCAGTAAGCAACGCCAAGATATTGCTTTTCCCTGTGAGGATTGGCTAAAACGGTGCAGGAGAGGCGTGATTTCCACTGCAAGGTAAGGCTTCTTGCAAAACTCACAGATTTGCCCTCCCTTAGATCTGCCTCTGCCTCCAGCATCCCAGCCAACTCCACAAAATTCAAGCATTGTCACAGCCAAGAAACCACAAATGGCAGGCTGGGGTACTGAATCACAAAGATATCCACTGCTGAAATGGTCCCAGTTTGCCATTTAATTGCCCAGTCCTAAGTTCCGGCAGTGGCACTGAAATGGCCACCGCTGTATCTATGGGGCAGGGGCAGCTGCTGGACAGATTTCTGAAAGAAAACTCCATCATGTGCGATAGGCCTTGATGGGTGGTGCAACCTCTTTACATTAGAAGACGGCTACCTCAGAATGCCAGGAGCAAGGCAGTGGCAACAGGATGCAGGGATCTTGTTGCCCTGTGTGCTCCCTGAGGCATCTGGTGGGCCACAGTGAGAGACAGGAAGCTGAACTGTATAGGCCCTGGCCTAATCAATGGGGCTGTTCCAATGACCCTAATGGCTGTAAAAAAAATGCTGTGGAGAAACTTGACTAGACAGCAATGTGTTTACCTCAGAACAATGGCCGTGTCCTGGCCCCACCTCCCTCCCTGAGCCGGCCTGCCTCCCAGCCCACCCACCCCAACCCAGTTCCTCCCCGCCCAACCCAGAACCACTCTTCTGCCAGCTGAGTGCCAGTCAATGCTCCCGCATCGGTGCTAGTGACATTGGGTCGATGCAAGCATGTAGCATTGGCCCAAGGCACTTTCCTGGATTGTGCCCTGAATCATGTAAATCCCTATGTCTCTTAGTAGCCCATCAGATGCCTCTGGGAGAGCACATGCAACAAGAGACCTGTATCCTGCTGCTGCTCCCTTGCACCCGACGTTCACAGCGCAATCCTGCCTCACATGTAGCATGAATGCAACATCGTTGCCAGTGATGTCATTCAGGGGGAACGGACCAGAACGGGCGTTCCGGATCCTAACGGGCTCCGTGGCTGGTTCCGGGTTCCCGACAAGTGACAATCAAAAGTGAGTTCCTGTTCCTAAATCATTTGAATGACACCACTGATCGTTGCATCAACGCCACATCACTAGCGCCGATGTGGGGGCGCCGGGCGACACCCCCACGTCGGCACTAGAGCTCTCAGGCTGACACTATGAGTAGCATCGACCTGACAGCGCTGACGGGGAGCCTCCCTCACGCTGGCTGGCTTCAAGGGAGGTTCTGGGAGGAGGGAGGGCAGGGAATGGGTGGTTTTGGGTGGGGGGGCTGGGCGGTTCGGCAGGTGTGCCAACCCAGGGAGGAGGCGGAGCCAGGAGGCGGCCACAGGCTGTGTGGCATCCTCGGTTCTGCGCCTGCTAAATAGAAGACGCAGATCTGAGGAAGCCCAAGGAGCCTGCCCTAGGGCAATGAATGTGCCCTTGCCCCTGGGAGGCTCCCCAGCGTACCTTGCCAGCCTCACCAATTCAGCGTACTTTAGGGTTGCACTCTCAGAGATAGGCTACCTCTAGTACCTGGAGGCTGCTCATAGGGATGTAAACACCTGCCTTTGGCAAATGACCAGAGCAGTCAGTATCTTCTCCCTGTTGCATTTCAGGGTCTGGCTTAATTCCACTGTAGCCACAAAGCAGGGACATTGGATTGGGCTGGACAACCCACATGCTGGGTCCAGACTGGAGTTCAGGCTAAAGCCTGACTTGACAGGCTTGTGGCTCCATTGTGCAGCTACTTACCTAGTGGAAGAGTTTCCTAGAGACCAAAACCCTACTTTGTGCCCAAGCCCTTACCCCTGCCTTCCCGGTTCCTGTCATTAGGCATGGAACACTAGTTCCTTCCTGCCATATCGGAACAACCATAAAAGAACAGTGCGTGGGAAGGTCTTAACTCTGAGATACCAAGTGAAATAGTAAACCATTTTGGTCGGAAGAGAGAACACCATTAGCTTGATAAAATATTTAGCCTCCAATAAAGTGTTCCATTAGCTGATTCTGACTTCCTTTGTTAGGAGCTGCTTGGTAAAACATGTGGGATCGATCTCTCTCTCTCTCCCTTCCTCCCTCCCTCTCCATCCTCTCTCTTGGGAGAGAGAGAGAGAGATGTGGCACCTGTCACAGAGGAGCATGCTGTTAAAAGCCCACATTTGTGTCAAAGTAGAAGCAGCTGAAAATCACTGGCGCATCTCCGGGACAGAGTGTCTGGGAAGCCAACACAATAAATGGCTGATAAGTTCATAGCAGAGCAAAGCATTTATGATCCTACCCCAACGCTGCTGAAATGTCTAGAGATGGTATTTTTCCAGCAGTGCTTAGCAGACTGACAACACAATCTTACGCATGTCTACTCAGAAGAAAGACCCATTACGTTCAGTGGGGCTTACGTGCCCAGGAAAATGTGGATAGGATTGCAGCCTGCTCTGTTCCCAGGAGGGGGGTGGGAAGCATGAAAGGGGGCCAGGCTAGTCCCCAAGATGGGGCCAAGCCAGGCCTGGTCCCTGGGTATTCATGATAGTCCTGCACAAAATTAAGAGTGCGATCCTAACCTAGAGTTAGGCCGGCACAGTTAGGTCAGCAAAATTTGGCCAGCACAAGGGCCACGGTAAAGTGTGTTTGGACCACCCTCGAAGTCAAGGAGGATGGTGCACATCTGTGTTCCAAGTGTTCCAAACATACTTTATGGTGGCCCTTGTGCTGGCCAAACTTTGCGGGCCTAACTTTGTGGGCCTAACTCCAAATTAGGATTGTGCCCTAAACAAAATAGTTTATGGGACAGCCGAGATGCAAACCATTTGTAGGAGGGGGAAGGAATGGGGGGGAGATCGGGGCATGGAGGAGAGCAGATCGAGTCCAGGAAGGGTATTGGTGTCAGCATCTGCCTTCTTGGGTCCACTTGGAATTGTGCCAGCTTTATAGCTGGTGAGAGCATCATAGCCTTACCTAGAATCAAGGGAACAAATGTTCCCCAACCCCAAGGAGTCATTTTTGGTCTGAACCCCCACCTTGGGATGCAATGCATGTCCCATCAGCATGGCTGCCTCATTTCACAAGTAGCTAAGGGCATAAGAACACAAGAAGACCCCTGCTGGATCAGGCCAAGGCCCATCCAGTCCAGCTTCCTGTATCTCACAGCGAGCCCACCAGGTGCCCCAGGGAGGCACGAGACAACAAGATGCTTGCATCCTGTTGCCACTCCCTTGCACCCGGTACTCTGAAGTAGCCTACTACTAATGTAAGGAGGTTGCACAATCCATTATGGCCTATAGCACACGATGGACTTTTCTTCCAGAAATCCATCCAATCCCCTCTTAAAGGCATCTAGGCCAGATGCCATCACCACCTCCTGTGGCAAAGAGTTCCACAGATAAACTACCCGCTGGGTAAAAAAGTACTTCCTTTTATCTGTTTTAACTCTCCCAACCCTCAGTTTTAGCAGAAGTCCCCTGGTTCTGGTGTTTTGAGAGAGGGAAAAGAACATCCCTCTATCGACTCTACCCCATCCGTGCATAATTTTGTATGTCTCAATCATGCCCCCCCTCAGGCGCCTTTTTTCTAGGCTGAAGAGCCCCAAACGCTGCAGTCTTTCTTCATAAGGGAGGTGCCCCAGCCCCGTAATCATTTTTGTCGCTCTCTTCTGCACCTTTTCCAACTCCACTATGTCCTTTTTGAGGTGCGGTGACCAGAACTGCACACGATATTCCAGGTGTGGCCTTACCATCGATTTGTACAATGGCATGATCATATTGGCTGTTTTATTCTCAACCCCTTTTTTAATGACCCCAAGCATGGAATTGGCCTTCTTAATTGCTGCCGCACACTGGGTCGATACCTTCATTGAATTGTCCACCAGCACCCCAAGATCTCTCTCCTGAGCTGTCACAGACAGCTCAGAACCCATTAGCCTATAGGTGAAGTTTTGAATTTTTTTCCCCAATGTGCATCACTGTATGGGGTGAGCCTGGTGCACACGCTCTCCCAGGGTAACCTCGGCTTGACAGCCCCTACAGAGGAACCCGAGGCACTCTTCTCAGGTTAGGCTAGGCCTCAGAAGGTCAGTCTCGTTGTAAGAGGTTGGGGATTGCTCCACCCTGGCCCGACTCTCCTCCTAGGGATTGGATCGCTGGCCAGCTGAGAACTCCTTGTAGAACTATTCCGGGTGGCCTTTCATCATGGGCCTGCTTGCCTCTTATAAAGGCTTGCCTCCACCCATTCTGGGGGCCCCACCTTCCCAGGCTCCATCCCCCCGCTGGAGCCGTCAAACCTCGGCAGGGCATAGGGTTCGGCGAGGCTCAAGCCTGTGTCAGTTTGTGTGTGGCTGGCCCCGGCCCCGGTGTCTGTGACTCTAACCCACAGTGACTCTATGCTGCAGTCAGGCCCACTTTCAATTTCTACTCTGCTGGATTCTATCCCTTCTCTGACATAGATGGCCACCCCACTGCCAACACGCCCTTTCCTGACCCCTGTCCAGAGTTTATAGCCTGGGATTGCGGTATCCCACTGGTTCTCTGCATTCCACCAGGTTTCCGTTATGCCTACTATTATCAATGTTTTCCCTAGCCACCAAACGTTCCAGTTCCCCCATCTTTTCTCGGAGATTTTGGGCATTTGCATAATAACACCTATATGCAGGGTTCCCTAAGGAGGGAGTCTTATTTGATCCCTTTTCCCCACCTCTCTTTCTACTGTCACACTCAGTCTTGAAGTTCTATTTCCTGCTCCTCCATTACTCTGTGATACTCCTCCATCCTCCGCTTCCTGTAGGGATGAGGAGTTCCATACTGGACGCCACACGGCTCCTGTCGGCTTTCCCCCAGCGGTCAGTTTAAAAGTTGCTCTGCCACCTTTTTAATGTTAAGCGCCAGCAGCCTGGTTCCATTCTGGTTCAAGTGAAGCCTGTCCGTCTTGTACAGGCCAGGTTTGTCCCAGAATGTTCCCCAGAGCCTAATTAAACCCCTCCTCCCAGCATCACTGTCTCATCCACACTTTGAGACCCCTGAGCTCTGCCTGCCTAGCTGGCCCTGCGCGTGGAACGGGTAGTACTTTTGAGAACGCTACCTTGGGGGTCCTGCACTTTAGCGTCCTGTCTGGCAACCTAAATTTGGTTTCCAGGACCTCTCGGCTACATTTCCCCACATCGTTGGTGCCAACATGCACCACGACCACTACCTCCTCCCCAGCACTCCTTACCAGCCTATCTAGACGAGACATGATGTCCTTAACCTTCGCACCAGGCAGGCAAGTCACCGTGCGGTCCTCACATCCATCACAGAACCCCCCCTCTATATTCCTAAGGATAGAATCATTCACGACAAGGAGACCATGACCCCCCCCTCCTGCCGAGGAGCATCCTTAGTGCAACTGGATGTGGGCTCGTCACTGGAAGAAGGGGTCCCCCCTGGGAGATTGGTCCCCTTGCTCCAGGCGGATGTGCTCCATCCCTGGGACTTCTTACCCTTGCAGCTGATGAGCTGCCTCTCTGAGGATGGGATGAAGCCTGCAAGTCCCTTGAGGTCCCATCGTGGTCCCTCGCTGCCTACCTCTGCTTCTCCAGGTCTGCAACCAATGCCTCTAGGGAGCAGATGCGTTCCCTGAGTCCTTGTAGCTGCTTTCACCGAGGATACACCCATGACTTATGCCCCAGAAGCATATATTCATACATGTGGCACTCTGTGCAAAACACTGGATGGCCCCCACCCAACTGCTGTCTGTCTGTCTGTCTCCATATCTGTGTTTGTCTGGGAATGAGCTCAGAGAAAGGGCAGAGTCTGGGGCCCTGGCTTCCTCGCCCTGCTGCTTAACTCATGCAGATGCATAACTTGCTTGTCTCACTTGTCACGGACGATGCACTTCATCGCAGGACAGCACTCGCTGCTCGCGAGGGCACTCGCTAGAAGGTGCTGCTATATACTCTGATCTAGTCCTCCCCTTCCTTTCTGCCTGCTTGAAAAGGGCTGGTCCACACCTGGGCTGCAAGACTAGGAGGACGATAGAGGCTGATTGCAGTCCCAGGAATTCAGAAGGAAGTCCCCTTACCTTCTGAAAGGGGTAGCTGAGTCACTCCCTAGTTGGCCTAGTTCCCACAGTCCTTACTATTCCACTTTATGCTGCCTTATGCCCTAGCTTAGGGACATGGTGGCGCAGCAAGTTAATACGCTGTTGCTGGGCTTTCTGACCGGAAGGTTGGGAATTCAAGACTGGGCAATCGAGTGAGCTCCCGTTGCTTGTCCCAGCTCCTGCCAACCTAGCAGTTCGAAATCACCTAAATGCAAGTAGATAAATAGGGACCACTTCGGTGGGAAGGGAACAGTGTTCTGTGTGCTACGGTGTATAGTCATGCCAGCCACATGACCACGGAAGCTTGTCCTCGGACAAAACGCTGGCTCTACAGGCTTTGAAACGGAGATGAGCACCGCCCCCTACAGTTGGTCATGACTAGACCATTCATGCCCTAGCTTTTGGCTACAGTGTATTTTAGACCCCAAATAGATCTGGTGTCTAGTTTATGACACTAAAGACTAAACACTAAGGTGTTCGAAACACCAAGAGTGCTATCCCTCCTTCATTGAGACTTCACCTCTGTTTTATTTCAGTTCCTACTCTCTCCTCTGTTTTATCTGGGTTCTTACAATCCTGACCTGGAGTTAGGCTGGCATAATTAGGCCAGCAAAGTTTGGCCAGCATAAGGAACACTCTCGGATGTCTGTGTGCTGGCCTCTCTGAGAGTGGTCCAAATGCACTTTACGGTGGCCCTTGTGCCAGCCAAACTTTGCTGGCCTAACTGTGCCGGCCTAACTCCAGGTTAGGGTTGAGCTCAAAGTAAAATTGGGCTTATCTCCGTCAAAATTACTGCCTGAAACCTCTCGGTACCATTTCACCTTCCCAAAGGCTTCTCATCCTCTGTAATATCCTATCATTAACTCTGCAACGGCTTGCCCTCCGCTGGCGTTTGAAGCAGGAACCTGACACCGTAAGAGTCTAAGAGCATTTCGCTTTGCAGTGGCATGGCTAGCACTTAACAGAATAACAGCAATTCAAATGTATTCAGGCATATTTGCTAACTCAATAGGGAACTATGAGGAAATGACAGAGAAAAGAGTGCCGTGTTTTGGGCTGAGCCCCCGGACCATCCAAAAATGACAGTGAAATGGTTATTTAAAGCAAGGGCAGCTTGTTCAGCTTCAGGAGAGTGACAGGCCAGTCCGACCCAAAGCTGGCACGACGGGGCCACTGTGCTTGCACTTTATCCAGCATTGAATTAAAGCAGGTGGATGATCTCTTTGGGGTAAGGGAACATTTGTGATCTTAGCCCATGTAACTCCCCAGTCTGCTTACTGGGGCTATTCAGATGGGGGCTAGCCAGTGATGTCATGCAGGGGGAACGCGGGGGAACTCAGTTCCACTTGTTAAAATTAGGGCTGACTCCGCCCACTTCACTCTCCCCCCTCCCCCCTCCCAATTCCTCTTCAAAGAGCTTTTCTTCTTGGTTGGCCGGCACTCAGAGGGTTAAAGGGAGCGACTCAGGATTCCTAGGGGGGCGAAGGCAGTGATGTCATTCAGGGGGAATGGACCAGAATGGGCGTACCGGATCCTAACGGGCTCCGTGGCTGGTTCCGGGTTCCCGACAAGTGCCAATCAAAAGTGAGTTCCTGTTCCTAAATCATTTGAATGACACCACTGGGGCTAGCTATTTAGCTGGTGCAGAACTGAGCAGCCCAGTGGTTCCCAAACTGTGGGTCAGGACCCACCAGTGGATCACAAGCCAAATTCAGGTGGGTGGCAAAGCACCTAGAGGAACCATATTGAAAATATGGGATGCTGGAAAGGGGGAGGGCTGTGTGGTTGTTCTGCTTGTGTCAAGGTTGTGAATAGACTTTCTTTCCTTTCTGATTCACTCTGCTATTGGAAAATGGCTGAGAAATAACCCAACTGATTGCTGCATTCTCAGGGAAGCAGCAGGCCCCAGCAGCACAATGATAGCACTTCCAGCCATGACATCACTTCCGGTGGGTCCCAGACATACTGTCATTCTGAAAAGTGGGTCCAGGTGCTAAAATGTTTGAGAACCACTGGAGTAGCCCTTTGTAACATTGGTGGACTTGGGAAGAGAAGGGGGCCTGCTCTGCCATCCCGTCCCTCTCCGGGCCTGAACCACCCCTCCCCACTTCCCTTTCCCTGAAAAATTCCCTCCATGCCATTGGAGCCCCCTCTGCAACTCTGCCCCAGCAACAGAGGATTGAGCAGTGAGCTGACAATACATGTCCTAGATCAGTGTAGTTTGAACTGTGGGTGAGTCGCGATCTGATGTCAGATGCGTCACGGAAAGTTGGGATCAGCCATCTTGGAAATTGCAGACCTTACTTTGGCTAGGCAGGAGGTGTAGTCAAGGGGGTTAAAGATAAGTTTGCCCGAAGATAAGATCCGAAGTTCGCCAGTTCGAGAACACCAGAAGTCTCCGTGAGCGGCAGACCTTGAGAATTGTGACTGATAAGAGCTGTCTCCAGCTGCCTGTGAGAGAGGAGTTGTGCTGGGCCAGCTGTTTCTTTGGTGGGAGCAGAGAAGCCGTTTATCAGCCAGCAAGAAGGCAAGCGTGTGGCCAGAAAGAAGGACTAAACCACGAAAGTTCCATCTGTATGTTGTTGTAGTTCTTGAAAGATAGAACTTTGTAATTTGTAAAAACCCCTTGCGGGTTTAGAGAAATAAAGCCTATGTAAACCGCCTTGAATTAAAGCCAGAGGAGCAATCTAATGGCCAAAGAAAGGCAGTATATAAATCCTAGCATTGTTATTATTATATTCCTTTTGTGAGTGTTTGAATTTTCAAGTGAATTTTTTTTTATAGTTTGGTTTTTAGTTCATTGGTTTTACATAATAAGGTATTTTAACCTAATCCTGCTTTCTGTCACAGATGTTTCATGGTTGTGCAGTTGCTCCAGTCCTGGAATGCCACTTTGCATTCTAGGAATGTCATCTGATTACGTCACAGTGATGGCACTTCCTGCTTGATGATGTCATTTCCAACTATGGCATCACTTCCAGGTTAATGACATCACTTCCAGTGGGTCCCGACACTAGTGCCATTCTAAAAAGTGGGTCCCGGTCTAAAATGTTTGAAAACCACTATCCTAGCTGGTACTATTACAGACTATATGTGGTGAATCATGTTTGAATTCTCCTTAAAAAATGTGCTGTTGCACATTCAAAGCTAGCATGTTAGTTACAGTATGCTGCTAGGCAGGCCTACTCAGAAGCAAGTCTCATTATGTCCACTGGACTGGACTACAATGTATTCTACATAGGACTGTAGCCTTAGAAAGCTTTGTGCTAACCTCCCTGTGATGCTATTTTTCTGGGTCCAGGGAGATTTTTCATACTGCAGTGTTCAAACTGTGCATTACCTGTGCAGGAAAAGTCCAGGAAAAGTTTTGCCTTTGGAAGTTGCTGAGTGCGTAAACTGTCTCCCACGCTGCACCATTTGTGATCAGTAGTGCAGAACAAGTCTTGGCATCTTATATAAAAGCTACGCGTCTGTCCTATTAACAAACGTGGGTATATTTCAAAATAACCTTCACGCTATTCAGTCAACCGTCATGAGGTTAGATCAGATGCTTTTGCACAGGCAAGCTACTTCACCTTTTTCCCCCTTTGTTGCTTTGACTGAAGTCATTGTTTATTTATTGAGCAAAATAGTCAAGACCAGGCCAGCCTTTCCAGCCATGAATCCACCAAGCTGCTAACTAGACATGGGAAAACTTCAATACATAACAAAAGCAAAAACACACCCACACACAAAAATCCACACTTTAAAAAAAGAAAAAAGAAAACAGATCATTCCAAGCTGCAGAAGCAATAAAGGCATCACTGGCAAAATTAGCACTTGGTAAATCCTAAAAAGGGATTACAAAAGAAAACCACTTTTGCTGGATCCTGAAGCGCCAATAACCGTACAACAAGATGGAATTCCTTGGGAAAATTTCCAGCTGTTTTGGTGCCACTGCTGAAAAGGCCCTGCCCTGCATAGGCACCAATCATCATGTCAGTGGCGTCCCTACAGGGGCGGCAGAGCTCTAAGTTTTGCAAGGAGCCTTACCCTCACGTGTAAATCGCTTGTCTCTCTTGCCGCTGTAGCCAGTAAGCAACGCCAAGATGTTGCTTTTCCCCCTGAGGATTGGCTAAAGTGGCGTGGGAAAGGAGCAATTTCTACAGCAAGGTAAGGCTCCTTGCAAAACTTAGAGCTCTGCCCCCCCAGGGACGCCACTGCATCATGTTTTGAAGAATGGCCTCTAAGGAGGGTTACCAGGGACAGAGTGCCTCTACCTTTAATCATTGTATAGAAGAAGGAATTTGGGCAGGTACAGCTCATCATGGAAGGGTTTCTAAAGCTGCACCTGCCCAAATTCCCTCTTCTATATAATGGTTAAAGGTATAGGCACTCCATGCCAGTTTGTGGTAGCCCTACCTCAAAAGGATCATTCAATGTATGAGTGTGCCTCTCTGCACCTATTGCCTTAAATTCCATCACAGAATGTTCCTCATTTGATAGCTTCAGGGTGCAATCCTATGAAAGTGCTGAGCCGGCATAAGTCCCTTAAGCTGGCCCAAAGCTGTTGTAAACGTTCCATAAAGCATGTCTGCCGCAGACCTATAGGCCAGTGCGAGCAGTTGTGCTGGCCCATGGAAGCTTCATGACTTAAAAACTGGTCACTTGTGCTTAATAAAGTTAAACCCCAACCTCAGTCTGGTGTCTTCTTTGGGGGTGATGCAAGGCTACTTTGGATTGCCAGGTGCAGGGGAGCGGCAGCGAGATACAAGTGTCTGGTTGTCTTGTGTGCTCCCTCAGTCATCTGGTGGGCCACTGTGAGATACAGGAAGCTGGACTAGATGGGCCTTTTGGCCTGCTCCAGCGGAGCTTTTCGTATGTTCTCAAGGCCCAGATTAGGTTGCAAGTTATTATAGCTCCCTCCCCACAGACAGGATTGCAAATTCTGTTTTATTTACCTCATATTTATCTCAGAATTTTACCTCAGAATGCCAGGTGCAAGGGTGTGGCAAAAGGATACAGGCAGTGGTGGAATTCAGGGGGTTCGCCCAGGTTCTATAGAACCAGTTGTTAAATGGCCGGGCCCCACCCACTCGCTTACCTTGGCTGGCTTTGGGGGTTTTTTTGGCTCCGGCTATGACATCATAGAACCAGTTGTTAATTTATTTGAATCCCACCACTGGATACAGGAATCTTATGGTCTTGCGGGCATCCCTCAGGCATCTGGTGGGCCACCATGAGATACAGGAAATTGGACCAGATGCACCCTTGGCCTGACCAGGCAGGTCTCTTATTATGTTCTTATGTATTGGATATAGCGCAGGCTTGCAGGCCTCCCTGTTCCAGCACAGCAAGGAATTGGGCCATCATTCCTAAAAGGATCCCATCACCATAAACCTCTTATGACCCTTCTCCAGACTGTTATTAACTCTTTCTCCATGCCCATATTTGTCTCTTTCTCCACCTTATGTGTTGCTTCCCATCCAGCCTGAAGAAGATTTCTGGAGAACTTGAAAGCTTGTTGATTACCTTGTATGACATTTTCATTGGCGCTAATAATGCTAATGCCCTACTTTGACCATGGACTTCTTTTTTGAATGGACAAGTACAGCAGCCGACAACTTCTTACTCTGATAATTCAATAAGACTTATCTGACAAACATGTCAACAGTGCCACCAACATCAAAGAAGCGATACATGGATGAAAGAAAAAAGACAGAGGAAAATGGTACGGGTCCCACTTGAAGCTGAAATCTGCAGGACTGCTTTGTTAGAGACAAGCTCCCGGGTTACATAATGGCTGTAAATTTAGCATGGGCGCTATTCATGGTGAAGAGTCTATTGACGGCTGCAGTGTCTTTCACAATCCGTCAACTCCCGGGGTGCGAGCGGTTTTGTTTATCTTCTGACTGCAGACACAGGCCCTCAGGCAGGAGCTCGGCTGCTCGCATTGTGTTACGGACCATGGCAAAACTGCGCTTGGCATCCGATGAAGCGAAAGGTGCAACTTGAGCTTTTAGTCACCGTCGCTGCAATCTTCACGTGGCGCTGACGTTCCAGGGGTCTGGCAATGCGAGAGGCACCGTTGTATCACGTTGTCAGAAATCCAGCAGCTAAATTTTGACTTTGCTCGCTCAGGCTACTGAGCCGTCTCAGTGACAATCACCAGCTCTTTAAACATCAGCAATGCTCTGTCCTGGTCAGAAACGTTGCTAGAGATGACTGTCTGAAATGACCAAGCATCACAGGGTTGGAGTCTGATGCCCTGCAGCTCCCTGAGAGTGCAATCCTAAGCAGGTCTACTCAGAAGTAGGTACAATTATGTTTAGTGGGCTCCCAAAGCCTTTAAACAGGGACCTCTGGTTTTGCAATGACAGGAAATCCTTTTTTTTTTAAAGCATCCAGTAACAGGGGGTCTGTTTGGGGGAGATCCAAATTCTTTGACACCTGGTGCCAGGTGACTTACCGCACAATCCTAACCCAGCGTTGTGCCAGTGCAGCCCTCTTGTGCTGGCCTGGCAATGTTGCAAACTTGCTGTAAAGCATGTCTGCGCCACTGAGTTGGGTGCTGGGCTGGCGCAAGCAGCAGTGCCGGCCCACAGATGCCACGTTGCCCATCAGCTGCACTGGCCAAGTGGAAACAGAGTTGTGTCAATGCAGGTCCATGCCAAGAGCATGCCAGAGGCAGGAAGGAGGCATAATGGGGCAGAGGGAGTGCGGGTCCAAAGGCGGACCAGCTCAGAGAAGGGGGAGGAGACCACACACAGGACATATCCAACGCCCCCCCCCCCCCGTCCCCAGGCTTGGCGGCCCTGATCCAGGCAGCTCCTGGCTGCTTGGACTTGTGCTGTTATTTTGCTGGCAAAGATCTGAGCAGCCCCATAGGGCTGGCTGCATCTTACTCTGGGGCAAAGGGAAGATATCCCCTTGCCCCAAGGTGAGCTTCTGCCCCAGCATAGCTAATGAAAGTGTAGCCTGGTGCAGAGGGCAAAATGATGCCCAGAAGTGATGTCACAGCAGGAAGTGACATCACATTTGTATTTTCATTTTTTTGATTTTTATTTTGGCCATAATATAACTTTTGATTGGATAAAGATATTATACTCTGATTTGTTTCATTGCATTCTGCATTAAATTCCACATCAAATGGTATATAGCATGATGGTATTATTTGTACATACCAAGGTTTTCACAGTTTTGGTCACTAGTGTCAAGCTCGGCTTGTTGCCACCCTTCAGCTGGTAGCACGGTACAATTGCACCCCTTGCACTTCTTTAGCTACACCCCTGGCTCCAGTTGCCTCACAGGCCTACCAGCCTGCCTGCTCAAATGCAGGTCAGGATTGGGCTGCCTGCTACATTACTGTTTCTGCTTCCAAAATTCCCCCATATGATGCAGTGCAAGCTGTATAGGTGGTGCTGCATCTGCACTGGGGAATTAGCAATTAGCAATCCCCAGATCCCCAGATCCCATTACTGCAGACAACTGAGAGTCATGTACTGAAAAGGCTGAAGTCACAGAGGGGCATAGCCAATCATATTTGGTTGCATGATGATGTCACCGCAGAAAAGCAAAAGTAATTTGCAGTGAGAGCTTGTTGCAGGCACATGAACCAGCAAGTGTTTTCACAAGGAGTGTGATGCCCTTTTTACACTGGGGAAAATGTTTGCGCAATCCTCTAAGTAATTTTGGCTCAGCCCTGGTGTACTCGTTCTGTAAATGTCTGGATCTGGTCTGACACAAGGGATCGTGTGCTCTGTGCATTGAGCAGTAGGCTCAGATCAGACATATGCCAGTTCTCTTTACTATCCTTACCATCAACCAGTCTAATTATGTATATCAAGTCTGCTTTTCAGCACAGTCTCTTTTTAGCTTGTTGTGTAATCTCAGATCAGATGTTTTATGCTTTTTTCCATCATCAGCTATTCATGGAAGGATCCTACTATCAATTATCTGGAAGCTAAAGTATGCTGCCTTGGGGCAAAAGAAAAAAAAGGCATCTTTTTCAGTGTGTTGGAGATTGATTCTAGTGCAGTGTATTTCCACTACAAGCACATTTTTGCAACAATCCTTGTGAAGGATTGCATGGCAAATGTAGGGGGGGGTATCCTGAAGACAGGATTTCCTAGAAAATCCATGTGAACTTTCACTCCCAACCCTAATGCTGTCCATGGGGAGAAATCTATACGCACTTCCATGGCGGAAAATGTAATGTCCGAATTGACCTTGAAAATTATGGCTATCAAAAGCTAAACTGGGTGCAATAGTGACATACAAAGTCAGCCCAATTTCATGTAAAGGGGGTAGGAAAAGTTACCAATTTCATGTAAAGGGGGTAGGTAAAGGGGGTAGGAAAAGGGGGTAGGAAACGCCCCATACCTCTCACTCACCTTCCCATAGACTGCCTGCTACCAAGTGCTTTCTCCAAGCTGAACTGAAAACGCAATCCTATACTGCTCTGGAATGGCGAGGCCAGTCGGCCTGTGCCATATCCAGCGCAGAATATGGGAGGTGTATTGGAAAAACCAGAAGATACCCCGAGGGGAGAGGGAAAGGTATCAGCAGTGGCCCCTTGTCCCAGATTAGCCAGGAAGCACGGGGTTAATCCCAGAACTCCTGCAGCAGGAACACAGCTGCAGGCTGATGAGGGCTCTGGCTATGAAGGGAGGTTAGCACAGGTGCAGATGGGTGTGGCTGATCAGTATAAAGTTGGAGGCAGGAGCTGCGGGAAATTAGCACTAGGGAGGTGCAGCACCAGGGAGGGAGTAAGTAAGTAAGTAAGTAAGTAAGTAAGTAAGTATAAGTAAGTAAGTAAAAGTAAGTAAGTAAGAACATAAGAACATAAGAAGAGCCATGCTGGATCAGGCCAAGGGCCCATCTAGTCCAGCTTCCTGAATCTCACAGCAGCCCACCCCAGGTGCCCCAGGGAGGCAGGAGACAACAAGATGCTTGCATCCTGTTGCCACTCCCTTACACCCGGTACCTGTAGCCCACCACCTTTGCAAGGAGGTTGCACAATCCATCATTGCCTATAGCCCACAATAGATCTTTCCTCCAGAAATCGGTCTAATCCTCTCTTAAAGACATCAAGACCAGATGCCATCACCACCTCCTGTGGCAAGGAGTTCCACAGATTAACTACCCGCTGGGTAAAAAAGTACTTCCTTTTATCTGTTTTAACTCTCCCAACCCTCAGCTTTAGTGGATGCCCCCTGGTTCTGGTGTTTTGAGAGAGGGAAAAGAACATCCCTCTATCGACTTTATCCCTTCCATGCATAATTTTGTATGTCT
The DNA here is from genome assembly GCA_029204185.1 of Lerista edwardsae. NCBI lineage: Eukaryota > Metazoa > Chordata > Lepidosauria > Squamata > Scincidae > Lerista > Lerista edwardsae. The sequence goes on from JAJKFI010000024.1 coordinate 11,835,995, forward strand.
CAATCATGTCCCCCCTCAGGCGCCTTTTTTCTAGACTGAAGAGCCCCAAACGCTGCAGTCTTTCTTCATAAGGGAGGTGCCCCAGCCCCGTAATCATTTTTGTCGCTCTCTTCTGCACCTTTTCCAACTCCACTATGTCCTTTTTGAGATGCGGCGACCAGAACTGGACACAATATTCCAGGTGCGGCCTTACCATTGCTTTGTACAATGGCATGATAATATTGGCTGTTTTATTCTCAACCCCTTTTTTAATTACCCCGAGCATGGAATTGGCTTTCTTAATTGCTGCCGCACACTGGGTCGATACCTTCATGGAATTGTCCACCAGCACCCCAAGATCTCTCTCCTGAGCTGTCACAGACAGCTCAGAACCCATTAGCCTATAGGTGAAGTTTTGGTTTTTGGCCCCAATGTGCATCACTTTACATTTGTCTATGTTGAAACGCATCTGCCATTTGGCTGCCCATTCCCCCAACTTGGAGAGATCCTTCTGGAGCTCTTCACAATCCTCTCTGGTTTTCACCACCCGGAAACGTTTTGTGTCATCTGCAAACTTGGCCACCTCGCTGCTTATCCCTGTCTCTAAGTCATTTATGAATAAGTTGAAAAGCACGGGCCCCAAGACAGATCCCTGGGGCACTCCACTTTTCACCTCTCTCCATTCTGAAAATTGCCCATTTACCCCCACTCTCTGTTTCCTGGCCCTCAACCAATTCTGGATCCATAAGAGGACCTGCCCTCTTATTCCCTGACTGTGAAGTTTCTTCAGCAGCCTTTGGTGGGGGACCGTGTCAAACGCCTTCTGAAAATCCAGGTATATGATATCCACAGGTTCACCCACATCCACGTGCCTGTTGACCTTTTCAAAGAATTCCAAAAGGTTTGTGAGGCAAGACTTACCCTTACAGAAGCCATGCTGACTTTCTTTTAGCAGTACTTGTTCCTCTATGTGTTTTAGGATTTTATCTTTGATAAGGCTTTCCACCATCTTACCCGGAACAGACGTTAGGCTGACCGGCCTGTAGTTTCCAGGGTCCCCCCTTCTCCCTTTTTTAAAGATTGGCGTGACATTGGCTATCCTCCAATCCTCTGGCACCGTGGCCGTTTGAAGGGACAAGTTGCATACTCTAGTTAAGAGGTTAAGAGTAAGTAAGTAGTAGACTGCCTGACTGATGGATTGCTGGATGGGCTGACTGAAGGACTGTTAAAAGACTGGATAAGGTAAGGTTATGGTGGAATAACTGTGGGGAATAACTGTGGAGAATTCTTGTATGGCTGCCATGCCCCTGGAGCCACTGAGTGGAGGAGGCAGTTGTGGCTTAGGCAAGCTGACGGCCTATTGTTTGGTGGTGGGGTGTTGTGGTGCCAAGTTAGGGTATCTTGAGCTAAGCCGGTGATGAGGGCAGTCTGGAGGAGGCTGGCCAGCTGGTGATTCCAGGCAAAGCTGCTGGAAGAGAGGAGGCCCTCTTCCCTCCCGCTTGCCTATCTCTGAGGCTGCTCTGGAGGGGAAACTAGTTAGCCTAGTGTGGGCATCAGGGCCCTTGCGGAGGCCCAGCAGGGAATTTGGCAGAACAGGAGGCTGGAGCCTCCCTGGCGCAAATGCACGGCACAAATCTGAGGAGACTACGTGGCCCGAATCTGGGCTGCGCAGCCTAGGAAACAGGTCTAGGATTCACCCTTATGGCCCCCCCTCCCAGGCCGGGCCCACCCACAATCCACCGCCCGCCTGCCCAGAAATGCCCTCCCCCCACCCACTCTCTCCCTCCAATCCACCTTTGTTTTTCCTCTGCCCTGGCCGGCTTTGGTTGAGGCAGGGTCAGTGCATTGTGGGCACCCTGAGTGTTGCGCTATAGGCAACACCGGTCTCAGTCCATTACGCGGGGGATCCGCTTGGCACCCCGGCATCAGCGCTAACAACATAGCCTCGACACAACGACGTTGCGGCGATTCTACATCAGAGGCAGGATTGCGCTGTCAGTTTTGGTATCAGTGTTCCACTAAAGCAAAGGTCTCTCTGACTGAGGGTCCAAACATACTTTACAGTGTCCCTTGTGCCAGCCAAACTTTGCTGGCCTAACTGTGCCAGCCTAACTCCAGGTTAGGATTGCACTCTAAAAATGCTATCTTGGGCTGTCATCTTCATAGAACTCAACGTGGATGCTCATTTCCAGCTGAAGGAGCAATTACCTTGTCCAAATAATTCTAATAGCTTTTATTTTGCAGCAGAACATTCATGTTTACATTTTTTTAAAGTATATCTGGTCAACTGCAATGAGCATTGAATTGTTAGTGGTGATGGATCCTTGCTTTTGGAGACAATAGAGATATCATTTCTATAATGAGGTCACTGTTTCTATGTAAGGATTAGAATAGTGGTTCCTAACCTGGGGGGTCACCACCCCTGGGGGATCGCAAGTTGATTTTCAGGGGCTCTTGGGGACCCCATTTACTACTATAGATACATTTGTAACATTTTCAGTGAACCTCCAAACAGAGAAATATTTGCTTGAAAAAAATTTCAAGGTATTTTCACATACCTGAAAACAAGTGTTGAATTTGGTAACCTTTGGTAGTCTACACATATGTTTTTGCAGACACAACGATGTCACTTCCTGCTTAATGACATCTCTTGTAGTCTTCGGGGGTCCCAATAGGTTGTCATACCTAAAAAGAGGATCCCAATGCTAAAAAGGTTAGGAACTCCAGGATTAGAATATTCTTGATATAATATGCACTGTCATTGGCTAAAGAAGGATGAGAAGTAGGAATAGAGAAGTAGAAACATCTGGCCTAGGTGCCTTTAAAAGGGGACTGGACAGATTTCTTGAGGAAACGTCCATTGCAGGCTACAGGCCATGATGGGTAGTGCAACCTCCATATTTTAGAAGTAAGCTACCTCAGAATGCCAGATTCAGGGGAGTAGCAATGAGATGCAGGTATCTAGTTGTCTTGTGTGCTCCTTGAGGCATCTGGTGGGCCACTGTGAGATACAGGAAGCTGGACTGCATGGGCCTTTGGCCTGATCCAGTGGAGCTGTTCCAATGAGAACATGTGTGAAGAAGAGCATCTGGTTCTGACTAGCCACCAGTGTGCTTACCTCAGAATTTACCTCAGAATGCCTGGTGCAAGGGAGTGGCAACAGAATTCAGGCATCTTGTTGTGCTCCCTGAGGCAGCTGGTGTGCCACTGTAAGAAACAGGAAGCTGGACTAGATGGGCCTTTGGCCTGGTCCAGCTGGCTCTTCTTATAATCTTATGTAGCACTACACCACTGGAAGGGACAGTCTGTCCGATGGGCTATACTTTTTATTAATTTTTAATGTACTCATTAATTCTATTTTATTTACCTCATATTTCCCTCAGAATCTTACCTCAGAATGCCAGGTGAAAGGATGCAGGCATCTTGTTGTCTTGTGTGTTCCCTGGGAGTAGAAGCTGGGCAGAGCATACTATCAAAGAACCCACTTCCAGCCATTGCCCCAGTGCTCCCAGAACCTGTTACCTGTCAACCCAAGATTGGCTAAAACGGTGCAGGAGAGGAGTGATTTCCACTGCAAGGTAGGCTTCTTGCAAAACTTAGAGCTTTGCCATCCCTGTAGAAATGCTTCTGACCATGGGTTGTGAGCCAATTTCAGGTGGGTCTCAAAACACCTAGAGCAGCCATACCAACCAACCAACCAACCAACCAACAGGTACTTATATACCGCCTTTCAACACGAAGTTCACAAAGCGGTTTACAGGCAAATGGTAATAATAAAGTTAAAGACTGCGCAGGGGTGAAGAGGGACAATTACTCTCCCCCTGCTAAATATAAGAGGAACACCACTGGAACCCTGTTACCTATTGAAACACTGACTTTGCCCATCAAACCTGGTACGTGGCACCTTTTATTTTTGCTTCTGAAAGCTGCACCTAAAGAAGATGTTGGCAATGAAAAAAATCAAGAATTGTTTGGGAGATTCTCCCTTTGTGGGAGAAAGGCGAAATAAAAATGTGGCAAATAAATAAAATAGTGTCTTCTTATTTCCAGTTTGAAACTGTTCACTGAAATCACTCAGTGGGGGAATTTTATTTTATTTTATTTTTCAGTGCTAAATATCACACCTTGGAGAGTCTTCGAGGAGACGCTCTGTCGGGATGGCACTGTTAAACTGACTTTTAAAAGTCATGCTGATATTCGGGCTCTCGCCCTATTAGTGATGATGTGCCCGTGTGGCATTTTATCTTCAGCTTTAGGGAACTGCATGTACTATATAGGCTAATGAGCCACTATAATGTCACCAATTCAATCCAGGGAGGCTGGGCATCCTCTGCAGGACCAGTCTTAATTGGGGAAATATACTGAGCAGACATTCTTCATTTCCTAATTTTGTAAATGTCTAGCTAATAAGAATTTTAAGAGTCTTTTCAAAGTGACTGCTTCAAATACACAGACCCAGAATCTCAGATTGTCATCTCTCCTCAGTTGAGCTCAGCTTTTGTATTGCAGCTGCGTGACTTGTGTCTTATGGCAGTTGTTATTCCAAGGGAGAGATTGAAATTCCAATGAGGCTGACTCTAGAGCTGGGTTAATGCTGTCTCAGAGACAAATCTCATCCCAGAGCACATAACAATCCTAACCTGGAGTTAGGCTGGCACAGTTAGGCCAGCAAAGTTTGGCCTGCACAAGGGAGTCAAAGACTTGCGCCATCCTCCCTGACTCTGAGAATGGTCCAAGCATACTTCATGGTGACCCTTGTGCTGGGCTTTGTGTTGAAAAGTGGTATGTAAATACTGTTGATTGGGAATGCAATCCAAACCTGGAGTTAGGCCAGCACAGTTAGGCCAGCAAAGTTTGGCTGTCACAAAGGACATTGTAAAGTATGTTTGTACTACTCTGGGAGTCAGAGAGGCCAGCACACAGATGTGCACCATCCTCCCTGACTCCAAGAGTGGTCCAAGCATGCTTTACAGTATCCCTTGTGCTGGCCTAACTGTGCTGACCTAACTCCAGGTTAGAATTGCACCCTAAATCTAGAGTTGGGTTAATGCTGTCTCAGACTCAAATCTCATCCCAGTCCTGAGTTTTGGGGGCCAAAATTAACTGCAGCCGTGTTATTCAACCTTGGGGCTGTGACCCCAGTGGGGTCATGAGGCCACATTTGTGGGGTCGCAGCAGGTTAGGGGATCCAAAATGGCCACCAGTCAGGCCTGCTGTTGAGATGGTGTGGTGCAGGGTGTGTAAGGAGGCAGAAGGCTTTATAAGGCCAACATTCCACACGTGTGTGATAAGTATAGATTGTGATGAATATGGATCGTGATAATTTGGAACCCCCAACACTAAAATATAATGCCTGCGGTAATGGGTAAGAGCAAAGAGCTAGTTGGTGGGGTGAATTAGCTGGTGTTCTCAGGCCAAGGATAGCCAGATAAGTTGCAGGAGAGAGTTGAGAACAATAGACAAAGAAAAGCAGTAATATAAGGAGAAGGAGGGGGCTGGGCGCACTCCTAAGCAGAGACAGGGAGAAACGGAAGGAGTAGCGAAGTGTTTTAGATTTGTCAGCGAAACAAACTTTGGCCTTGGGAGAAGCTGGATTGAGTTTGCGTGATTAGCTTCATGCATATTCGGCCACACCGTTACCTCATTAATTTCAGATTTGTATGAACATACATCCTATGTAGAAATATGTATAAGGTGGAGTAAAGAGCTATGCAGTAGGAGGTCTAAAATATTCTGTTTAGGTGTGGATGATTGGGTAAGCTGTAACCAATAGGTGTAATTTACTAGACCCCTCCTAGAGGGTATAAAACATTAACCCCAAATTGTACAAGCTTGTGGCTGGAGGCTTGATTTGTTTTGGTTTTTTCCTTGTCACCCATATTTGCAAATATGTAAATAAACCTTTCTATTGAGCTATGAGCTGGGAGCCAAATTTATACCTAACAGGTGCAAGTATTTACACACTGTTTACATAGGATGTTGCTGAGCTTTGCTCCACTGTTCGACTTTGCTATCTGCTGCATGCCATCCTATGTTACTCCACAGTAGCCTGCCCAGCACTGATATAAAATTCAAGGGGATATAAAATTCAAGGGGATCAAGTATTAATGATCAAAAATGGTTGTGCTATGTTCAAAAATAGTGTTCCCCACTGCAGCCTGTGGGGGCAGGGAGGGGGTTGCGACAGGGGCAAGTGTGGGTGGATTGGGCCCTGGGATTGGGGCGGGATCAACAGTGGGTCCCCCTAGCCTCACTGGCATTCCCAGAGGGAGGGACAAAAGGCTAAATTTTGCAGTAGCCTGAGCTCCTGTGTAAAGCGGCCCATCCCACTCACCTTCAGAGCCATTTGCAGCTCAGTGGCTTTGCTCTCCAAACTGCGAATGGCTGTGAAGATGAGGGGAAGGGGCCACTTTACACAGGAGCTAGGCTCCTGCCAAGAAATAGAGTTGTGCCCCCTTCTAGGAATGCCACTGCCTGACTTCATTATTTATTTGTGTGTGTGTGGGGGGGTGCTTCATGATTCATGAAGTTCATGTTTACCTATCTGGAGTAAGTCCTACTGAACTCAGGGCCAGTAGCATAGCTGCGGGGGCAAGTGGCATGGTCATTACTGCAGGTGCCACAATGTACTATGTATGTGTGCCCACCCACTCGTCTTCAGAGCCATTCTGGGCAGCAATGGCAACATGCAGACATGCACCGTTACATGCCATCGCTGCCTAGAATGGCTCTGACTACAAGTGGAAGGGGCCACTTACACAGCACATTGTGGCGCTGGCAGTACTGTCCCCTGGCTAAGCTACTGGTAGGACTGGAAGCAGGCTAAGGGCACGATCCGTCAAGTGCGCTTGGGCAGATTTGCGTCAGCCCAACGGTGGCAGCCCTAGCGCAAGAGCGCCAACTGGCACTCTCACGTCAGCGCTGCTGACACTGGGCCAACGCCAACAGCAGCGTCAGCTCAAGTGTGCCAGGCAAAGGCCGTGCTGCGCCACTCCTGCAGCAGCCGATTTTGGCTGGCTCAAGAGTGGTTCTGGGTGGCAGGAGGGTGGGAGGGAGAGTGTTTCTGGGTGGGTCAGGAGGCGTGCTGGCCTGGGGAGGGGGGTGGCTTGGCTTGCTCAGAGCTGTGCCTGCTAAACAGCACATGCAGTTCCAAGGAATCCAATTGAGGTGGCTGGCGCTTATCCCAGAGCACAGGCACAAACGTGCCCTTCTTGCAGGGAGGCTCCTGCCTGCTCCGACTTGTGCTGGATATGGCGCAAGCCCACTGGCCTTGCTGTTTCAGTGCAAGTTAGGATTGCACCAGTGATGTCATGCAAGGGGAATGTGGGGGAACTCAGTTCCACTAGTTAAAATTAGGGCTGACTCCGCCCACTTCACTCTCCCTCCTCCCCCCTTCCTCTGCAAAGAGCTTTTCTTCTTGGTTGGCCGGCACTCAGAGGGTTCAAGGGAGCGACTCCGGATTCCTAGGGGGGCAAAGGCAGTGATGTCATTCAGGGGGAATGGACCAGAACGGGCATTCCGGATCCTAACAGGCTCCATGGCTGGTTCCGGGTTCCCGACAAGTGCCAATCAAAATTGAGTTCCTGTTCCTAAATCATTTGAATGACACCACTGGATTGCACCCCAAGAAAGGTGCAAGTGATCCAGTGATGTCATGCAGGGGGTACGCGGGGGTACGCGAGTACCGGTTTCTAGGATTATGGCTGGCCCCGCCCACTCATTGACTCCGCCCCCTGCAACATTTGAATTTCCTGCACGTTTGAGTTACCTGCACGTTCTCAGAGGCAGGCAGGTAGCGTGCAGAGCCTTGCCTTGCCTTGCCACTGAAAAATGAGCTGCTCTGAGGTTTTGGAACTGTTGGGTCACTTTAACATGATGCCAGGCCTCCTTAACATGTTCTGGGGGTGCTGTCGAATACTGTTGCAACTGTTGGGTCAGTTTAAAATTGTCTGAGGCCTCAAAAAGGGCTTTTTTCATGTCACTTCCTGCCACGGCCTCACTTCCGGCTTATGACGTCACTTCCGGTGGGTGGGTCCCGACACATGCCAATCAAAAGTGAGTACCTGTTATTACATCATTTAGATGACACCACTGAAGTGATCTATGCTATTACGCTCTCAAATTAATGCAGCAGCCTGCAGGGTTTTAGGGGCTCCTTCTTCCAGTAGGTTCTGCTTTATTGGTAATTAAAAACAGACCATTTTTTTAAAGCCTGTTGCATAAATGACAGGCACTTCCATAGTTACCTCATCCAAAGGAATTGAAGTCCTGTAATGCGGCCTCTGGCTTTCTGTTGCTTAATGGAACAGGGAGCACTTAACTGCGTGTGGAGCTCTTTGGAACCCTCTAAACTGCTGGGCAAGTGCTCAGTATTTTTTCTAGGAAAGGGGGTAAGTTTTGACGATGTTGCCATGTGGAGTCATGCCGCACTGTGAAGACAACCTAATTGATTTCAGCGTGAGCTTTCATAGGCCGTTTCCCTGAACCGTCATGTATAATGGATAGACAATGAATAGGGCAGGGCAAGTGATTGGGGTGGGGCAGCACACCCCGGGACGGTCCCCTGGTTTTCTTTCAAGCCCATCACAGAGGGTTTCTTGCAGATGCAAAAGCGGGACTCCCCTCCTGTACTCCGCTCTGAAGTCCTGCGGTAAGAGATGGATTTGAAATGCTCCTGGTTTGGAATGTTTAGAGCTTGGGGGAAAAGACACAGGGAGGGTTTGATTGAATGGATCTGGGCTGGGCAAGATTGGGCAGCTGGGACAACACATGACTCCGTCTCTCTCACCGGGTTCATTCTTGCATGTGGACTCTTGTACCAAAGCAGGGAATGTGATGCATGCTGGGCTCACTCCTGGAATGCTGAAAATTTCCTTCTAGGTTTAGAGACCCTGAGCAGAAGAAAGGGCAATGCTGCTCCTTCCAGCACAGAACACTTTATAGTGCCCAGTGGCAGAAGGTGAAGGAGCCAGATGTGGATTGGAATGAAGCAATCTGACTCCTCCCTCCATGCGGGCTCTCTCCATAGGTGCGCATTGGGAGCGCACCTTGCATTGCCTGCTTTGAGCCATGAAGGGGCCAGTAAGGAGGCCAGCTCTGTCCGTGGCAGCAGAGTGGTGGGTGTTTCTTCAACATGCCTCTGCTTGAGTCCGAATCTGTTGCCTGATGCATTGGGCTCATTTGTATCATGGATGAGCCAGCCCTGGCTGAACCTAAGGAAGGAGCTCTTCAACACACACACATGAGATTGAGCAGGGGCAGAAAGGAGACAGGACGAGGGGTAATGTTTCCCCATCTGAATCTTGATTTGTGTCTCTCTTCTCATTTGTTGTAACCAGGGCTGCAATGTATTAATCAAATTCCTAATTTTGAAGCATTAAAACAAGCTAAAAATCAACACCGATTTGGACTAACTTCAAATTGGGGAAAAGAAGAGAAACAAAAGGCTGTTCTCAAGGATAAAATAAGGCAGCCAGTGGAGTTGTGAACTAAGAGCGCAGTCCTAACCTGGAGTTAGGCCGGCACAGTTAATCCGGCACAAGGGACACCGTAAAGTCTGTTTGGACCACTCTCGGAGCCAGAGAGGCCAGCACACAGAAATGTGCCATTCTCCCTGATTCCAAGGGTGGTCCAAACGTGCTTTATGTTGTGCCCTTGTGCTGGCCTAACTTTGCTGGCCTAACTGTGCCAGCTGCTCTGAATGAAGTAATGTCTGTGGTTTTAGCAGACACACTCCAGGTAATTTCAGGCATGCACAGGTGATCAAAAAGAAAGAACCATTAAGTGTGTCTTTCTAAAAGGGAAATATCATGGTCAATGGGTAAAAAGAGCCATGAAATTAAATGGAGGGTAGCAGAACTCCGGGCCACATAACACTGTGGAGGAGTTCACTTCCCTTTCTGTGCTTGGGTATTCCCATCTTTAGGGCATTTCTGAAATGGCCTTGTTTCAACTTCTTGTTACTTCACTAGGATGCTGGAGTAAAGCCTTGGGAATTGCGGGAAGTGGAATGTTCAAAGCAGTAGGTGGTGCTGCAGTTCCATGGTCTTGGCATTAGGCTTGCAAAGAATATTCATAATTATTGTCAGGAGCAAAGACCACATGTTTGGAGGCATGAGTAGTGTCTCCCTCACCGAAAATAAGGTGGCAAAATGAAGGTTGTACTCAGTGGTGTTATTCTGCCGGAACGCTGGGTGGGACATCCGGGTGATTGACAGCCCACCCGTCGCGTTACGCAGCGTTACGCCATTTGCATAACCAATTACGCCGCTTGCGTATGTTACGTAAATGGCGGAACGCTGCGGAACGCAACAGGCGGGCTGTCGATCACCCGGATGTCCCGCCCAGTGTTCCGGCAGAATAACACCACTGGTTGTACTATTAGAGGCCGAAAGAGAAGGAACACATAGTTGATTCCTTTACCATTCAAATCATGCCCCACCACTGAGAAAACTGGCATATAAATAAGAAGGTTTATTTTATTTCATTTTCAGTCTTTTATGCCATTTTTCAGCCATATGGTTCTCAAGGAGTTCATAAACACAAAGGGACCATTAAAACGTATCAGCTGAAACAGCAATTACTTTAAAACTGCAATCAACCATCCTACCACACAAGAAAGCAGAATGACAAAGAGTAAATTAAAAATAACTTCGTGGCAACGAGGTTCCAAAATGCAGAGGAACGGTCAAACAGGAAAGGGTCAATTGACCTCAAAGCGGAGGTCATTCCACAGTTTAGGGGCCACCACCAGGGGACATACTGAAGAAGGCATTTCCTGAAGGCTAGTTGTCTAGGTGCAGGGATCGTTTCTGTTCAGCAGAGTAGCCAGGCAAGCAGGTTCCCACTGGAATCTGAAGTGTCTTAGAGTGCAATCCGAACCTAGAGTTAGGCTGGCTCAGTTAGGCCAGCAAGGTTTGGCCAGCACAATGACCACTGTGCTTATGGACCAATCTCGGAGAGAATGGCACAGATCTGTGTGCTGGCCTCTATGACTCCAAGAGCGGTCCAAACATACTTTACCATGGCTCTTGTGACGGCCAAACTTTGCTGGCCTAACTCCAGGTTAGGACTGCGCTTCCAGCAAAGAAACAGATTTACTACCTCCTTCAACTGTGTAACTCCCATCATTCCATAGCAGGATGCTGGAAAGGTTGTTGATAAAACACGTGAGTGTTCATATGGGGAAAGTTCCATAATGCCTCAATTCTAAACACATTAGCTTGGTAGTCAGTTCCATTCGACTCCCGCCTGCTTTTCCTCTCAGTTTTATGCTGGCTTATTTCCTGCACCTGTGCTACTTTACGTTCATTTCTCCCACCAAATGTCTTTTTTTTTTTGTTATTTTCCTGCTCACGTTGGAAGAAACATTACCAACTGTGTCAGACCATCTGTTTCGAAAATTAGGCGAGGAATGTTCTGTCTCTCTTAATGGGCTGAAATGGCTCTATTTTGCTTTGGGAATTTTCAGCCCAGGCTCTGTTTTTCCTTTTTGTCCCATCAATAACTCTCATGATTTTTATTTTATTTTATTTTATTTTGCAAAGCAGCAATTTAAATGCCATTATGATTGGCAGATTGCTGAGCATCTAACTCCAGTTGCTTCGTGTCATTCATGGCTCGTCATTCAGACACCTTTTTCTAATTCCGTTTGCGCTTTGACCATTCCATCAGCCTAGGCAATATCCTACTAAGATGATTTTGGTGTTCAAGCAATCACAAGACCACTTTGGTGCCAGATAAATTGGTGATGGAGTAGAGGGATCTTTTCTGTTTTTTAAGCAAGGGGAACAGACAAGATTGCCTAATGTACCATCAAGGAATATGGCACTATGGACACAGTCCTAAGTTAGGCCAGCAAAGTTTGGCCAGCAAAAGAGCCACCATAATGCATGTTTTGACCACTGTAAGGGCACAATCCTAAACAGCGCAGGACTGGTGAGGCCGACGGGCCAGCGCCATATCCGACGCTGTTTAGGAGAGGCTGGGGCCCCCCTGGCAGGAGAGTGTTCGCTCCCTTACTGTAGGGGAGGCTCCAGCCTCCCCTATGTGCTCCTCGAATCTGCGCCCGCTAAAGAGCCACCTCCCAAGCCTACCCAGGTCTCGTCCAAGTCCCGCCCCCACCTCCCTCCCACCAATCCCCGCGCCGCTTCTGCACGGAGACTCCCTTGCGCCAACCGGCCTACAAGCCAAATTATGACCATGGGAAAGACAAAAGAGCAAGGGAGAGAGAGAGAAGAGCTGCACAGTATGAATGATTGCTTTCATCTGCCATGGTCTGCTCTGGGTTCATGAGGCAGTGGGTTTCTCTCCGGATGAGGGATATCGTTGGAAATTGCATTATACAGCAATCTTGCTAAAGTGATAAAGTGCATGGATAGGAGATCCCACAGGGGCCTGTGGATGCTGCTCCTGGTACCATCATGGAAAAGGCAGAATTTCAATGGATTTAAAAGTAATAGTAAGGTTCAAAGTTTCAAATTAATTTCAAAATAATAATAAGGTTGTTGGCGATTTTCTTGGGAGGAGAGCAGGTGCAAGTTCCCAGGGGCTTATAGCCAGAGATGGAGAAAGAGACTTGAGTCTCAGACCCGAGTTTTCACGGTTTTTGCTGACTCCTGACAGACTCGAGTCTCACGTGTCAAAGACTCGAGTAGTGACTCGATTTTCAGACCACTGACTCTTTGTCAGTGTTCTTCTGTGTGGCACACATAATAAGCATGCTTCCTTTAAACAGGTGGGAAGATGCTTCAGATTGTGTCTGCCTGCCAGTTTCAAGGGCTGCAGGGTGCTCATGGGTCCTTCTTTGAAAGTGCCTGCAAGGCCAGCAGAGACCTCCTGAATTTGCAGGTACCTTCGAAGGGGCAGCCCAGGGCAGAGGGCAGCCCTTTAAAAGACTTGAGTCTGAGTTAAGAGTAATTAACTTCCCTTAGTCAAGTTGCCAAGAGTGCACACTATGACTCATGGATGAGTCCTAAGGTAGTGGTGACTCATGACTTGACTCGGACTCTACCTTAGTGACTCACTGCTTATAGCCATCTGGTAGAGTGTAATTCAGTTCTGAAGCCCCAGGAACAGCAGAAATATTATCTTAGCTTGATCATTGGGCCTGGAAGACCCTTTTTTAGGTTCAAGATTAACTTCTTTGGTTTAGAATAAGTAGTGACACAATTCCGCAATGAGGATAGATGCGACATAAATGGAGCAAGGTTCTTAGAAGCACTGGGCAGGGGTGACTCCTGGTTTGCTGGATTTGAAAGGATTTTTGCAAGGATTGACCATTTGCTGGTCAAATTCCCTTAGTATTTTAAGGATTTTTGGAATTGCTTCTACACACAACGGATAAATGTGTAACTTTGTGTGTTTGATTTTAATGTGTGAATGGATAATTTGGGTATGAATGAATTCCTCTTAATCAATGAATTCCTCTTAATCAAACAGGATGTATGTAGCTAGTAATGTCAGCAAAAATACACATTACTACCCTGGTGCCAGCAGATGTCTAGCAACTTAAAATAAGGTTTGCATACATTAATGTCAAATGCAGGTATAATCCAATGTTTCAGGACAAGAGTTAGTGGAATTGCATTAAGGGGAGCAAATACAAAATATAAACACAATGCAAAGATGCCTGACAGGATTACCAGAGTTGTATCCATCTAGATTAAGGGACGTGGTGACGCAGCGGGTTAATTCACTGCTGCTGGGCTTTCTGACCGGAAGGTTGGCAGTTCGAGACCACGCAACGGAGTGATCTCCCGTTGCTTGTCCCAGCTCCTGCCAACCTAGCAGTTCCAAAGCACCTAAATGCAAGTAGATAAATAGGGACCACTTCGGTGGGAAGGTAACGGTGTTCCATGCGCTACGGCGTAGAGTCATGCCAGCCACATGACCATGGAAGCTTGTCCTCGGACAAAACGCTGGCTCTACAGGCTTAGAAACAGAGATGAGCACCGCCCCCTACAGTCGGTCACGACTAGACCATTCAGTCGTGGGGAAACCTTTACCTTTTATCCATCTAGAGATAGTGAGATTATCATTTTCCTTCCAGGATGTGATTATGGAAGGGGGGCAAGATAGAGAGAACATAGACACGTCTCTTCAGGCTTGACCAAAGTCTTTGGAGAGTATGGCCTACATCAGTGGTTCCCAAATGTGGATCAGGACCCACCAGTGGATTGTGAGCCAATTTCAGGTGGGTCACAAAGCACTTAGAGCAGCCAGATTGAAAATATGAGAAGATAGGATGCTGGAAAAGCGGGGGCTGTGTGGTTTGTTGTTTGTGTTAAGGTTGTAAATACGCTTTTATCTTTCTTTCTGATTCACTTTGTTATTGGAAAACAACTGAGAAATAACCCAGCTAATTGTTGCATTCACAGGCAAGCAGCACGCTGTGGCGTCACCATGATGGCAATTCTGATCATGACATTACTTCTGGTGGGTCCTGGACAGATTGTCATTCTAAAAAGTGGGTCCCGGTGCTAAAAAGTTTGAGAACCACTGGCCTATGTTTCTGGGAGTTCATCTTGCATTCTGGCACCTATTGCAGTACTTCTGTGAATTGTTGCTTGGTTTCAGAGTCCATACTGTAACTATAATCAGGAATTAAAAGGAAAGTAAAGAAAGAGGGAGATTTACTTGTAACAGCTACTTTGGAGACACTCAGAGCGCAAATCCTAACCTGGGGTTAGGCCGGCACAGTTAGGCCAGCAAAGTTTGGCGGGCACAAGGGATACTGTAAAGTATGTTTGGACCACTCTCGGAGTCAGAAAGGCAGCACACAGATGTGCACCATCCTCCCTGACTCCAAGAGTGGTCCAAAAGTGCTTTACAGTAGCCCTTGTGCCGGCCAAACTTTGCTGGCCTAACTGTGCCGGCCTAACTCCAGGTTAGCATTGTGCCCGCAGTGCTCAGGATGTCTGAGCAAGCTGAACATCTGAGCTGCTAGATGGTGGTGCCCCCCCAGCCCCCAAAGTCCCTAATAAATGGGCTCTTAACCCCTATAGCACTGATTCTACTGCAGTTCTCACTGCTGTCGTTACAGGATTGCAGCTTCAGTACGAGAAGAAGCTGCAGGTGGCTTTTTTAATATTTTGACTTCAGGATGAATTATTCATGGTTGATACTAGCAACATGCAAGCTGAAGGTTATAAAACCCAAATTTTCATCACCCTTGCAAAACCCTGATAACAGAGCTATTTCATGCATATTAATTGGTTGCACAGCCAACTTTGCATCTTGAAATCAAATTCAACCCTGGGATTCAGAGTAGCCTACAGACTTCTTTCCTAATGAAAACGATCCCCACATAACGAGTGCATGCTTCCGAGTTGACAATTAGCGCGACACGTTTGCCCCGGACGAGCGAAGTAATTTGGAAAATAAATCAAGGCCTGTTTCCGACTGCAGAGCTCATCTGCCAGAGCCAAAGTTTGTGGCTGTCCTGTGTTTTAATGAAAACAGAATCATTATGCTAATTGTATGTATACGTCTCTTGCCATCGTATCACGGATAAAAATCAGGACTTGTTCCAATCTTATTATATTTATGCAAAATCTGGGTCTGGGGCAAATAAAACTAGACTGAGCAATTTGATCAAGACAGCAGGGACCAATGGCATAGCTAAGGCATTTGTTACTGGGTCAAAGAAAAATTAGTGGCCTCCCCCCCACCACGATGAGACCAAATTCAGTTAATAAATAAAACATTTTCTGGTTAATTGGCCATAAGAGTTGATAGAATACAGATATTTGTTTTTGTTAACACTGTTTTTGTTGTAATTGTATTAGTTTTTATGTTTTTTTT
>JAJKFI010000024.1:11856777-11889635 GCA_029204185.1 Lerista edwardsae
AGGGGCCTTTGCTGATACCACTCCCTGTCCTCGGGGTGGCTCCTGCCTTTTCCAATACACTCTCGGAATTAGGGAGGATGGCCTATGTCTGTGTGCTGGCCTCTCTGATTCCGAGAGTGGTCCAAACATACTTTACGGTGTCCTTTGTGCCGACCAAACTTTGCTGGCCTAACTGTGCCAGCCTTATTCCAGGTTAGGACTGCACTCTTATTCTATGAATATCACGGCAATCACAAGGGGCAGCGAAAAAATAAAGAGCAAAACACAACCGCCTGGAAGCAGCAACAGCAGGCTGGAAAAGCAATTTGCAGATGCTTGCTCATTACTCTAACGATCCTACCCAGAGGAACTGTTAGAAAGGGATTATGTATAGTTCAGTATTTAAGGCTCAAAAGTGTTGATTTCTACCAATGTGACTGCAGATGTTTAATAAGTCTGTAATTTGGAAGCGGTTCTGGAAAAAAAATCTATATTTTTAAGCATTTAAAAGGCATGGCATAACTGACGTGGTCATATTGGAATAATAGGGTCGTTGTGGCTTAGGTCAGTGTTGTTATCATTCTGCTGGGCACAGGTGGCTGATGCTGTGAGAGAGTAACCATTGAATAACCCCTGAAGATGGGCAGCCCAATCCTAACCTGCATGGGAGCTGGCAGGCTAGCTGGACTGTGCTGCATCCTACACAGAGTAGGATGCAGCTGGAGCTCACTGCGGGGCAAGGGAGCCCCTTACCCCAGGGAAAGCCCTATAGGGGTGTTAGGCAGTGATGTCATTCAGGGGGAACAGACCAGAACGGGCGTTCCGGATCCTAACGGGCTCCGTGGCTGCTTCCGGGGTTTTTTGGGATTTTTTTTTCCAATATTTGAATTTGAACTCAAAAGTGAGTTCCTGTTCCTAAATCATTTGAATGACACCACTGGTGTTAGGGTCTACACCAGTGAAATCACTGGCACAGATCTGAGTGGCCTGGATTGGGGCTGCACTCTACCCTCCCCAGTTCGATTCAGGTTGAATTTGCTGCCCCAAATTTGCAGTGGTTGAATCTCCACTATTTATTTCTTTAGAATTTTTGTCTCTCGCTTTTCCCCAGAAGTGTTCAAGGTCACTATTTTTTTAAATACAATAAATATACACACACACAAAAATAATAATAATGAAAAAGGGCAACATGAAAAGTGACAATAGGTAAAAACACTCAGAGCACCATCCCAACCCCAAGCTGGACTAGACAGGTTGGGACAGGCTGCAGCGTGACCTGGGGTAAGGGGAATACACTCCCCTTCCCCCAGGTAACATGTAGCGGCCTAAATGGGGCTACTCAGAGATGGTGCAACTCAGCCAAGATTGGAGCCGACTGGGCCAGGGTTTAGGATACAGCCCAAGTGCTGGATCCTGTCTCCACCCCCCCTCCCCATAAGAACATAAGAGCCCCACTGGATCAGGCCAAAGGCCCATCTAGTCCAGCTTCCTGTATCTCACAGTGGCCCACCAGGTGCCTCAGGGAGCACACAAGACAACAGGATACCTGCATTCTGTTGCCACTCCCTTGTATCTGGCATTCTGAGGTAAATTTCTGAGGTAAAATTCTGAGATAAATATGAGGTAAATAAAAGACCACCTGTGTTGTAGGGCTCAAGATTGGCCTCTGTTGTCTTCATGCCCCGGTTATGGGGTTTAAAAACATAAGTAGAGCCCCACTGGACCAGGCCAAAGGCCCATCTAGTCCAGCTTCCCGGATCTCACAGTGGCCCACCAGGTGCCTCAGGGAGTTCAGTAGACAACAAGATGCTTGGATCCTGTTCCCACTCCCTTGCACCTGGCATTCTGAAGTGGCCATGCCGGGCCACTGGTCCGTCCCCTGCCTTCCCCCACCCTGCTCCGCCTCGTTCCCTGCCCCTCACAACCCCCACGCCGGCCGAGTTTGCCTGGCTTTACCTTGGTGTTGCTGGGCCCAGTCATCGGTGCTGGGAGGCCAGTGCAGTCCATATGCTGGCTTATCCCCCTCTGTGTCAGTAGAAATGTGCTTTGTGGTGCATTTGCAAAGGCATTGGGCCAGCACAAGGGACTTGCACCGACCCACTGAGTGCTTTGGATTGCGCTCAACGTCAAAACATCAGCACCAGCACGTAGCAGAGCCCCATCCACAGCACCTAAAACCCCAGACAAAACAGCTGTGGATTGAAACAGAATCATAACAGAATCAAAGCTGTTAGAGCTAAGCTCCTTCTGGGACAGAGCTGGAAGAGGCGCTGTCAGTGGTCTGTCCTGGTCTAAGGCATTGCCAGCCCAAAATTGTTAGGGCCCCAATGCTGCCCTTCTGTTACCACACTGGATACTGCTGTCACTGGTAACAAGAACATAAGAAGAGCCCTGCTGGATCAGGCCAAAGGCCCATCTAGTCCAGCTTCCTGTATCTCACAGTGGACCACCAGGTGCCCCAGGGAGGCATGAGACAACAAGATGCTTGCATCCTGTTGCCACTCCCTTGCACCCGGTACTCTGAAGTAGCCCACCACCTTTGTAAGGAGGTTGCACAATCCATCATTGCCTATAGCCCACGATGGACCTTTCCTCCAGAAAGGCTGACCCCTAGGCTGACCCCCGATCTCATGCCTAGAGAAGACTCCGTTTAAGCCCAATCCTATGCATGCCTGCTCAGAAAGATGTCCCATTATCCTCAATGGGGCTTATTTCCAGGTAAGCGTGCACAGGATTGCAGCCTTTGTCATACACAACGTGCCTGCTTATATAGAGAGCAGTGGTTCCCAAACTGTGGGTCGGAACCCAGTTTCAGGTGGATCCCAAAGCACCCGGAGCAGCCCTATTGACAATACGGGCAGATGGAATGGTGGAAAGAGGGAGGGCTGTGTGGTTGTTTTGCTTGTGTCAAGGTTGTAAAGAAGACTTTTTCTTTCCAATTCACTTTGCTATTGGAAAATGATTGAGAAATAACCCAACTGATTGCTGCATTCTTAGGAAAGCAGCAGGCTCTGGTGTCACTTCCAGCCATGACATCACTTCTGGTGGGTTCCAGACAGATAGTCATTCTAAAAAGTGGGTCTGTTCTGCCAAATTCCCTGCTGGGCCTCCCCAAGGGCCCCAATGCCCATACTAGGCTAATTAGTTTCCCCTCCGGAGCAGCCTCAGAGATAGGCAAGAGAGAGGGGGTTCCTTCACCCACTGGGCCTCCTCTCTTCCAGCAGCCTTGCTTGGATTCAATGGCTGGCCAGCCTCCTCCAGACTGCGCTCATCACCAGCTTAGCTCAAGGTACCCTAAGTCTAGCTTGGCACCACAAAACCCAAACACTAGGCAGTCAGCTTACCTAAGCCACACCTGCCTCCTTCACTTGGTGGCTCCAGGGGCATGGCAGCCATACAACAACTCCCCACAATATCCTTACCCTATCTAGTCCTTTAACACTCCATCCATTGGCCAGTCCCAATCTGTCCATTCAGCACCTACCCGGTGCTAATTTACTGCAGCTCCTGCCTCCAACTTTATACTGAGGCAGGCCAATCGTGTCTGTTGCTCTACCATCAGCCACACCCATCTGCACCTGTGCTATCACCCTTCCTAGCCAGGGCCCTCATCAGCCTACCTAGGCTGCAGCTGTGCTTCTGAGGCTTGCAGAAACTCTGGGATTAACCCTCCACGTCCTGGGTAATCTGGGACAAGGGGCCGCTGCTGATACCATTCCCTATCTCCTTGGGGTATCTCCTGCCTTTGCCAATACCCGGTCCCAGTGTTAAAAAGTTTGAGAATCACTGATATAGAGAATCCTGCTGCCTTCTCACTGTGCCATGCCACAAAGGAAATGCTCCCAATTGCAAAAGGCTAGGCGTTCCCTTCTCTTCCAAGGGCTTTAATCAATTCTCCCCAACCTCTCGTTGAGACAGGAAATGGAAGAGAATAATTAGCTTCTATTTTGGGCAGTTATTTTAATCAAGAATTCTGACATTCTGCTGTTGCTGCCTGGAAGCCAAACGGGATTGCTTCAGGTGGAGCTAAATTGAATACTCTGAAGTCTGACAGATCTGTGAAAGAAGAACTGGGAGCTTGACTAACATACCAATATCAGCTCCTGGATTTGGAGGTAAAGAAACTGGACCACAATCCATAGGGAGCCGTATGCTTAGATTTACTGTTTAGATCCAGTATGGCAGAAATTCTTCGCTTACTGCCTGCAGTACTGCTCCCAGATTGCTGTCTGCTGAGATTATTTAATTGGCCTGAACCTTTGCTGGAAAACCCCATATGACAGCAACTTAACATTTATTCCATGCAGGAAAAACAGTGCGCTAGGGCAATGCTTCCCAAATGCTTTAGCACTGGGATCCTACACATGTCTTCTCAGAAGTAAGTACAATTGTGTTCAATGGGGCTTACTCCCAGGAAAGTGTGTATAGGATTGCAGCTTCAGTGTTATTTAAACTGTGGGTCAGGACCCACTTGGTGAGTCAGGACCTGATGTCAAGTGGGTCACGGAAAGTGGGGAGCAGCCATCTTGGAAATGGCAGACCTTACTCTTGCTATATTCTTTTTGTGAGTGCTAGCAGTTTGAATGTTCAAGTGAGGGTTTTAAAAAGAATTTTGTTTTTAGTTCAGTGCTTTTACATCATATTTTGTCCTAAACTTGCTTTCTGTCATGGTTGTACAATTGCTGCAGTCCAAGAATGCCAGTTTGCATTTCAGAAGGGTCATTCTATGATGTTACAATGACAGCACTTTCTGCTTGATGATGCCACTTTCTGCCACAACATCACTTCCAGGCTAATGACATCACTTCCGGTGGGTCCTAGTGCCATTCTAAAAAGTGGGTCCCGGTCAAAAAGGTTTGCCTTCCGGGACCACTCCTCCAAGATCTAGGGCCTGAAGTGATGCAATTAAGCAGGAAGTATGACATTACACAGGAAGTGATGTCATTGCTTTTAAATGCAGCACTTTAATAAAAATTCATCATCAAGGAAAAAAAATCTCTTTTTTGTATTTGTTGTTTATTTGTATTTATATACTGCAGCTGGGGAGTGCTCAAAAGCTCAGATGTGTCACTGTGTGGAGACAGAGGGATGGAACAGGCTGGACTAGAGGGTAGGAGAAGGGAGTGTGGAGGAAGAAGAGGAGACTGAACAGCTGTGGAGACCAGTATTATGCTTGCCTGAGTTTGCCTAGTCATTTCAAAGTTGTTTATGGGTCTAGAAAAGCTGGCTGCCTTAGAGTTGTGTTTAGCCACAGCCACGGCTCCTGCCAGGTCAGAGGAAGGAACAAATAGTGTTCAAGGCTAGTTTACACATAAATGACAAGACTTTATTACAAAACAACCACAAAACATAGAACACAGGAGCACCTCTGAACCCCAGCGTGTCTCCAGGCACCCATACTTACAATGAGGCATCCTGTCCCAGGCAACAGAGCCTCCAGCAAAATCTGGGGGAGTGGTCAGGCAACCCTCCGGGCACCGCAGCCTGCTGGCATTCACAAGGTCCAGGGGCAAAGCAACGCCCCCAAAGCCATGTTTCCTCTGGGAAAACTCCACTAGGACTCTCAGAGGCCAGGAGACACCCAGATGATTTTGGGGGGGTTGGCACCAGCCATTACAAGATGTCAAAGTCTCCTGAATCTACAGTATATTCCACAGAATCAATTAGTGTTGCTGAGGATAACTAGGATATTCCTGAGTTCTCTCTCAATGAGCTGGGTGTATATTGCTTAGCCCAGCTTTCTAAGATGCCCAGCTCTCCGCACACCCCTGAAAATTAGCTTGTGAAGCCCTTGGGAGTCATGACCCCCAGGCTGGGAACCAGTGCTAGGGGATCCACCTAGCTTTACGAGACTGAGACTTCAATCCTATACCCACTTTCCTGGGAGTAAGCCCCATTGAACACAATGGGACTTGCCTCTGAGTAGACATGCCTAGGATGGAGCCCAAAGAGCGCAATCCTAACCTGGAGTTAGGCCGACACAGTTAGACCAGCAAAGTTAGGCCAGCACAAGGGCCACCAGAAAGAGCATTTTGGACCACCTTTGGAGTCAGGGAGGATGGTACACATGGAGCATGGTGCTGGCCTCCCTGACTCCAAGAGTAGTCCAAACATAAGAACATAACATAAGAACATAAGAAGAGCCCTGCTGGATCAGGCCAAAGGCCCATCTAGTCCAGCTTCCTGTATCTCACAGCGGCCCACCAGGTGCCCCAGGGAGGCATGAGACAACAAGATGCTTGCATCCTGTTGCCACTCCCTTGCACCCGGTACTCTGAAGTATCCTACTACTAAACATACTTTAGCCTAAACATACTTTAGGGTGCCTCTTGTGCCAGCCAAACTTTGCTGGCCTGGAAAAAACTTCACTCTAAAAAAAAAGCTTCACCATACCAGCGGGAACAAAGTCCCACTGTTTTTATCCTTTTTACTATGGGTGGGGGGGGAGCTGCATTGGGCAGCTCCACATTGTTGACATCCACACTGATTGGATCAGGACCATTCTGGTGGTCTTGCATTCCCCTTCCCCAGACCTTTAATAAGAGTCGAGGCATGTTTGCCTGTCTGCAAGTAAACGTGCACAACATGCTGTTCCGTTTCACTTTCCATAGGGCTCAATACATTCTTCTAGTCAACTGGGAGTGGGGACTTCCTTCTGGAGTGTTTTTTGGGGGCCTGCGTACATAGGATTGGGACCATTCTTGTAACATTGTGTTACACTAAGGAATGCCCCCCACTGCACCCCATCATAGCTGTGCCACTGCTGAGAAGCAGAATCCTCTTTCCCACCTCCCTTCCAGGCAATGCTTCATTGAGAGTTTGCCAGAGATTTCAAGAGGCTGCCTGCAAATTACAGACTCTTTTCTAGCGAGTTAGTGCAGTTACTCAGTGATGAGGAAATGGTACTATGCATATCCTTATAGTCACTCTTATTATGACCTGCCTACTCAAGAGGCATGGGATGGCACTACGGGTTCAACTGCTGAGCTGCTGACCGGAAGGTTGGCAGTTCAAGACCACGTGATGCAGAGGCAGATCTAAGGGAGGGCAAAGCTCTAAGTTTTGCAAGAAGCCTTACCTTGCAGTGGAAATCACTCCTCTCCTGCACCGTTCTAGCCAATCTTCACAGGGAACAGCAACATCTTGGCGTTGCTTACTGGCTACAGCAGCAAGGGAAAGGAGGGATTTACATGACAGGGTAAGGCTTCTTGCAACACTTAGAGCTTTGCCCTCCCTGTAGAACCGCCTCTGATGTGATGGAGTGAGCTCCCATTGCTTGTCCCAGCTCCTGCCAACCTACTGGTTTGAAAGCATGTAAAAATGCGAGTAGATAAATAAATAGGTAGCACTTCGCTGGGAAGGTAACGGTGTTCCGTGTGCCTTGGCGTATAGTCATGATGACCACGGAAACTTGTCCTCAGACAAACGTTGGCTCTTCGGCTTAGAAACGGAGATGAGAACCACCCCCTACAGTCGGTCATGACTAGACCATTCAGTCGTGGGGAAACTTTTACCTTTTACTCAAGAGGTACCATCAGTGCCACCACCTAGGGACAGGGGGGTTTGCACCTCAATTGAGTCTACACCAAGGGGATTGCAAGTATTGGGGCAGAAATGTTATCAAAGGAATATCTGTGTCTTAAGGTGCAATCCTAACCAACTTTCCAGCACCAGGGTAAGGGCAATGCAGCTCAGAGGGAAGGGAACAAACATTCCCTACTTTGAGAAGGCCTCCGTGATTCTTCCTCTTCTGCAGAATGCAGAACATGCCTCATTTGCACAGCTAGGTCAGTGCTGGAAAGTTTGTTAGGATTACGCCCTTACTCTGTTACATAAGAGCTGAATTATGCAACTCCTGCTCTTTAAATGCTTTTCAAAAGCAGCAATGGAGGTGGGTTAACCCCATTTCCAGTGACATTTCCCAGTGTAAATTCTCCCCTCTCCCCAGTAACTGTTTGCCCAGCTGGGAAAATTTATGCAGAGAACTATAAGCTATTCTTAATTAGTAAGGGTTGTTGACTTTCATTTTCAGCAGCTTTGGCACTTCAGGATGAGTGCCTCTGAACATGTGCAGATTTCTTCCCTGAGAGGAATATTTTTTAAAAGACTTTTTAAAGATCTTTTTCTTAAGGACAAAGTGCCCCACAGTAGGTGCAAAATACCTCTGTGAACCTCCCTTCCAGGCAAGCTGCAGAATCGAACTGCAAGCCTATGTGTGTCAATTCAGAAATCAGCCCTACCGAATTCAATGGAACTTATACCCAGAAACATGAGCATAGGATAGCAGCCTTGATTTGACATGTGAGGCTTACATCACATTTCAATGTCTCACACACAATCCATGGAAAAGCATCTGTAAGGAGAATGAGCATTCTGACTAATGCAGCCTTGATATTTGAATTCCACACCCAATCGATTGAAGAGCTGCTTTCAGCCACGTGTCAAAACATCCAATGCCGCCTTTGATCTCCTTGTGGAAGTGCAGCGCGCATGCATGCAGTCGGACTCTCACTTACATCACCCAACTCCTTTGTGTGCAATGGGAATAAATAGCTTTACAAGAGAGGGAGGTTGTTTTCCTCCCTAGCTTTTCATCCTGCAATTAGGATGGATGAGTTTAAGTTCTGCTTATCAGAACGTAACGTTCTGGCCAGGTACAAAACCTGTTAAAAACCCTAATGCACTCTTCACGTGCTCAGAGGGTCACTCGGTTTGCCGCAGTTTTCCTAACCAAAAAAAGTTGACTTTCTTCAGGGTTACCAGATACAAACTGGGACCTTTAACCACTGTATAGAAGAGGGAATTTGGATAGGTGTAGCTCATCATGGAAGATTTCAAAAGCTGCACCTGCCAACATTCCCCCTTCTGTACAGTGGTTAAAGGTACAGGCACTCTGTCCCAGATTGTATCTGGTAACCTTCCTTGCCCCCAGGGAAGAAGACACTCTGACTATGCTCAGAGACACGCGGCCTGGCACTTCTCAAAACGGTTGCCCCCCGGTGAAGCCCCGCATTCACAAACAGGTCCTGGACACGTTGTTAAAACACTCCCTGCTTGCCTCCCCCCATAATCAGATCTCTCGCAGGGTGGAAGATGCAGCCTCGGAGACCTCCCTCGTAGCGCGAGGGGGGAGAGAAAAACTACGTCCCCCAGAATGCTCCGCGCCCCAGCAGAGTCTTTAATACGACGGGCCCGGAGCAAGATGGCGGCGGCAGTTCAGTCTCGGGCTGGAAGCGAGAGGAAGCGGCGCAGGTGAGTCCGCTGCGCTGCTGCAGCCGTGCCGCCTCGCCCAGGCCGGGGTATCGATCCGAGGGGAGGAGCAGCGGCTCGGGTTGCAGGGAGGCGGAGAGCTGCGCGCGGGACTTGCCTGTCTGTCCTCCGTCTGGAGCTCGGCATCTGCAATGAACTGGGCTGGAAGCGGGGCGCCCCCTTTCCGTGGCTAGTTCTCGCATTTGCATGCTTGGCAGTGCTGGGGGGGGGGGTGATGCCCCCGATGCCCCCCTCCCCGGTTTCTGCACAGCAGCAACTGTCAGACCAAGGTCACGCCTGCAGCTTCATGCCTTTAAGAGGGGGTTCGACGGATTTCTGGAAGAACAGTCCATCGTGGGCTATAGGCAATGATGGATTGTGCAATCTCTTTGCATTAGTGGTAGCCTACTTCAGAGTACCGGGTGCAAGGGAGTGGCAACAAGATGGAAGCATCTTGTTGTCTCGTGCCTCCCTGGGGCACCTGGTGGGCCGCTGTGAGATACAGGAAGCTGGACTGGATGGGCCTTTGGCCTGATCCCGCAGGGCTCTTCTTATGTTCTTATGGCTCATGGGGGAGGGATTTGCATCCAGACTGCTCCCCCCCCCCTCCGATCTTGGTCCACGCTCTGGGTCGCCTCTGCAGTCAGAAATGGGGACTTTCTGTGCTTTCTGCCCCGGGCTTACTCAAAATCTCTTTTCATGCCTGTGTTCAGGACTGAAAGTGGCCCTATTATGCCCTGCGTTTTTGGCCTGATTGGCTTCTGTTTTGCATCTTTAGGGGGAGGGCATTCCTCAGAGTATGTGTGGAGTGCATTCTTCACCTTAAACCACAAAACCCCTCTCCTGGCTTCCTTGAGACGTGATGTATTCAGACTGATATGCAGGTAGATTATCCCTTATCCAGACTCAGTGGCTTCTCTACAGGGAGGGCAGAGCTCTACGTTTTGCAAGGAGCCTTACCCTGTCATGTAAATCCCTCCTCTCCCTTGCTGCTGTAGCCAGTAAGCAACGCCAAGATGTTGCTGTTCCCTGTGAGCATTGGCTAAAACAGTGCAGGAAAGCAGTGGTTTCCACTGCAAGGTAAGGCTTCTTGCAAAACTTAGAGCTCTGCCCTCCCTGTAGAGACACCACTGTCCAGACTATTCCAAAATCCACGCATCTTTGTCCAAGACTTCCCCCCCCCACTCTCTGTAGAAAGAAGGTCTTGTGCTCATTCCCACGTACAGGCCGCAAGTTTTATTCTCTGCACTGTGGTGTGTGCTGATAGAGACATTGACATTTTTCAACAAAGAGGCCAGCAGACACCCAAATGAGTAACTGAAAAGAGCAAGAGGAAGCATTTATCATGATAAGTATGCAGTTATTCAGAAATGCAGAAAAATCTGAAATCCAGACAGCTTCCTGTCCCAAGGGGTTCAGATAAAGGTAATCCACCTGTCTCTGTCAGTTGTTGTAGTGTGTGTGTGTGTGTGTTTGTGTGTGTGTGTGTGTGTTGAAATGAAATGGTGGTGAGGAAGAGGGATTTACATCCTTCCTGAGTAGTTTATGGCTGCTAATCTGTTTGTCCTCCTGGAATACACACTTGCCTGCTTTTCCCAACCCCACCCCCCCCAACAATACCCAAGCCATGGGTCCTGTGCTTATGTGTAGCCAGCCTAATGGGGAAGGCTATGTCCAGTGGTGTCATTCAAATGATTTGGGAACAGGACCTCACTTTTGATTGGCACTTGTCGGGAACCCGGAACCAGCCACAGAACCCGTTACGATCCGGAACGCCCGTTCTGGTCCGTTCCCCCTGAATGACATCACTGGCTATGTCTCATGCAAAACCATAAACCCTTGTCAATACTGTTCCTGGGTTTTGAGAGGCAGAAAAAATTTCATAGGAACACAATGGCCAAAGCAACATCTTGGTAGACAGTCAGGCCATTGGACCGCCCACCCCAGTTCTACCTTTTCTACCCTGCCCCAGTTTTGTCTAAAAGACACCTGAGGGGGGACATGACTGAGACATACAAAATTATGCATGGGAGGGATAGAGTGGATAGAGGGATGTTCCTTTCTCTCATAACACCAGAACCAGGGGACATCTACAAAAATTGAGTATTGGGAGAGATAGAACAGATAAAAGGAAATACATTTTACACAGCGGGTAATTAATCTGTGGAACTCCTTGCCACAGGAGGTGGCGTATGGCCTAGATGCCTTTCGAAGGAGATTGGACAGATTTCTGGAGGAAAAGTCCAATGTAGGCTACAGTCCATGATGTCTGGTGCAATCTCCTTATGTTAGAAGTAGGCTACCTTGGAATGCCAGATGCAGTGGAGTGGCAATGGGATGCAGCTATCCTGTTGTCTCATGTGCTCTCTGAGGCATCTGGTGGGCCACTGTGAGATACAGGGAAATGGAGTAGGTGGGCCTTTGGCCTGATCCAGCAGCGCTCTTTTTATGCTCCTATATTCTTATGTACCCTTCTTGGCAGCAGCTCTCTAGGACTTCAGGCAGAAGTGTTTCTCAGTCCTATCTGGAGAGACCAGGAGCCAAACATGAGACCCTCAGTATGAAAAGCCGGGGTTCTGCTACTGAGATATGGCCCTGTTGGTTTCATGTGCGTATGGCAAGATGGAATCAGTTCCTGAGTTGGTCTCTCTCTCTCTCTCTCTCTCTCTCTCTCTCTCTCTCTCTCTCATCCAAAGGAAGAGCAGACACCCAACATAAGAAGAGCCCCACTGGATAAGGCCAAAGGCCCATCTAGTCCAGCTTCCTGTATCTCACAGTGGGCCACCAGATGACTTGGGGAGCACATAAGAAACGAGATACCTGTGTCTCATTGCCACCCCCCTGCATCTGCACCAACCCCAAACATGCATCCTTGCCAGGATGGAGAGGGATGTTATTCCTCACAGCCTTGTCTAGGTTTGAGGAAGAGATCCTTTGCATGCAACTCATTAGTGGAGAGAGGGAAACGAGAGTTGTCTTAATGTAAACTTTCATAGGGGAGGAGTTAATGACAATTCATCATTTTCAGTGGGTGACAGGAGGAAGAACAACTTTCTGCTACCTTCGAAGACAGCAGTGGCTTTTGTTGAGGAAGAACTACAGTTGCCCCATCTTCTTGCAGGGCGGTGGCTACATAGCGGTGGTTGTGTGAGCAAAGCGCAT
The DNA here is from genome assembly GCA_029204185.1 of Lerista edwardsae. Classification (NCBI taxonomy): domain Eukaryota; kingdom Metazoa; phylum Chordata; class Lepidosauria; order Squamata; family Scincidae; genus Lerista; species Lerista edwardsae. The sequence continues at coordinate 11,869,168 of JAJKFI010000024.1, forward strand.
GTCCTTCCTGTGGTAGAAAGCATGACCTCATGCATTGTCTTGCATGGAAAGGAAAACAATGGAATTGTTTGCAATAAAATATTCTCAGCCAAGAGAAGGGGAGAGGGCACCCCACAGTCCAAAAACAAGCAGTAGCCTGGGGCCAAGAAAAGGAATAACCACTATGCACTTGTAAGGATCAATCAATCAAACAGTATTTATATCCCGCTTTTCAACACAAAGTTCATAAAGCGGTTTACAGGCAAATAATAATAAAGTCAAATGGCTCCCCATCCCCAAAAGGCTCACAATCTAAAACAAAATGCAGAAAGCCCCAGCAACAGCTACTAGAAAAGACACTGTGCTGGGGTGAAGAGGGACAGTCACTCTCCTCCTGCTAAACATAAGAGGGGCACCACTTGAAAAAATGCCTCTTGTCCAGTTAGCTGGGGGTTAAGAACATCAGCCCAGTCCTGCTGGATCTATAGATGTAGATATTTTGCCACTATTCATAGTTTTATAAGTGTTGCATACATGTGCATTTTTGGAGATGGGGGTGAGGGTTCTGTGCACCCTGTATCTTGACAAAAGGCTTTGTTTTCATGTTGGCGATAAATGAAATGCTGAAGCTACTGCACACTGAGAATTTTTATCCAAACCAAATAGCTTGTGTGACTCAGGACGCAATCCTAACCAACTTTCCAGCACTGATGTAGCTGTGCCAATGGGGCATGTGCTGCATCCTTCAATTGGGGGGCAGGCACGGAGACCTCCTCAAGTGAGGGAATTTTGTTCCCTTAACTCGGAGCTGCATTATCCTTACCCCGGTGCCGGAAAATTGGTTAGGGTTGCGCCCTCACTCCGAGCCTGCCTGACATTTGTGGGGTTTGTGTGGCAGCCGAAAATGGCATTGCCAACTAACAACCCAAGTGCCATGCATTTGTTATATTAGGCAGCAGGGACTGGATCTGAATGGCAGGAGGAATCTTTCTGTGATAGTAACTTAATCTAAATTCAAAGATGGCTGATTCAGATTAAGTTGCTGTTTTTTTTCTACTAAACGAAAAAAGATAATGAGACAATAAATTATATGTCTGGGAAGAAAATCTCTTTGGCATAATAATTATATGTTGATCTGTATGTGCCATTTAAAATTCAATAAGAGGTTTCTTAAAGTAGTGATGCTTGGTATTCACATGCGCTGGAGTGGGTGCCAAATGCTTCATATGCCTGGGCTTGATGATACTTGCAAAACCTGCAGTGTCAGTCATTGCTGTCCCGCACTGCAGCTTTGTGGCTGGGCCAGGTGTGATGTGGAATGTCACAGCATTTTTACCTTTTCACAAAGCTGCCGCAGAGGGGCTGAGTTGGATCGGGGCCATGGAGCAGAAAGGAAGGGGGGAAACACTTTGCCCCTTTGCTTGCCAATTCTCCAGACGAACCCCCTCCCCTGGAAGGGGGAATATCATGAGCACAATTTGTTACAGCAGCTCAAGGGGAAGAGTTTGAATCAGGCCTGTGCCATAGTCCTGATCCATATTGAGCTGCTTTCTGGAAAAGACATCAGGAGTTTTCTGGTCATGGAACTCCTGCGTCAAGTTCACCTATAGGCTTGTGGGTTCTGAGCTGTCTGTGACAGCTCAAGAGAGAGATCTTGGGGTGCTGGTGGACAATTCAGTGAAGGTATCGACCCAGTGTGCGGCAGCAATTAAGAAGGCCAATTCTATGCTTGGGATAATTAAAAAAGGGGTTGAGAATAAAACAGCCAATATTATCATGCCATTGTACAAATTGATGGTAAGGCCGCACCTGGAATATTGTGTGCAGTTCTGGTCGCCGCACCTCAAAAAGGTGCATAGTGGAGCTGGACAAGGTGCAGAAGAGAGCGGCAAAAATGATTATGGGGCTGGGGCACCTCCCTTATGAAGAAAGACTGCAGCGTTTTGGGGCTCTTCAGCCTAGAAAAAAGGCGCCTGAGGGGGGACATGATTGAGACATACAAAATTATGCATGGAAGGGATAGAGTCAATAGAGGGATGTTCTTTTCCCTCTCTCAAAACACCGGAACAAGGGGGCATCCGCTAAAACTGAGGGTTGGGAGAGTTAAAACAGATAAAAGGAAGTACTTTTTTACCTATGTGCCACAGGAGGTGGTGATGGCATCTGATCTAGATGCCTTTAAGAGGGGATTGGACGGATTTCTGGAAAAAAAAGTCCATCATGGGCTATAGGCCATGATGGATTGTGCAACCTCCTTACATTAGTAGTAGGCTACTTCAGAGTACCGGGTGCAAGGGTGTGGCAACAAGATGCAAGCATCTTGTTGTCTCATGCCTTCCTGGGGCACCTGGTAGGCCGCTGTGAGCTACAGGAAGCTGGACTAGATGGTCCTTTGGCCTGATCCAGCAGGGCTCTTCTTACATTCTTATGTTCCTAAGAAAACGATGCCTTCCCCAAGGTGGTTTTTGTATGCCGCATCTAGCTTTCTTGACAGCTGCAGCTTTAATTTTTTTTCCAAAGTACATTTTAAAGGCCTCTTAGCTTCAACAATATGCTGAAATAAAAGGAGTCACAGATACTCAGCAATTGGCTCAACGTGCGTCATCTTCACAGATGATGACTTAGGGCCCGATCCGGATTGACCATGCCGCGAATGTGCCATAAAGCACGTCTGAAAACGTTGCGATCGTGCCGTAAAGCACGTCCGCAACATGTTAACCCTCGCGTTGGGGTGGCACTCATTCAATGCCAGGCCCCAATGCAAGCGGGCGGTCCCAGCAGCCAGTAAGTGGAGGCAGTGGTGTCATCTAAATGATTTAAGAACAGGTACTCACTTTTGATTGGCATGTGTCGGGACCCACCCACCGGAAGTGATGTCATAAGCCGGAAGTGATGTCGTGGCAGGAAGTGACATGAAAAAAGCCCTTTTTGAGGCCTCAGACAATTTTAAACTGACCCAACAGTTGCAACAGTATTCCACAGCACCCCCAGAACATGTTAAGGAGGCCCATCATGTTAAAGTGACCCAACAGTTCCAAAACCCCAGAGCAGCTCATTTTTCAGTGGCAAGGCAAGGCTCCGCTCGCTGCCTGCCTGGCTCTGAGAACGTGCAGGCAACTCAAACGTGCAGGAAATTCAAACGTTGCAGGGGGCGGAGTCGACGAGTGGGCGGGCGAATGGGCGGGGCCAGCCGTAATCCTAGGAACCGGTACTCGCGTACCCCCGCGTATCCCCTGCATGACATCACTGAGTGGAGGGGAGGTAGGGATGGGTAGGCAGGGGAGGGGAGGAGCTGGCACCGAGAGGTGGGACCTGGCAGTGGCTTCCTGCCAGCAAAATAGTTGGCCGCAAGCCAAGGAGCCCCATTGCGGGTGATGGGACTTTCACCAAATATCCCCTTCTCTCAGGGAGACTGTGCTACCCGTTTTCCTTGGTGCAGAATTAGGTTTGTCCTAGTGCGGAATTTTATGCAGCATTTTTTACTTCTAACTGCTCCTAATTTTGGTTGTTTTTGACGCTGTTTTTAGAGTCTTGGGCTCCAGAGCAATTTAGAATATTGTTTTCACATCTTGCCCTCTGCAGCGGTGCACTCGGGCGGTGTAAAAATCTATAGTCTGAGGTAATTAAAATGTTTTGACAGAATTTTGAAATGAAGGGGGTGGGGAATCCTCGGCAACAGAATATTTGAATTTAGCGTGGGATGCCAATGCTGGCGGGTGACAGCTGTTCAATGCAATCTTCAGCGAGTCCGATAGTGCATTTTGGAAGAGGTAATTCTTTTTGTTTTTTCCCCTCTCCCGAAAGCCTTATGACATTTTTATGTAACGGGAAAAAATTCGCATGCAGCATATTGACAATCTGTCGGTGCTGCTTACAATTGATTTTGTTTTGATGTTTTCCTCTATTAGGGTTTCTTTATTATTGGATGATGCTGATATATGACAAGCGGCAGCTCGCAGGTCTCAATGGGAGAATGAAAATGAGAATATATAGGGGCTTGCCACAATTCGACACTAGGGCTGTCAAGTATAAACCTTGTATGCTGGATGCGGCCGACAGAAGACCCCGACTTCTGCCAGAGAACTGAGCTATTTCCCTCTCTAAAAAGTGATTGAAAGCTGCCCAACATTGTTATGTTCAAAAAATACTGCACTCCTATAGACTCAGACGTAACTTCAAAGACTTTGCCTTCTACCTCGCCGTCCTTCAAATACACAGAGCCAAAACGTTAAAGCATGCTGGTAGGATTGGCTTAAAACAGCCATTACCAATATGGTGGATCGCAATCCACCATCGGGAACTAAAACTGGGCAATTGCCCCTTAAAGGGAGTAGCCCAGTAATAGGTGTCCCAATGGCACCACAACAGTTACGGCACCATGGGCACCAGTGGCTTTTCCCCTTACCTTTTCCATGGGCCACCAAAACGATTACTGGGCTGGGGCACCTCCCTTTTAAGGAAAGGTTACGGAGTTTGGGGCTCTTCATTCTAGAAAGAAGGCACCTGAGGGGGGACATTGTTATGCAAAACATACAAAATTATGCGTGGGGTGGATAGAGTAGATACAGGGAATCTCATTTCCCCCTCACACAATACCAGAACCAGGGGACAGCCACTAAAGTTGAGTGTTAGGGGAGCTGGAACAAACAATAGAAAATATTTCTTCACTCGGGGTGTAACTAGTCTGTGGAACTCCTTGCCACAAGATGTGGTGATGGCCTCTGGTATAAATGTCTTTAAAAGGGGACTGGACAGATTTATGGAGGAAAACGCCATCACAGATTACAAGCCATGATGGTTATGTAAAGTCTGAGATCAACTGGTCACTCATCATGAGGGCTGGTAGGAATTTCTTCTGTCATTCAAATGAATGGCAGGTTTTTTGCCTACTCCAGACTGGTGAGGGGAGGAGGTTTCAGTAGGTTTCATGACTTAAAAACTGGTCACTTGTGCTTAATAAAGTTAAACCTCAACCTCAGTCTGGTGCCTTCCTTGGTATGGTGGTGGTACGAAGACAATAGGCTACCTTAGAATGCCACGTGCAGGAGAGTGACAGTGAGATGCAAGTATCTGGTTATCTCGCATGCTCTCTGGGGCATCTGGTGGGCCATTGTGAGATACAGGAATCTGGACGAGATGGGTCTTGGCCTGATCCAGTGGGGCTATTCCTATGTTCCTATAATATAAGTATGTGTCTGAAGAGGAGCATCTGCTTCTGCTGCTGTCGAAGAACTATGCGATGGAGAATCTTCTCCACCAGTGTGTTTACCTCAGAATTTACCTCAGAATACCAGACACAAGGGAGTGGCAACAGCATGCAGGCATCTGGTTGTCTTGTGTGCTCCCTCAGGCATCTGGAGGGCCACTGTGAGATACAGGAAGCTGGACTAAATGGGTCCTTGGCCTGATCCAGCAAGGCTTTTCTTATGTGCTTTACCTGGAGGTGGGGTGAGTGGCCCGGGCCTTGGGGAAGGTTCAACTGAAAATCAGAAATGAGCTACGATCAGGAATTGGGGCACTTCCAAGGAATTGGGAAGGCCTGCAGAAGGGCTGTGAGCAAACCAGGCCCTCTCTGAGGCAAGCACAACCCCGCCCCCCAGGAAAGGGGAAAGGCCCTTGCGTGCCCACAATCACTGTGCTACCGTGGGGGCAGACCCCCAGGCCCTGTCCCTGAAAATATTTACTTGCAGTCCCAGAGTCTGAGTAGATCTTCGGAGACTGCTGGCTTAAAAAGCTTCCCCCTCAATCCATTGGCCACACTGTGAGCGTACCATAAATTGGGGACCTTTGGTATTCCCTAAATATTATTTCTGCAATACCGTCTCTTGGTTAAAGGAACCTGGAGATGTTGCCAACTTTGACCCTGGAGAAGGTTTCATAATGTATGAAAAAGAAAATTGTTGCTGTCAGGTGAACACATCTGACCCACCTGTACCAGTTTTACTTCTGTTCCTTGCATTGTGTCGTAGACTTGGGTGATTGAAGCTTATTTACAAGTAAAGTACGTCCTTTTCGCTTCCTTTCTGCAAAGAAGCCCTCAAACTAGTGTGTGGTAGTTGGCATGGCAACTGTGTCATAACACTTGCTATTAATATTTTGCATATATAATACCCTGGAAGCATGTTTTGAGGCTTGTTTCTTGCTTTCATGAGCTATTACTTCTTGCCCAGCAATAATTTTGATCTGCAACGCATGCACGCACAAACTGGAATGAAAATGGAAAGTGCCTGTTACCCTTGCCTTGCTGTGCCTCAAGTCTTGAAGAAGTTCTCAGCTGCAGTGCTTCTGCCTCCCTGAGGAACCTAAATCAGTCCATGCTGGACCAGGGCAAATTGCCATCTAGTCCAGCATCCTATTTCCCACATTAGTCCACCAGATGCCTCAGGGAACATACAAGACAACAAGATGCCTGCATCCTGTGGCCTCTCCCTTGCACGTGGCATTCTGAAATAGCCTACTTCTAAGGTAAGGAGGTTGCACTACCCATCATGGCCTATAGCCTGCGATGGACTTTCCCTCCAGAAATCTGTCCAGTCCCCTTTTAAAGGCACATAGGCCAGATGCCATTACCACCTCCTGTGGCGGGGAGTTCCTCAGATTAATTACCTGCTGGGTAAAGAAGTATTTCCTTTTATCCATTCTCACTCTCCCAACACTCAGTTTTAGTAGATGTCTCCTGGTTCTGGTGTTGTGAGAGAGGGAAAATAACATCCTTCTACCCACTCTATCCATCCCATGCATAATTTGACTACTGAAGGACATGTCCTGCATGATTTTGTCGAATCCCCTCCTAACACCATTCACATTAGTGGCTATCAACCAAAGTCTGTGCTATGTGAAAAACTACCTTCTTTTGTCACCCTAAATCTCCCACCAATCGGTTTCAAAAAAATGACCTCTGTGTGAGAGAAATATGGATTTCGCTCCATTCTCTTCACAGCAGACACAGTTTTAGAAGTCTGTCATGTTCCCCCTCTTATTGCCTTTTTTCCAAACTGAAAACCCACCAATGCTTTAGCCTTCCCTTGCAAAGAAGGTGCTCCATCATGTGATAGTTTTGGTTGCCTTCCAGATGTCCGATCTCTTTTTTGAGGTGTGGTGACCAGGTGTGGTTTTTGAGGTGTGGTTCACCTCTTTTTTGAGGTGTGGTTAATCCAAATATGGCTGCACCATACGTTTGAACATGGGCATAATAATATTAGCAGTCTTAGCAGGGACTGAGCAGGGATTAATGTTAGCATGGATTGAGATCCCGTTCATAATGACCATGGGCATGGTACTTGCATTCTTCGCCGCTGCCACACACTGGTTTAACGTTTTTATAGAACTATTCATCATGACCCCAAGTGTACAACATTAACTGGTTTGTTTTTGATGTATGGGATATGAGGACTAGCCTCTTGTATGCAGGTCTTGATTTGGAGGTACAGTCTGCAACATGTCCACCACCACTTCTGAAGCCCCTGTTTCTAGCTGGTGACATCAAAGCAGGTGCAATATTTTTTTCTGATCTAACACCAGAACAATATTTTTTTCTGATCTAACTGATCTCTCCCCGCCTCCCAAACTGGGAAGGAGCACCAATGCTTTGAGCCATTTCTCCTCCTCAATTTGAAAGGAAGGGCTCATCATCACTTCTTTCGAGTAGCTTTGCGAGTCAGAAGTTCCTGGAAGTTTCCAAAATTCCTGGAAATAGATGGAACTGTCATGGCACAATCCTAGCCTGCGTTGGAACAGCACAGGTTGGAAGCAGGATGGAGTCTCCATGGGGCAAGGGCACGTTTATCCCATTACCTTGGGGTAGGCGCCAGCTGTCCCTGTGGGGTTGCTCGGATCTGCACCTGCTGTATAGCAGGCGCACGTCCGAGCATACGGTGTGGTCCGAATTGGTGCCATGCGGGCTGGGTCGGGGTGTGTGTGTTGGATGTGGCCTAATGGCTGCATCCAAACTCTACCCCCTTCCCTGGGCTGCCAGTCATTCCACCCTCCTTACTGCCCCCCCCAGAATAGCTCCTGCATCAGCCAGACTTGGCTGGCGCAGGAGCAGCGTACCCATCGGCTTGGTCCAGCACTGCAGCATTGAAGCAAGTGCCTGCATTAGCGCTGCACCAGAAGCACTGGCACAGACAAGCTTTACTGCAAGTTCGCAACAGCGCTCGGCTGGCTTGTGTTAGCCAAAGGGGAGTTTGGATTGCGCTGCCCGTGATTTTCAACCACAGTGCCACGGCACATTGGTGTGCCATGAATAGTCTGCAGGTGTTTATCAGTAATTTGTGCTATAACATCCTACACACCATCTCAATATTTCAAGCCGTTGATGGTGTCAAAGCACTTTCATTTTGGAGAAAAATGAGTTTCTTCCACAAAATTGTGCTTTTTAAATAAAAGGATGTCACTTGGTGTTGGTTTTTCAGGCAGGCAAGCTGATCCTGGCAATAGGCAGTCCTAGGATTGCATGGAAGCTTCTCAGGTGTCCCTCAATAAGATGATCATTAATGACAGACACTCATTTCACATGCTAGCAAGGTCATGCTCAAAATCCTACAAGCTCGGCTTCAGCAGTATGTGAATCGAGAACTACCAGATGTACAAGCTGGTTTCCGAAGAGGCAGAGGAACTAGAGATCAAATTGCCAACCGTCACTGGATCATGGAGAAAGCAAGAGAGTTCCAGAAAAACATCTACCTCTGCTTCATTGATTATGCTAAAGCCTTTGATTGTGTGGATCACAACAAACTGTGGCAAGTTCTTGAAGAGATGGGAGTTCCAGACCACCTGATCTGCCTTCTGAGAAACCTTTATGCGGGTCAGGAAGCAACAGTTAGAACTGGACATGGAACAACCGACTGGTTTAAAATTGGGAAAGGAGTACGACAAGGCTGTATATTGTCACCCTGCTTATTTAACTTATACGCAGAGTACATCATGAGGAAGGCAGGGCTGGATGACTCACAAGCTGGAATCAAGATTGCTGGGAGAAACATCAACAACCTCCGATATGCAGACGATACCACTCTACTGGCAGAAAGTGAGGAAGACCTCAAGAACCTTTTGATGAGGGTGAAAGAGGAAAGTGCCAAAATTGGTTTGAAGCTCAACATTAAAAAGACTAAGATCATGGCAACCACTCCCATCACTTCCTGGCAAATAGAAGGGGAAGAAATGGAAGCAGTGACAGACTTTATTTTCCTGGGCTCCAAGATCACCGCAGATGGTGACTGCAGCCATGAAATTAAAAGACGTTTACTTCTTGGGAAGAAAGCTATGGTGAACCTAGATAGCTTAATCAAAAGCCGAGACATCACCCTGCCAACAAAGGTCCGCATGGTCAAAGCGATGGTTTTCCCAGTAGCCATGTATGGCTGTGAGAGCTGGACCATAAGAAAGGCAGAGCGTCGAAGAATCGATGCTTTTGAATTATGGTGTTGGAGAAGACTCTTGAGAGTCCCCTGGACTGCAAAGAGATCCAATCGGTCAATTCTCCAGGAGGTCAAGCCTGATTGCTCCCTGGAAGGACAAATGCTGAAGCTGAAGCTCCAATACTTTGGCCACCTGATGAGAAGAGAGAACTCTTTAGAAAAGACCCTCATGCTGGGAAAGATTGAAGGCAAAAGGAGAAGGGGGCGACAGAGGATGAGATGGTTAGATAGTGTCACCGAAGCAATGAATATGAAATTGGGCGAACTCAGGAAGCTAGTGGAGGACAGGGAGGCCTGGCGTGCTGTGGTCCATGGGGTCGCGAAGAGTCGGACACGACTTAGCGACTGAACAACAACAACAATGACAGACACAGTTTCCGAAAAGGCAACTTGCCTGCTACAGCTTTTTTTCAGCAATATGCAACCGCAGGAAAGTGTCCATGGGAAACAGACCCGGAGCAGGTACAACTGACAGTAGTTGATCCTACTTTTTCAGCAGGGAGTAGTTTTGGAGAGAGCAGATTCCTAAGCAGGAAGGTGCAGGACCTTGGAGAGCTCCCACAGGCACAGGGTATAGTCCTGATTTGAAGTTCTACATTCTGGTGTTGCCCCCATGTGTAACTCTTTTAGACTTGGGAGCTTGCAGGGTTGAAGGATTTGGATGACCATGTGTCTGAACAGGAGACTTGGAGCTATCATTTTAAAAGCGTGGGCCTTCGTCTAGGGCAGGGATGTCAAACCTGTTTCATATAGTAGGCTGAATCGCATTCATGATGCCTGCTGAGAGCTAGAAGTGATGTCATTAAGCAGGAAGTGATGCCATTAAACAGGCCATGACCACAAACAAGAACTTTTTTTTTCTCACTTAGCAACTCATTAGCTGCAAACGACAAGAAAACGCACAAATCTTGATGCAGGCTGCCCTTTTCGCTGTGATGCCTCAGCCCGGCTCAGCAGCTGAGGATGGTGCTGGGAGAGTTTGAGGGCCGAATAAAGAGTTTTCCTGTGCCACATCCAGCCCCCAGGTCTTATGTTTGACACCTCTGGTCTTAGGGGTTGAAGCAAATGACAAGCTGCTTCAGGTGAACCCATGGATTGCTTCCCTGTTTGGGCCTCAGATGGGCTTGATGAATAAAGATCTTCAAGCTCAAAGGCCCATGCTCCTTGACTTCCATCTGTTCAGCTCCTGTGCTTCATTGTTCACAGTGTCCCATTCCTGGGTCATGTAACCCGGGAGGGTCTATATTGTAGGAAACATCACATGGGTTCTTAAAACAACATGCCTGCAAAATCAGTGCTACCTTTTTTCAAGTTTTCTCTGTTTACAGAGGCTGAAAAAGGTTGCTCTTTTCAACTGCCTGCCCTCCTAATTTAGCTTTAGAGCTAAAAAGGCAGATACCTTCTTAACCTGAGCGTAATTGGCCTTAAGAGCTAAGAGTAATCTGGCTGGCCTGGTTTTTTTCCTTCTTCCTCCATGCAACCTCCCGTTAGCTTTTGATTGCTAATGAGGGTGCTTATGTAACTGCATTCAACTCCTGAGATTTCTCAAAAGAGCCCCTTAGCAAAACATTAAACGCGTGTGTGATCTAAGCAAACCAGTATTTTGGTAAAGCTAAAACTAGGAAGATGTGCTCCCCTATCCCATCTGAAGGGAAACTTTTGTGCCTTCCTAGTGAAGGGATGTGCAGGTTTGGAAAAGGGACAAGATGGGGAAGTTGCAGAACAAATCATGGTGTGTCTAGATCAGTGTTATTCAAACTGTGGGTCGGGACCCACTTGGTGGGTCGCAACATGATGTCAGGTGGGTCACCAAGAGCTGGGAGCACTCATCTTGGAAACTGCAGACCTTACTCTTGCTATATTCCTTTTGTGAGTGTTATAGGGTTGACTCTCTGAAATCAGGGTTTCAGATTTGTCTGGATTTACATCCTCTTTAGATGTGACCTAGCTTATTTCTGAGGGACAGAATTGCTATTTTCCTCGTTCTCTGCGCCTCTCTCCTTGTTCTCCACTATGCAGAGACCTTCCAAAGGCAGCGGGGATCTTCAGAATTGAACGTGCAACGAGTACTGACCCCTTTAAAATGGCAGGCAGGAGCATGTGCTGGCCATGTTTAAGGGGTCCGTGCTGATTGGAAGTGCCATTCTGCAGATCCCTGCAGCCTCTGGAAGGTCTCTGCAGCATTCAGAGACCTTTGGCACTTCCTGCTGCACTCTGCTGGCTTCCTGAGGGTCTCTGTTGGATTCTTCTGATGGAGGATAAGGTACCCCTTGCATTTAACGCATTTGATTCCATAGGACTGATGGTTTGTTATATGCAAATTTTCTCTCTGCAAGGATTTCCAGGAACCTAACCCTGGCGGACAATGATTGCATTTGTGTGTGTGTTTTTAATGTCCCTTTTTCCCCCCAAGTCATACTTTAGGTTCTATGAAATAGGAGTCAGTATTTGCAGATTCTAGAGTAGGAAGCCTTAAAAAGAAGGAAGAAGTTATTCATTGAAGTCTCCCTCTCTCTTTTTGGTTACAGATAGAGCATTGCACCTGAATTTCATGCTGGTTGTCAGCTAAACGTCTCATGCCGTGCATTTGCTGTTCGTTTCTGAGTCATGGTTCGGAAAGGTAAGTGTCGAGCACTTTACACGTTGTCTGGTTGCTGAATGATAAAGATAAGGCTGCTCTGTGTCAATATTTGCATTTTGCAGGGCTGTTGGTGAATGAAATAATTTTAGTAGGTTAAACATCGGCCTTTCCATTAACTGATTAATTGACTGAATGCAAATGCGTTTGCATATTTATTACTATCACTTCAATACAGGTGCCTTTACTGAAGTCTTGAAGGGAGTGTGTGACTGTATAATTAATCAAGAAAAGTCACCTTTCCTTTTTAGGAGGACAGATCATCATCATATTTTCCATGGCAATGCACCAGAACCAACCAACCAACCAAAAGTTTTGTATTTTTGCTGATAATGACAATGATGATTATTATAATTACAGTATTTTTCATGGCTCTTGTTTAATATGCGTACTTTGGACCTTATTGCGATGGAAAGAGGGAAACTCCCTCTCTCCCAAGACAAATTGCCTTTGCAAAGGTGGGGAGAGGCAGCCACAGAGAGGTCTTGCTGGCGTGGGAGAGGCTTCGCTGGCCTGACTGTTCCTGCACATGCTCAGTTACAGCCTTTCCTGGCAAAGTCCGTGGGAGTTGTCATTGTCTCTGCTTCCCAAGTCAATGGTTGAGTTGGCGTCTTTGCTCCAAGGTTGTGGCTCGGGCCCCTTGTTTCCGGCCCTTTCAAAAGGCTGAATAGAAAGTTTCTGTGAAAGCATTTTCCATCTTGGAGACAAGAAATAAAAAATAGCTCAGGGTGGTGGTGTTTCTTTCGTGCAGTAAATGGGTCAGCTCTTCCCTGACGGCGTCTGGGATTTGGTTGGGGCCGGAGAGGCCGGATTTTCAAAGCAGCATTTTAGAATGGGAGATGTCAATAGTATTTCAGTCAGCCAATCCATCAAGACGTGAAGCCATTCTACATGTTGGGAATGCCAGCACTCATCCTCCCAGGTGGCAAGTTGTCCCCTGAAACTGTCGCGTGACCTGACGTTGTTTTAAGGTTGAAACCAACCTTCATTCTCCCAAGCATAACCTTGTAGTAGCCTATGCAGGCATGCCCTGGTATCCGCTGTGGTTCAGTTCTGGACCCACAGTGGATGCCTGAAATCGTGGATACAGGGGACGCCTTTGTAAAGATAGGGGAACATCAGCGGTTTTGCGGCAACAAGAGATTTGTTTAATGTTCCCCTTCTTTTTAATAGGAGTCCCAGTATCCATGGTATCAGTGGATAACTGAAATTGTGGATACAGAATCAGTGGGTACCGGGGTACGCCTGTACTATAAAGGTGTGCCCCAGCATCCATGGTTTCAGTTATCTCCGTATTTCAGTGATCCCAGTATTTCAGATATTGGGATGCCTCAAGTTGGGAAAATGCTGGGCTTTATGTGACTTCTGTTGACTCAAGTCACAAATGTCATGGACTCGGCCGCAACTCGTGACTCGGAGCCAGTGACTAGAAGAAGAGTCTGAGTGCTGCTGAGGGCTTTGAATCTCAGGTTGGAAGGAGGGAGGAAGTGTGGGGGGAAGAGAGAACAAAGAGAGACAGTTTTGGAGTAGAGAGGGGTAGAGAGGCGTTTTGGAGTAGAAAGCATCTTGGCTGCTCAAGACGTCTGTTACTGCTCTGTGGGTGAGAGATAAGATGTAGCGAGATGTAGGAGCTAGCTTGCTTATTTTGCATTAAGTTTTGTGTAGCAATGCCATGCTTTGAAGGGCTTTTTGAGCCCCTATGCTGTAACTGGTAGTTTTAATAAATGCATTGTATTTTACTCCACGGTGTGCCACGTGTGCTGGAAACGGAAGTTAGCTGAATCCAGTTTTGGTGCTGGGCTACACCAGTGGGACTGGTTGGGGAAAGGTAATGCCTCACAGGAGATTGTTGATGGCTAGGAGGGAACATCATCCTGTGATCCCTGGGTGGGGCAGTCTGGAGCTGCCCAGGAATCGCAATCGGAGCTTAACAGTGTTGTTGTTTTGGGTGCAAAAGACTCATTTCTCATAATGACTTGCGTCAAAATGACCCTATAAGTGGCTCGGATTGCGTCACGATGGGCGTGCACCTTTTTGCCACTTCCGGTGCTTGACTCATAAGTCAAGTTGAGTCGGGGGGTTGGCGACTCGTGACTTGCCTCTCGACTTGGGCTCAGTGACTGGAGAACATCCCTGCTTTCTACACATTTCTAGCTTGAGAAATGGCATTCCGATGAATGGCATTTCAAGGAGAAATGGCATTCTGATGAACAAAATGGTGAAAATAAATGAGCATTTTTTTAAAAAAAATTGCTGCTGTAAGGGAAAAAAAAAAAGCTTCCCATCTGCTAAATCTCCTCATCTTTACTGGTTTATGAAGCAAAACAGGTTTTTGCATCTAAGGGTTCAGTCATCATTTTAGATGATATGTGATTGGTCTGCTTCTGCTTGATGTTTCCAGCTGATGGTTGATTTTGGCACTGCCACAGCCTACTGTTGCTTGAGCCGGTCACCTTGCTATAACCTTGCTCGGAGCTCTGACAGTCTTAATTAAAGCTGTTGTGCACAGCTTATGAAATGTCATCCTAACTGCCATTTGTGATGGTTGCTCTGCTCTCTTTGTGTGAATTCCTTTCACTTGCCTCTTAATCTCAGGTTGACTGTTGGCACTTTACTTGTTTTAAATCTCAAATCAGAAAGGAATGCAATAAACTTGCCGTGTCTCAGGTGCTCTGGCTGTGTGGGGGCTGCTGATCCATGAGCAATTTCGACGTGCTGGGAGACCAGTTAAGGACCCAAGAAGACCCCTTCTGGATCAGCCCAAGCCCTGCCTAGTCCAGCATCCTGTTTTCTCATAGTGGCCCAAGGCTTGCCTGTGAGCAACCCACAAACAGGAGAGAAGGCCTGCCCTGCTTCCATTGTCATTGTACTGCAACTGGTATTCAGAAAGAACTTCAATGGCCAACCACAGGGACTGCTCCAGGTCTATTAGAAGGGGGTGGGTTACAGTGGGACTTCCCCCTTGAACAATGATTGTAGGACAATGATTAAAGTCCTATTTAATCATTGTCCATGTTAATAATTGACTAATTAAATTGTCTATTAAATAATTGTCCAGTGTTCAAATGGTAGCAGAGGTGGCACCAGGCAAATGCATTATTTGGTAAAAAGGATTTTTATACCGCTTTCCCAGTGCTCAAAGTGGCATACAACAGTATGAGTGCAATCCTAGCCTGGAGTTAGGCCAGCAAAATCTGGCTGGCATACAGGCTACCATAAAGTATGTTTGGACCCCTCTTGGCATCAGATGTGCGCCATCCAGCACACAGATCCACACAGATCCAGCACACAGATGTGCGCCATCCTCCCTGATGCCGAGAGTGGTCCAAACGTGCTTTACGGCGTCCCTTGTGCTGGCCAAACTTTGCTGGCCTGACTGTGCTGGCCTAACTCCAGGTTAGGCTTGCGCCCTAAAAGTACAATAAAATGTACAATTGAGAAATAAAAAAAAGCTGGAGCAGTTAAAAGATGTAAAAGCAACAATAGCACCATAAAAATATTGCTTTTTTGTACAATCCATTTTGCAGGCGTGTGTTGCTGCTGTGCCGCTTTGCGTCCTCGCTACAAACGTCTGGTGGATAACATTTTCCCTGAAGATCCGAAAGTAAGTCGTACTATCCACAGGCCCCTTAAGGTGGTTCAGCAGCCAAATGCTGCCCTGCTGTTATCTGGTTGCTTTGCCAATCTCGCTCTTCCCATGCCTGGGATTGGAAAAAGGAAGAGGGGACAGCATGGAAAAGGACACGCGAAAGAGAGGAAAGTGTTGGGGTTAGAGTGTTGGAAAGGAGGAAGAGCTGTTGGGATGAGAGTGCAGGTGGAGGTGGGTGTCCTCCTCAGTCTGTTTCCTGAGAAGACCACTGGAGTTAGCCTCCTAGATGAGTTGGTCCTTCTTGGCAATAGCTTAAGGGCACAATCCTAACCAATTTTCCAGCACTGACATAGCTGGGCCATGTTCAGAACATGTGGGGCATGTTCTGCATTTTGCAGTGGAGTAGTAGTCACGGAGGACTCCTAAGGGAATCTTTGTTCCCTTATCTTGAAGCTGCAGCACCCTTACCCCGGTGCTGGAAAGTTGGTTAGGATTGCACCCTAAATTCAGTCATGCTTCATCCCCAGCTTCGTGCTAGTATGAAATAATCCTAAGCACCTCAATGCTGTAAAATTCTTATTGTTTTTACTTGTCATAGGCAGCACTGTAAATTTTACCAAATGGATGAGCAACCCTTCAGTGCGCTTAAGTCTAGCCCTGTGGGCGACTGCGGTTCTCATTCTTTTTTTTTACTCTTCTTTCTAATGAGTCATTCACATTTTCATTCTTCTGATGCTTTTAGCAGTGATAGCTTGCACCTTCTGCCTTTATATTGTTTAATATTGCCCTGGGTGACTTTAGGGACGTTTTGGGTTTTTTTTAATGAAGACTTTATATGACTAGAATTCTTAGTTCCCAAAGCTCTTTGAAGTACTCCTTGAAATATGGGACCTTTAGATGCAGGTACCTGGTGCTCATTTTGAATTATGGTGTTGGAGAAGACTCTTGAGAGTCCCCTGGACTGCAAGGAGATCCAATCGGTCAATCCTCCAGGAAGTCAAGCCTGATTGCTCCCTGGAAGGACAAATCCTGAAGCTGAAGCTCAAGTACTTTGGCCACCTGATGAGAAGAGAGGACTCTTTAGAAAAGACCCTCATGCTGGGAAAGATGGAAGGCAAAAGGAGAAGGGGGCGGCAGAGGATGAGATGGTTAGACAGTGTCACCGAAGCAATGAACATGAAATTGGGCGAACTCCGGAAGCTAGTGGAGGACAGGGAGGCCTGGCGTGCTGTGGTCCAGGGGGTCGCAAAGAGTCAGACACGACTTAGCGACTGAACAACAACAACCTGGTACTCATCCTTAAAAAGAAGCACGCACACACACACACTGTGTACATCAGTCGATCAATAAGAGAAAGCAGTGGAAATATCTCTGGCTTAATTATCCAATACAATTCAAGTTATACAGATGTAGAGAGGACCACTTTCTGGACGGGTGGCTCCACATAAGCTATTCTGAGGTTCTCCAAGGAAAAGGGTGGTATAGTATTAACAAATAGAGCCAAAAAGCTGTCACAAAGCTTGCTTCTTGCCTCGGGCAAACAATCTCAATCCTGTGCAAAGAACTGAGTGGCAGTCTCCCTCCTTTCTTTTTTGGATTCATGTGCTACTCTGATCTGCCTATGCCACTTATGTTTAGAGGTGGAAAAAAACTGTGACAATGAAATAAAAACACAACACAGTTTTCTGCACTTTTCATATTTTTTAAGTTTGCGTTTTATTTTTTATTTTATTTAACGGGAAGGTGCATGAATAATGTGGCTGCATTTGCTGGCACTAATCCACCTACGAAGCATACTTTTTTAAAAACCTATTTATAATAATGAAAATTTTGAATACAAGCACTTCTTTCTCCACTTCTAATTTTAGAAAACACCAAAATCTGCAAAAATGAATAATCTTTTCTCCCACCTCTACTTAAATTGTATGAAGGGAGCCACGATGGTGTAGTAGTTTAACAGTTGGACTTAGACCTGAAAGATCCAGGTTCAAATCCCCTCTCAGCCATGAAGCTTCCTGGGTGATCTTGCAGCAATCTCTCTCTCTCTCTCTCTCTCTCTCTCTCTCTCACACACACACACACACACACACACACACACACACAGGGTT
The DNA here is from genome assembly GCA_029204185.1 of Lerista edwardsae. Lineage (NCBI taxonomy): Eukaryota > Metazoa > Chordata > Lepidosauria > Squamata > Scincidae > Lerista > Lerista edwardsae. The sequence goes on from JAJKFI010000024.1 coordinate 11,886,901, forward strand.
GTTGTGAGGAGAAAAGGAGGGGAGAAACTACACCATCCTGAGCTCCTTGGAGGAATAAAAAATGAATGAATGTAGCCGGGTGGGGTATGGTATTGTAATATGGTGGCAGCGGTGGGATTCGAACCCACACCTCCGGAGAGACTGGAGCCAAAATCCAGATTGCAAACAGCCAGCTTCCATGCATTTAAGATATTGAAATATCATGTGCACACTGCATGCATGTGTGCACACACAGAAAGCTTGAATGGAATTCTATTCATGTGCTCAAGTCCCTGAAGAAGCAGGTATCTAATCACACAGAAAGCCCTTAGGAGCGTGCTGTCGTATGTCTAGGGACTCTTTTCAGACCTTATAATGAATGATTAGGGACAGGCGCATGCAATTTGCCTCTACCCGCCAAACATATATGATGTCTGAAATGAGATCTAGTAAAAATGGCATGCAGCTGTTGATGTTATCTACAGCAGTCGTTCTCAAATATTTCAGCACTGGGACCCATTTTTTTAGAATGGCAGGGACCCACTTGGAGTGATGTCATGGCCAGAAGTGCCATCATTGTGATGTCGGAGCCTGCTGCTTTCCTGAGAATGCAGCAAGAAGTTGGGCTATTTCCCAGCCATTTTCCAATAGTAAAGAAAAAAAAGCCCAGTGGTGAAATTCAGCCAGTTCTCACCAGTGCTGTAGTAAGAAGCAGTACAAAGAAAGGAGGGCATAGAACCGGTTGTTAATTTATTTGAATCCCACCACTGAAAAAGCCTATTAACAACCTTGATACAAACAAAATAACCACACAGCCCTCCCCCTTTCCAGCATCTCACCTTCCCATATTTTCAATGATGGCTGCGCTCAGTGCTACACGACCCACCTGAAATTGGCTTGTGACCCACTGGGGGGTCCCGACCAAGAGTTTGAGAAGCACTGGTCTGCAGTGTTTATTTATTTATTTTTGCCAAATTGATATCTGACATCAGTAAGGAATGAAAATGGTTACCATTCAGCACGTACGCAACTTGTTTTAATCAAATGTCACTGTAACAGTTTTTATGATCCACTGGGGGTTGTTTTTAATTGTTTTTTTTCAATGTTTTATTATTGTGTTGATTCTGTAAACCACCTTGATTGCCCTCACAGGGAGAAAGGTGTATATAAATGGTTTACATGAAAAAAAAAAATCCACTTGCGGTTGCTTCGTGGTCACTTTGTGCCTGTTTCCATGCTTAGGATGGGCTTGTTAAAGCCGATATGGAGAAACTGACTTTCTATGCTGTTTCGGCACCTGAGAAACTGGATCGGATCGGTGCTTACTTGGCGGAGCGACTAAGCAGGGACGTTGTCAGACACCGTTATGGGTAAGGGATACCAGTGGCAGGGCTGGTTTGAGGATGATGTCGGCAAAGTGCCCACCGTGGGTCTTGTGACCACATTTGCTCAGGGAAATTTCTGTGCGCCCCTGTGCAGAGCCCAGAAACCCTCCTTCTTCCTCCCAACGTCCATGAGTCCTTGCCTGTTCTGTTCTATGGGAGGCAGCAGGGACTTGGCCACAAACCAGCGGCAGCATTCAGCCGGTACGCTGGGCGGGACTTACCTTTGACTGACAGTCCGCCCGTTGCGTGACGACACATTCCGCCGCTTTCCCGCTCGCTGGGCGGGAAATCAATCAATCAATCAATCAATCAATCAGTCAATCAGGTACTTATATACCGCTTTTCAACATGAAATTCACAAAGCGGTTTACAGGCAAATAGTAATAATAATAAAGTTAAATGGCTCCCTGTCCCAAAGGGCTCCCAATCTAAAAAAAAGGCAGACCACCAGCAACAGCCACTAGAAAGACTGCGCAGGGGTGAAAGCAGCGGAATGCACCGTCACGCAACGGGCGGACTGTCGGTCAAAGGTAAGTCCTGCCCAGCGTACCGGCTGAATGCTGCCGCTGCCACTAACCAAGGCCCCTGGCCGGTACAGATTGGACAGGTCCATCCGATCCTCATTCCCACCGTCTGTGGCAATGGCCCACTCTCCCCGGCCGTAGAGATGTCTTTGTTTCCCACCATAAGTTCATGGGAGCCTCTTCTCAAGTAAAGCACACCCGAGACCGTAGGCTCAGGTAACCTCTCGTCCCCCAATTTGATTTGAATTGGGGTGGTTTTGTCACGGCGTGTGCCCCAGTTGCCATACTGGGACTGGGAGGCACCCCAGTTGCCGGGCCTCTGAAACAGAAGGCCCGGCTTTGTTAGCAGAGGAAGCGGCTCCCTAGTGGTGCACGGCTCGGCATTCCGGTGCGGAGGCGAAGGAGTCACAGACACAAAGCGTTGCCAAGATAAGAATGTATTGAAGTCCTCCTTAGTCAGATCCAAGCCAAGGTCAAACACCAGAACATCAGTCAGATAGCAGGGTGCAGCAGACAGATCTTGTACACAGCAAATGGTAACACAGTCGGACAGCATTTCCCCCTCCTTCCATATAACCCACGCTGATATGGGGCACTGCCCTTCCTTATGTACCTCTTGCGTTCCACACCACCAATCAGAACCCTGCCCGAGGTCCAGGGGCAGACCTAGTCAAAATGTCGCCTGGGGCACCCAATAGAAGTGTGCCCCCATGGGAGCCCAGGTCTACCCAACAGAAGCAGCCCCGGGTAGACCTGGGCTCTCCTCGAGGGAGCCCAGGTCTACCCATTAGAAATGGCCTGAGGAAGCCCAGGTCTACTCACTGCTGGTCCCAATGGGTAGACCTGG
>JAJKFI010000024.1:11897551-11913664 GCA_029204185.1 Lerista edwardsae
CTGCCTGACTCCAATCTCCTCTTGCTCAATTTGTTTTGCAGAAAATAGCCTCCAATGTCAGTCTTCAGCTTGGAGCACGATTTCTATTCATAACCATCCATCTCATGGCAATCTTTTTTTTTCTGAAAATAGACTGGTACAGGTCAGATGTCGGTGCTTTTTTGAGTCTTTGGAGCTAGAATTTCAAATGTGTCTTTTAGACACATTGAGAAAGCAGGCGCAGTTTGACAACGGCGGCAGCTATAAAATATCTCACGCCACTGATGCCTTATCCTTTTATCAAGCTGGTGGATTAGATAAAATCAGTTATGTGCTTGAGCCCATTGGAAGTCCAGAGCCCTTTGAAACTCTCACCTCTCGTGAATGCATGTGTCTGAGTGTGTACACTAGTCATTGATGTATCTCAGTCTGTCTACATCTTAGTGAATGTGCAGAAGAAAGAGCTATTGTGCATTTATTTATTTGAATGGGCTATTTCCAGTCTTTTTGTTGTGGGTGTTGGGTTCAAAGTTATACAGTCAATCCTCATTATCTCCTAGGGTTAGGTTCCTGGAAATCCTTGCGGATAGCGAATTCACCGATAATGAATCATTGATTTAGTGGGGTTAGGTGCAAGGGGTACTTTATCTGCCATCGGAAGAATCCAGCAGAGACCCTCTGGAAGCTAGCAGAGTGCAGCAGGAAATGCTGAAAGACCTCTGAGAGCTGCAGAGACCTTCGGGAGGCTGCAGGGATCTTCAGAACGGCACCTGCAACCAGCATGGACCCCTTGAACATGGCCAGGGGATGCTTCTGCAGGCCAATTTAAAGGGGTCGGTGCTGGTAGCACGTTCAATTCTGAAGGTCCCTGCAGCCTTTGGAAGGTCTCTGCATAGTGGATAACAAAGACTGAGGTGCAGATAATGAGGAAAGTTGCAATTCTGCCCCTTGCATATAAAGATTGACTGCATGTCTTTGCATTATGGAAATGACATTGCCCAGAAGAATTAGTTTAACTTTAAATGCCTGCACAGAAACCTTCAAAGACAATAAACAAGAGGGTAGGTTTGTCCTATGGAGTCATTGCACCAATAATATATATATATATATTCTGGTCTTTAGCGCCCTCTGGTGAAGAAGAAAATGCATGCATTTTCGGAGGATTTATTTATGCGTTTGTCTCAATTTTGCTGGTGGGGCACAGTCATAAGAACATAAGAAGAGCCCCACTGGATTAGGCCAAAGGCCCATCTAGTCCAGCTTCCTGTATCTCACAGTGGCCCACCAGGTGCCTCAGGGAGCACATGAAACAACAAGATGCCTGCATCCTGTTGCCACTCCCTTGCACCTGGCATTCTGAAGTAGCCTACTATTAATGTAAGGAGGTTGCTCAACTCTGCCCCAAATAAAATACAGCATGGCAGTCACCCGATACAGAGAACTTCCACACTCTCTGGAGGCTGTCTGAGCTTTAAGTTGCAGCGATTATGTCAGTGTAGCTATCCTCAATACAGAGCAGTAATTGAAGATTGGTGATTGAAAATGTTCCTGTGTGTTTTGTTTTGTAGGCCTAGACCTGTCCAGGCAGCAAACCTGCATCTGGCCTGTACCACTTCAAACTGCAGGTGGAGGCTTATGTGATGGAATGCGCCATAAAAAGAAGCAACATTCCATCACTGTAGAAAGCTAGTATGTCTGGAAGGAAGACTAGGCTAGAATTTTTCTCCCTGTTATGCTAGTTTTCTACATGCAAGGTGTTTGGTGAGGTTTTTGTTCTGCATGAGAGAAGCATTCCAATCTTTATACATGCCCTTCAATCTGAAGCATAGAAACTTCCTGCTTCACTTCCTGTTCAATGACATCACTTCTGGTCATAAGGAGGCATCATAAATGTTATTAGGTCCACCATTTGCAATGACTTTGACATCCCTGGCCTGCTGAACAAGAGATTGGGTGAGAGTTTGTTTCCGAGCCCCGCCTTCCTCCCCTTCCCACAGGCTTCCAGCGTTGTCTGTCAAAAGTTGACAATGCAAAGCCATCTCTTTAAAAGAGGGGGATTTTTTTGTAGGCACACCGCATGCTCCACAGTCTATCCAAGGCTGAGCACATTTCACTTCCACTGATTTGGAAGTGGGAATTAATTAACATTTGGGAATTAAAAAGCTTATCCTCAAGGATTGTGGTGGTCTGGATGTGGTCAGTGTCATTCAAACAAGTTGCTCTCACATTTTAAGAATTGTCTCTGACTAATAATAGAAGCTATGTTGCAGGGTCTTGGATATACGCCATGGAAATGGATCGTGTTGGCCACACACTTTCCATCCGCACAGCAGACTACAGGAAAGAGGTCTTAATGCTTGCAACCTTCCAGCCTTTTTTTTTTTTTTTCCTGTCTTCTCCCAGGATCCGACTGGCTGGAATTCGGGGCATTCAGGGAGTGGTCCGTAAAACAGTTAACGACGAACTCCAAGCAACGATTTGGGAGCCTCAGCACATGGACAAGATAGTTCCTTCCCTGCTGTTTAATATGCACAAGATTGAAGATATTGACAGGTACTTGTAAAAAGGCTGATTCAATCACCTGTCCGGCAGCTACTTTCATGGCTGTCAGTGATGCCACATAAGCTTATAGTATGGTGAGGATTAAATGGGAGCTGTGGACTGCCGTTCTCAAATCCCGACCTGAAGTGTGTTCTAGGAACATTAAAAGACAAGCCCTGCTGGACCATCTGCTTATCAGAGGCTCAGCAAAGATGTTTCTGTTTGCACAGGCTTTTCTCTGATTTTGTGGCTCTCTTCTTGCTTGCCTTGCTGTTGTCTTGTCTTTATGTTTTATGTCTTTATTTGTTTTTGTGTCTTTGTTGTTTTATGTCTTAATGGCCGGATCTGGTGTCCGCTGACTCCCTCCACCTGGTGACCAGCACATCATTCCGCTAGGGAGCATTTTTACCGTCGCGACTACAGCCTCTATAGGTCTCTGCGGCCAGCTGTTTTTGGGTTCTGTTGACCCAGCAGGCTGTGCACTGGAGTTCTGGACAGGTGCGGGTGGACACAGCCAGTGGTGTCATTCAAATGATTTAGGAACAGGAACTCACTTTTAATTGGCACTTGTCGGGAACCCGGAACCAGCCACGGAGCCCGTTCTGGTCCGCTCCCCCTGAATGACATCACTGCCTTCACCCCCCCCCCAGGAATCCAGAGTCGCTCCCTTTAACCCTCTGAGTGCCGGCCAACCAAGAAGAAAAGCTCTTTGCAGAGGAACTGGGAGGGGGAGGAGGGAGAGTGAAGTAGGCGGAGTCAGCCCTAATTTTAACTAGTGGAACTGAGTTCCCCCACGTTCCCCCTGCATGACATCACTGGACACAGCAACACTTGGGGGCTGTAGTAGCCGCTGTAAACCCACTCCCCAGCGGAACAGTAAATGCCATTTGCACCAGGGAAGCTTTCGGCTGCTGGAGTAGTCTCCAGTTTGCAGATTGCTGATTAATAGCATCTTAAGCATCCTTTGCTCATTGTGGTTTGTAGCCGATTGACTGGCTTAAAATCTTTGTTAGGTTATAAAAGGTCCATTAATTGGGTTGCAAATTATTTCAAATATAAGAAACATAGCTCTCTAGAGCTGCAATTTTCAACCACTGTGCCATGCCACATTGGTGTGCTGCAAATGGTCTGCAGGTGGCAACCGAATGTGAATGCCTTTTTATTGCTTAAAACCATAGGTCATCACAATGTGACGAAACAATAACAAAAATGTACCAAAAACCAGCACAAAAGTATACCTATGGAGACACAGGTGCATATCCCAAAAAACCCTATAATAACGCTGGATTAATTTGATCTTTAGAGGTTTCTATCGTTTTGCTCAAATCTTCTTTGCCGCTACAGCAAACTTTGCTACCTGATAGATAATAGCTGCATCTGTACCTGCAAGCAACAGACAAATCTGAGCTGGCAGGTGAACGGTCTGCAGTCTGTCGCTGGGAGTTTGGGGAAGGGTCATATGTTATTAGGGCCACTGGGGGATGTGAGGCCTGGCTGGCAGTCTTGTGTGCCTTGTCAATTGTCCAAAAAGGATGGGCGTGCCTTGTCAGTTTTAGTGCTTTGTCAGTGTGCCATGAGCTGCAAAAGGTTGAAAATTTCTGCTCTAGTGGCACCTTTTTGGAAAAGGAGGAATGTGGCATTGACGCACAGGGGGAGGCCGGCACTTGCTGGGGGGTGCACCCCTAGCGGTGTGCCCTCCCACCCCCCCTGCGCCACCCCCCCACTGGAGTGTCCCTGATGAATGCCCCATTCTTCAGAACTTTCGTATTATTCCAATGTCTGCAAATTGAATTGATTAAATACAGTCAACGGATCGTGCTTTCACGTGCTTTTATTTACATTCACGTAAATAAATGTGAACTGCATATGTGAATGCAACTATATGGGGAGCATCCTCAACCCAAAAGACCTATATGGGGAGCGTCCTCAACCCAAAATGCTTAGCAAAATAGCCCACAGGCTACCCTTTGGGTGCACATACGACAGAGAGCCGAAAGTGGCATTTATGAATTGTTGATCTGTCGGCCTCGTGCAGTGCCGACAATAAGTTTCCCATCTTATTTTCCTTTTGGGTATTGTGACTTTTTGCATATGGAAGCGGTGCCGGGAAGAGGCTTCTTGAGAAGAGGGAGGAAGGCGCAGATGGCTTGAGCAGATGGCCTGACGTAAGAGAAGGCAGTCTGAAGCAACCGCACCGTGAATGGATGAGAACATATTCCCATCTAAAGGGAGGAGGGAGCATTTCAAGTGATAGAATATGAATTATGAATATTTTTCCTTTGGAATTCTTAATGCCTTGATTTGATTGAATGTGGTGTTCCTAAATAAGCATCCCAAATATAAAGTGTGGGACGTGGTGGCGCAGCGGGTTAAACCGCTGCTGCTGGGCTTTCCGACCGGAAGGTTGGGAGCTCAAGACTGCGTGATGGAGTGAGCTCCCGTTGCTTGTCCCAGCTCCTGCCAACCTAGCAGTTCGAAAGCACCTAAATGCAAGTAGATAAATAGGGACCACTTCGGTGGGAAGGTAACGGCGTTCCGTGCGCTACGGCGTAGAGTCATGCCGGCCACATGACCACGGAAGCTTGTCCTTGGACAAAACGCTGGCTCTACAGGCTTTGAAACGGAGATGAGCACCGCCCCCTAACGTTACAATTTTACAGAAACTTATTTTATATAAAAATAAATGGTATACACCCAAGAGTAATTAAGGAACTAAAGAATGAAGTTGCTGACCTCTTAACTAGAGTATGCAACTTGTCCCTTCAAACGGCCACGGTGCCAGAGGATTGGAGGATAGCCAATGTCACGCCAATCTTTAAAAAAGGGAGAAGGGGGGACCCTGGAAACTACAGGCCGGTCAGCCTAACGTCTGTTCCGGGTAAGATGGTGGAAAGCCTCATCAAAGATAAAATCCTAAAACACGTAGAGGAACAAGTACTGCTAAAGGAAAGTCAGCATGGCTTCTGTAAGGGTAGGTCTTGCCTCACAAACCTTTTGGAATTCTTTGAAAAGGTCAACAGGCACGTGGATGTGGGTGAACCTGTGGATATCATATACCTAGATTTTCAGAAGGCATTTGACAAGGTCCCCCACCAAAGACTGCTAAAGAAACTTCACAGTCAGGGAATAAGAGGGCAGGTCCTCTTATGGATCCAGAATTGGTTGAGGGCCAGGAAACAGAGAGTGGGGGTCAATGGGCAATTTTCAGAATGGAGAGAGGTGAAAAGCGGAGTGCCCCAGGGATCTGTCTTGGGGCCCGTGCTTTTCAACTTATTCATAAATGACCTGGAGACAGGGATAAGCAGTGAGGTGGCCAAGTTTGCGGATGACACAAAACTTTTCCGGGTGGTAAAAACCAGAAAGGATTGTGAAGAGCTCCAGAAGGATCTCTCCCAGTTGGGGGAATGGGCAGCCAAATGGCAGATGCGTTTCAACATAGACAAATGTAAAGTGATGCACGTTGGGGCAAAAAACCAAAACTTTACCTATAGGCTAATGGGTTCTGAGCTGTCTGTGACAGCTCAGGAGAGAGATCTTGGGGTGCTGGTGGACAATTCAATGAAGGTATCGACCCAGTGTGCGTCAGCAATTAAGAAGGCCAATTCCATGCTTGGGGTCATTAAAAAAGGGGTTGAGAATAAAACAGCCAATATTATCATGCCATTGTACAAATCGATGGTAAGGCCACACCTGGAATATTGTGTCCAGTTCTGGTCGCCGCATCTTAAAAAGGACATAGTGGAGTTGGAAAAGGTGCAGAAGAGAGCGACAAAAATGATTACGGGGCTGGGGCACCTCCCTTATGAAGAAAGACTGCAGCGTTTGGGGCTCTTCAGTCTAGAAAAAAGGCGCCTGAGGGGGGACATGATTGAGACATACAAAATTATGCATGGAAGGGATAGAGTCGATAGAGGGATGTTCTTTTCCCTCTCTCAAAACACCAGAACCAGGGGGCATCCGCTAAAACTGAGGGTTGGGAGAGTTAAAACAGATAAAAGGAAGTACTTTTTTACCCAGCGGGTAGTTAATCTGTGGAACTCCTTGCCACAGGAGGTGGTGATGGCATCTGGTCTTGATGCCTTCAAGAGGGGATTGGACAGATATCTGGAGGAAAGGTCCATCGTGGGCTATAGGCAATGATGGATTGTGCAACCTCCTTACATAGGTGATGGGCTACTGGTACCAGGTGCAAGGGAGTGGCAACAGGATGCAAGCATCTTGTAGTCTCATGCCTTCCTGGGGCACCTGGTGGGCCGCTGTGAGATACAGGAAGCTGGACTAGATGGGCCTTTGGCCTGATCCAGCAGGGCTCTTCTTATGTTCTTATGTTCTTAAATAATAAAATAATAATAATAGTAAATAATAAATTGAAGTTCTGTGATAGAAGACAATATGTCCTGAGGGCATTTGTGGTTTTCTTCCAGTCGAATTTGCCCACCTTCATCCCCCTCAGGAGGAGAGAGAGAGGAAAACCCATCTGTGCTGGCCGAGAACTGTTTCAGAGAACTGCTAGGCCGAGCAACCTATGGCAACATGAACCATGCTGTCCGGCCAGTTTTTGCGTGAGTAGGAGATCTGCTTTAAAACATATTCTCTTCGCTGCCTCAGATTTGGGATTGCCCAGAATCAGCTGGTGTGCTCCCCTCTGGAGAGGCTTTTTTTTTTTTCCTGACAGAAAGGAAACATGTGCTAGAAATATACAAGCGGAGCCTTCTCATCCCTGATAAACATGTACTGTTAATTAAGCATTAAAAAAAGCGTTTTAAAAAATCTCATTAGCTCTTAGATAATGCAGCCAGTCTTATGAGCTCTGAGATAAGACTTCCTCCCTCATCCAGGGAAGTGTGACTAATCACACTTCCGTTTCACATTTTGCGCCTTGCTCCAGGGCGAAAGGAAGAGGTCTTACCTCAGCTAATGGATACTAATTGCTGTAAGCCCCTGAAGAATGGCTGCAGTTTGGTAAGAGAAGCCTTTTAAAAGGCTGAATGCTAATTAACAGCATAATTTCATTTAACACATTTTTTTTTTTTTTGCATCTGCGAGGATTCCTGGACTGGAACCCTTGTGGATAAAAAGGCTCCAGCTGTATGCACGATCACTGTTCTTGCACAGCAATGTGCAACGGGCACATAAGGTGGTAGATTTTGCTCTCACTTCACAGTGTTAAATTAATGTTAAATTAATGTTTAAATTAATGTTAAGGAAGAGCAAAACAAGGGCACTGAAGGAAATTTCAATTTAATTTTTGTTAATTTTTCTAGACATTTAGATCATCACAGGCTCTGGGATCCCAATGAATTTGCAGTCTCGTGTTTCAAAATCATCATGTATTCTATACAGGTAGGTTTTGTTTCCTGCGAGTTACACAAAAACCCAAGGAGGCAGGTGTTCTTGAGCAGGTGATTGCTTCTCTCCAATATCCCTCCTTGTTCAATGACAGAGTGGGACAGAGGACACTACGAAGTCCTTCCCCCTGATGGAAGAATATTGGAGGCCCGTACAATCTTGAGTAGATAAATAGGGACCACTTTGGTGGGAAGGTCACGGCGTTCCGTGCGCTACGGCATATAGTCATGCCGGCCACATGACCACGGAAGCTTGTCCTCGGACAAAAACGCTGGCTCTACAGGCTTAGAAACGGAGATGAGCACCGCCCCCTACAGTCGGTCACGACTACACCATTCGGTCGCGGGGAAACCTTTACCTTTTTACAGTCTTAGCTGCAGACAGTTGGCACGGTCATTTTTCTCATGATCCGTGGGTCCCAAGGAGGCCAGTTTCCCCCTTACCGCGGATTCTGTTGCTGGGCTGGCGCAAGCAGCAGTGCCAGCTCACGGGTGCCACTGCACCCATCAGCTGCGCCAGACACGCGCCAGCTTAGCTCTGCCCTGCAGAGGACGTGCCCGAGGCGTGCAGGAGGCACCATGGGCAGAGACAGGTCACAGCCGTTGTGCCGTATCCAAATCCCTGCCCCCAGGCTGGGCTGCCCCGATTGAGGGTGCTCCTGGCCACATGTACCTGCTCTTTTACTGGTGCAGATCTGAGCACCCCCATAGGGCTGGCTGGGGCTTACCCCAGTGCAAGGAGAAAATATTATCTCATCCTACACTGAGCTGCTGCTGCCTCCCGACGTATTTGGATGCAGCACAGGTGAGCCGGCCAGCCTGCCCATTCCATTGCAGGCTGGAAGATTCCATGCATATCATTTTCTGCTTTAGCCAGCTAAACGTACCGTCTGTCGAACAGTTGGTGAACAATTTCGTTACCAGGAGCCATCTATTTTGCAAAGTCAGACAAGGAACTTGAACTTGCTCAGGTTTTTGACGTGACACTGCATTGATGGAAAGTTTTACTCTCTGAGACATCTTTTTTTTTTCCTTTCTGACAGCCAGCATTGCCAAATAATGAGAGCCAGTTTCGCTAGAGACTTGAGTCATTTCAAAACTTTTCAGTAATGTCGCCCTTGGTATTTAATTATCATGATCTGAATCCTGCTTGATGTGCAGTAGACCCTGGCTTCATGTGGGTAGCCGTCGCATTTCTCCTGCACACTAATCCGTCAGGGAAGGGGAAAGTTGAGGGTTGAGAGGAAGCTAGAACATGCGGGATTAATGATCAGACACTTCTCTATGGGATACTGGGAAATGATTTACAAAGAAGGTTAACAGGCATTCTCTTAATATACAGGCACAGTATTCTCATCACGTGATTCAGGAAATCCTGGGACACCTTGATGCTCGCAAACGAGATTTCCCTCGAGTCCGAGCGGGTATCATTCAGGCTCTGTTGCAAGCTGTTGCCATTGCTGCAAAGGGTTCCATAGGTGAGCGCTGGGAACTGAAGATGCTGAAATGCACGTTTTTCTTTCCGCATAAAGATCTCTCTTTTGGGCTCTTTCATCCTTTTCATTTTCTTTTCAAACATTATTTTAAATGGGTTGTCTCCCTATGAATGCCTCAAAATGGTCTTCCATGTTTAAAGGCTATAATGAATATCCTATGCAATGGATCAACTTAATGTCGGAAAATGATGACAAAAGTTTTATTAACAACTTTGCAGAAGATCCTCGGTCTTCTATTATGCCCCTTGATTATTACTTTTTTTAAAAAAAATACTAGGATCTCTTTTCTATATGTTAACCACTCCAAGAATAGTATCTGAAACGGAAAAAAAATAAGGCTTAAGAAACAATAGTGTAAAACAGTGGTTCTCAAACTTTTTAGCACCAGGGCCCACGTTTTAGAATGGCACTCATGTCAATCAATCAATCACTGGTATTTATATACCGCTTTTCAACACAAAGTTCACAAAGCGGTTTACAGGCAAATAACAACATTAAAGTTAAATGGCTCCGTGTCCCAAAAGGACTCACAATCTAAAAGCCCACCACCAGCAACAGCCACGAGAAAGACACTGTGCTGGGGTGAAGAGGGACAATTGCTCTCCCCTGCTAAATATAAGAGGACACCACTTGAAAAAGTGCCTCTTGCCCAGTTAGCAGGTGTCGAGACCCACCCACCGTAAATGATGTCATTAACCTGGAAGTAATGTCATGGCCGAAAGTATCTTAATAAAGCAAAAAGTGTATTCCTTGTGAAAATAAAATGACACTACTGGAATGTAAACAGGCATTCAAACTAACTGGGATTCAAACTACCCCTGCTTAACTGGGCAAGAGGCACTTTTTCAATTGGTGTTTCTCTTATATTTAGCAGGGGAAGAGCAATTGTCCCTCTTCACCCCTACACCATGTCTTTTCTAGTGGCTGTTGCTGGTGGTGTTCTGCATTTTTTTATAAGATTGTGAGCGCTTTTGGGACGGAGCCATTTAACTTGATTACGATTTGCCTGTAAACCGCTTTGTGAACTTTTGTTGGAAAGTATTATATAAATACGATTGATTGATTCTTGGACTGCAACAATTGTACAACCATGAAGCATCCATGACAGAAAGCAAGATCAGGACAAAATATTACGTAAAAGCACTGAACTAAAAGCAAAACTAAAAAAGCACCCTTACTTGAAATTCAAACTGTTAATGCTCACAAAAGGAATATAGCAAGGGTAAAGGCTGCAACTTCTGAGAAGGCTGCTCCTAGCTTTCCGCGACCCCCTGACATCAGGTTGTGACCCGTCAAGTGGGTCCTGACCCACAGTTTGAGAAACACAGGTTAAAAAATGGGGGATTGCTGAACCTGGTAAAAATTGAGAGCATATCAGAGATTCAGTGTGAAGCACAGATGTACATTTCTGTGACTTCTGTTCCAGAATAGTTGTCTTTTAAAATATTTGTTCATTGTCCATCTGTTAGTGATGAAAATAAAAAAGTTTTATTTGCATATGTTGAGTAAACATTTTAAAGGAATGCCATCAATAACCCTGTTTTCCTTGTCCCAAAATAAAAAATTGCATATTTGCTGCTGCAGCTAATTGTCATGAACAAGCAACCGGTTTGTAAAATGTATTCTTCGATATTTTTTTTTAGTGGGGGGGGGGGATAAGCTGCAAATCATTGAACAATGAAGCCAATTGTCTTGCCCAAGCTTTGTGAATGGGCAGCAGACACAATAGCTGGTTGGTACTTCCTAGAGCCCTTTCATGGATCACTGCCTTGTTGTGACAAAGGGGCTTGAGTAGCTCAATGAAGCTAAACGTGACTAAACGTGATCCGCTGGAGAAGGAAATGGCAACCCACTCCAGTACTCTTGCCAAGAAAACCCCATGGATTACAAAACTAAAAGGCTAAACGATATGACACTGGAAGATGAGCCCCTCAGGTCGGAAGGTGTCCATTATGCTACTGGGGAAGAGCAGAACACGAGGACTAGTAGCTCCAGAAAGAGTGAAGTAGCTGGGCCAAAACCGGAAGGAAACTCAGCTGTGGATGTGTCTGGAAGTGAAAGGAAAGTGCGATGCTGCAAAGAACAATACTGCATAGGAACCTGGACCGTCAGATCTATGAATCAAGGTAAGCTAGATGTGGTCAAACGTGAGATGTCAAGGCTGAACATCGACATCATGGGAGTTAGTGAACTAAAATGGACAGGAATGGGAGAATTTAATTCAGATGACCATTATATCTGCTACTGTGGGCAGGAATCCCTTAGAAGAAATGGAGTAGCCTTCATAGTGAACAAGAGAGTGAGAACGGCAGTACTGGGGTATAACCTCAAAAATGATAGAATGATTTCAATTCGGATCCAAGGCAAACCTTTCAACATCACAGTAATCCAAGTCTACGCCCCAACCACTGGTGCTGAAGAGGAAGAAGTTGACCGTTTCTATGAAGACCTAGAACAACTTCTAGAATTAACACCCAAAAAAGATGTCCTTCTCATCATAGGGGATTGGAATGCTAAAGTAGGCAGTCAAGAGGTAACAAGAATAACAGGCAAGTTTGGTCTTGGAGTACAGAATGCAGCAGGGCAAAGACTGATAGAGTTTTGTCAGGAGAACACATTAGTCATAGTAAACACGCTTTTCCAGCAACACAAACGGCGACTGTACACATGGACTTCACCAGATGGTCTACATCGAAATCAGATTGATTACATTCTTTGCAGCCAAAGGTGGAGAAGTTCTATACAGGCAGTAAAAACAAGACCTGGATATGACTGTGCTTCTTATTGCATGAGCTTCTTATTGCAAAATTCAGGCTTAAACTGAAAAAAGTAGGGAAAACCACTAGGCCCTCCACGTATGACCTAAATCAGATCCCATATGAATATACAGTGGAGGTGACAAGTAGATTTAGGGGCTTAGATTTAGTAGACAGAGTGCCTGAAGAACTTTGGACAGAGGTGTGTAACATTATACAGGAAGCAGCAACTAAAACCATCCCAAAGAGAAAGAAATGCAAGAAGGCAAAGTGGCTATCTGAAGAGGCTTTACAAATAGCTGAAGAAAGAAGGGAAGCCAAAAGCAAGGGAGAAAGGGAAAGATATAGCCGACTGAATGCAGATTTCCAGAGAACAGCAAGGAGAGATAGGAAGGCCTTCCTAAATGAGCAATGCAAAGAAATAGAGGGAAACAATAGAATGGGAAAGACTAGAGATCTTTTCAAGAAAATTGGAGATGTCAACAATTTCATGCTGGTAGGCACAATAAAGGACAAGAATGGCAAGGACCCAACAAAAGCAGATGAGATTAAGAAGAGGTGGCAAGAATACACAGAGGAACTATATAAGGCCGATCTCAATGTTCCTGATAAGCACAATGGTGTGGTCACAGAGCTCGAACCTGACATCCTGGAGTGTGAAGTCAAGTGGGCTTTAGAAAGCATCACTAACAACACAGCTAGTGGAGGTGACAACATTCCAGCTGAGTTACTCAAAATCTTAAAAGATGATGCTTTCAAAGTGCTGCACTCCATATGCCAGCAAATTTGGAAAACCCAACAGTGGCCACAAGGCTGGACAAGATCAGTTGACATTCCAATCCCAAAGAAGGGCAATGCCAAAGATTGTTCAAACTACCACACCATTGCACTCATTTCACATGCTAGCAAGGTGATGCTCAAAATCCTACAAGCTAGGCTTCAGCAGTATGTGAATCAAGAACTACCAGATGTACAAGCTGGTTTCCGAAGAGGCAGAGGAACTAGAGATCAAATTGCCAACTTTCGCTGGATCGTGGAGAAAGCAAGAGAGTTTCAGAAAAACATCTACTTCTGCTTCATTGACTATGCTAAAGCCTTTGATTGTGTGGATCACAACAAACTGTGGCAAGTTCTTGAAGAGATGGAAGTACCAGACCACCTGATCTGTCTTCTGAGAAACCTATATGTAGGTCAGGAAGCAACAGTTAGTTCCGGACATGGAACAACCGATTGGTTTAAAATTGGAAAAGGAGTACGACAAGGCTGTATACTATCACCCTGCTTATTTAACTTATATGCAGAGTACATCTTGAGAAAGTCTGGGCTGGATGATTCACAAGCTGGAATCAAGATTGCTGGGAGAAAGATCAACAACCTCAGATATGCCGACGATACCACTCTAATGGCAGAAAGTGAGGAACACCTCAAGAACCTTCTGATGAGGGTGAAAGAGGAAAGTGCCAAAATTGGCTTGAAGCTCAACATTAAAAAAAACTAAGATCATGGCAACCACTCCCATCACTTCCTGGCAAATAGAAGGGGAAGAAATGGAAGTAGTGACAGACTTTATTTTCCTGGGCTCCAAGATCACCGCAGATGGTGACTGCAGCCATGAAATTAAAATACGTTTGCTTCTTGGGAGGAAAGCTATGGCGAACCTAGACAACTTAATAAAAAGCCAAGACATCACCCTGCCAACAAAGGTTCGCATAGTCAAAGCGATGGTTTTCCCAGTAGCAATGTATGGCTGTGAGAGCTGGACCATAAGAAAGGCAGAGCGCTGAAGAATAGATGCTTTCGAATTATGGTGTTGACTCTTGAGAGTCCCCTGGACTGCAAGGAGATCCAATCGATCAATTCTACAGGAAGTCAAGCCTGATTGCTCCCTGGAAGAACAAATCCTGAAGCTGAAGCTCAGGTACTTTGGCTACCTCATAAGAAGAGAGGACTCTTTAGAAAAGACCCTCCTGCTGGGAAAGATTGAAGGCAAAAGGAGAAGGGGGCGGCAGAGGATGAGATGGTTAGACAGTGTCACTGAAGCGATGAACATGAAATTGGGTGAACTCCGGAAGCTAGTGGAGGACAGGGAGGCCTGGCGTGCTGTGGTCCATGGGGTCGCGAAGAGTCGGACACGACTTAGCGACTCAACAACAACAACTTCCTACAGAGTACAAACAATGAGTAAAACCATTCAATATCAATGTAGTGGCTGCTCAGCCTTTATAGGAACAATGTACAAAAATGAAAAATATATACCAAAATTATCCTGAGTGTGTTCTGCCCGTGGTCGGTCAGGTAGAAATGACCACAGGGACAAAAAAAGTGAGAGGTTTTGCCCATTCGTAATTAAAAATGTCAGGAAACTGTCAAAAAAAGAAGTGTTTCGGGGGGGGTTTTAAGTCTAAGAATTCTAGAGCTTGCATTGCGAGGCTGGATGATGAATGGCTCATTACCAGCCAGAAAATAGATGGTTGGGAGAAAGCCAAGAGCTGTGTTTTCGCTTTAGAGACTGGCAAGAAAGCTGTGTTTTCTGTTCTTGTTTATCAGAAGCTGTCTTCCAACTTCGGACAACCAATATAAATGTGGAGTGGAAAATGGGGCTTCCATTAAGAGACAACATTGATAGATGGATCTTAAACAAAAGTCAAGAACGACCATGAAGTGCTTTTTAGAATGTCTCCTTTCTTTGACAAAGGCAACTGAAAAAAAATAGACTTTTTGCATAATGAGAAGCGAGCATTTGGACAGGACGTTTCCATATTGTGGCCTAGGTCAGTGATGGCGAACCTATGACACGCATGACAATTGACACACCCCAATGTTTGAGGTGACACACCAACGTTCACCAACACCTGACAAAAACTGAGTTTATTTAACTCATTTTTCATTTTTGTGATCATTTGATGTTTATAATACACAGCACCACACATGATTTGTTGTTGATAGGACTGTATTTTTTGTTTAAATAAATGAATATAAAGAATTGTTTCTCTTGTGTGTTTTTTTGGGGGGGGGGGGTTGACCACCAGCAGAGTCAAGTTAAGCATTTTCTGAGGTTTTGACACGCAGAGCCTGAAAGGTTCGCCATCACTGGCCTAGGTGGAGTCTTATTCCACATAAGTAGAGGTGTTTGCAGATGTCTATTTATTTCACTCAGACCTAAGCCTACTATGTTCAGTAAGACTTAGGCCACTGTTTCTCAAACTGAGGGTCAGGACCCACTTGGTGGGCCACGACCTGATGTCAGGTGAGGCGTGGAAAGCTGGGAACAGCCATCTTGGAAGCTGCAGACCTTATTCTTGCTATTCCATTTGTGAGAGAAACAGTTTGAATTTTCAAGCGAGATTTTTTAAAATAGTTTTTAATTCAGTGCTTTTACATAATAATCAGTCCTCATCTTGGTGTCTGCCATGGGTGTTTCATGGTTGTGCAACTGCTGCAGTCCAAGAATGCCAGTTTGCATTTCAGGGGTGTCATTTTATTCTGTCACACTGACGGCACTTCCTGCTTGATGAGCTCACTTCTGGCTAATGACAAGCACTAGCCAGAAGCATTAACATCACTTCCAGGTTGATGACATCACTTCCAATGTGTCCTGGCCCAAGTACCAGTCTAAAAGATTGGTGCCGGTCTAAAATGTTTGAGAACCACTTAGGCTGCAATCCTATCTTACTCACTGGAAAGAAGCACCTCTACACAGCAGCAGGCTGGAAGCCACTTTTGGAAGCGCTCTGTGATGTCTGGACGGGAGAAATTGCATCAGTGGGGAGAATATGCTTCCTTCTTCCGGGGTTGAAGAGTAATGCTGAGATGGCTTCCTCCCTTGCCACCAATTCTGACACCAGGAAATTTCCATGGGAATGATCCATGGTGTGTTGCTTTTTTCCTCACCTATGTTTCCTCCATCCAGACCAACAAGGGACTGCCCACCATGAGGAAACATCTTATGAATGAATGAATGAATGAATGAATGAATGAATGAATGAATGAATG
>JAJKFI010000024.1:11925807-11938761 GCA_029204185.1 Lerista edwardsae
ATCAATCAATCAATCAATCAATCAATCAATCAATCAATCAATCAATCAATCAATCAATCACTAGTATTTATATACCGCTTTTCAACACAAAGTTCACAAAGTGGTTTACAGGCAAATAATAACAAAGTATGTGTGACCTCAGGTGCTCCTGCCCATTACCTGTCCATACCCCATTACATGCTGTTACTGCAGTAAATCAGGTAGCTATGCTGGGAAAGAAGGGGCAGTACAGGCATGCCCTGGTATCCACTGATTTGGTATCCCCAGTTATCCAATGACACCATGAATACTAGGACACCTATTAAAAAGATAAAGGAAAAACAAATCTTTTTTTTTTATCTTGTTACAACAAAACCACTGATGTTCCCCATCTTTAAAAAGGTGTCCCCAATATCCACCGTTTCAGGTATCCACTGTGAGGTCTGGAACAGAGCAGATACTGGGGCGTGCCTGTATACTTTTTTTTATTCACCCCATCCAAATTCAAGTCATAGACTCATCAAGTTGGAAGGGACCTACCGGGTCACTTAGTCCATTCCCCTGCCTGTAGGAGAAAGTCCTTCTGCTTGGAGATCTCCAGTGAGGGAAAATCTACCACCTCGCTCAGCAATTTGTTCCACTGTCAAACTTCCCTTACCATCAGGAATTTTTTCCTGGTGTCCAACCGGAATCTGCTCTCTTGAACTTTATACCCATTGTTCGACTGTCAGAGGCAAGTGAGAACAAGTTTGTCCCTTCTTCCACGTGACGACCTTTCAGAATTTGAAGAGTGCTATCATATCCCCTCTCCGCTGAAAACTCTCAGCTCACCTCTAACATCAAACTGATTTTCACGTTTGGGTAGATGACCAATCTGAAACCAGTAGGCAAATAAGCAGATAAGGTGGATAATATTTGCGGTTGTCCAGGTGCAGTGTTAAAGCAAAAACTACTTACCGATCAGACAGAAAGCTAGACTTCTTCTGTTTTAGGAAGCCCCGCAGGTGCTCATCTCATGAATCTTCGTTGCTTACCTTCAAATGTTTTGTAATAGTCATTACATGTGTTTTTAATAAAAGGAAGAAAAAAAGATTAACGCTGTCAGTGTATTTGCCATAATCTACGCGCGCAAGCGTGATTTGACTTGTAATAACAAGCAAGGAATCGTAATTGCTAAATATGTTTTGAAGCCTGCCCAAATCTCTGGAGAAGGATGCCACAAACTTGTTCTTCCTGACCAACAAGATGGCGGAGTCTCTGGGTGGCAGTGGCTACTGCGTCGAGAGGTTGTCTGTGCCATACATTCCCCTTGTGACAGGTAAGCACTGGTTGGTTCTCACACTGGTTTGTGCCATTCTGCTGTCCTCATCTATCATAGAGGTCACCTTTACCCTTTAAGGCATCCACTACTGAAATGGTTGCACAGATTAGCATGTGCCAACAGCATCCCCCTGTGTGAGACAAATGGGGCAAATCCACTATTAGTACAAATCCTGTATGTGTTGCTAATCAGTTACCATACGTGTATTCAGTGTGAAAATCTCTCAGGCCTAATTTTCATTGAAATAGTAGAGTTTGCTAGGTTTCTGTCACATGCAGGTGAGGGCACATGTGTTTGACTTAAGAACGTAAGAAGAGCCCTGCTGGATCAGGCCAAAGGGCCATCTAGTCTAGCTTCCTGTATCTCACAGTGGCCCACCAAGTGCCCCAGGGAGGCATGAGACAACAAGATGCTTGCATCCTGTTGCCACTCCCTTGCACCCGGTGCTCTGAAGTAGCCCACTACCAATGCAAGGAGGTTGCACAATCCATCATCGCCTATAGCCTACGATGGACTCCTCTTCCAGAAATCCGTCCAAACCCCTCTTAAAGGCATCAAGACCAGATGCCATCACCACCTCCTGTGGCAAAGAGTTCCACAGATTTACTACCCGCTGGGTAAAAAAGTACTTCCTTTTATCTGTTTTAACTCTCCCAACCCTCAGTTTTAGTGGATGCCCCCTGGTTCTGGTGTTTTGAGAGAGGGAAAAGAACATCCCTCTATCGACTTCTCCGTTGCAGAGGATTTTAAAAAAAATCCCGGTAAATAGAAAGCTAGCTTGTCAGGGAGCAGAATAGGTTGGATTTATTCTCCTGGAAATCTGGAGTTAGGACGGCACAGTTAGGCCAGCAAAGTTTGTCTGACACAAGGGACACGGTAAAGTATGTTTGGACCACTCTTGGAGTCATAGAGCCAGCACACAGATATGTGCCATCCGAGAGTGCCAACGTAACTCCAGGTTAGGATTGCACCCTTGGAAGCACTGTCGCCTGTTTTTCCATCTCTGATTATCAAAGTAGCTTGTGAGTGATAGAAACAGAATCTGTGGTTCTTGCCCTTGTGCAAGTGTTGCGTACTATTTTATATCAGCTTTCATTATCTTCCTTGGCTGCTCAGATTTGCCTCAACTGTAGAAGCCTGTTAAAAGGAATGAAGGGTCTCTAGTGGTTTTTATTGCTAGAGGGTAACAAAGACTTGCTGCTGCTGAGTTTGTTTTCACCTGGAAAAGCAAACTCCATTGCCACATCACAATATGCTATTCGGTTCAAAGGCATTTAGTCCATTTCTTCCCGGATGGGGGACATACAATGATAACATCTCAAGAGAATGTTGCATATATGCAACAATGGGCAGGAATGTTAAAAGGGGGCAAAGAAGCTGCTGGTCCAGAAGGCTTAAGCCCATATTCCAGCAAGGGTTCTGCAGATCTTTGAATCCCAGCTGCCCCCCTTTTTTGGTCTGTTTTGTTCCCCATATTTTCTCCATTGCTAGCTGGGCCTTCAACTTAAAAAGCTTTTGTTTCCATTCTTGTGCCTCTCTTGAAATGTAGCTCTGTTCCCATCTGGCAAAAAGCCCCATAAAAGCAGGCGCAAGTCGAGAGGTAAACCTTGAGCCGTGTACCGCTTGTCTTTGTTGTAGCTTTTCCCCCGTGGTGGGCGGGAGCTGTAGGCAGCCCAGTGAGCTCCGCGCTCGTAGCTAGAAAGTGCCAGTGTTGTGTATCCCGGGCTGGCCCGTTCATGAGGCCGACTGTGCTACCTGCCTCAGGCTGCAGGTTGCTGGAGAGGGAGGGGTCCACGTGTCGTCCATCCATTAGCATTCACTGCTCCTCCTGCTCTCTGGGTTGGAACAGGAAGAAGGGATGGAGTGAAAGAGGAGAGTGGTGAGTTGAGCATCTCCAACGCCTAGCCCTACCCCTCTTTCCTCCTTCATGCTTCCTTTTCTAGTCCCCAGGAAGTGGGCGGAGCAGAGGCTGGCATGGCACCAGGTAAGGGGGAGCAGCGTTTGGCTTGCAGCCTCGGGCACCAGGAAGTCCTGGGCCAGCCCTGTGTGTGTAGTGTCTGGGGGGGGGGGTTTCTGCTCCATGTGCTACTATGACTCCTACAGCTGTCGCTGTTGCTTGCTTTCATTCTGAACTTCAGGCGCTCCCTAATGTAATTCCAGCTTTTTCCGCTTTATGTGAAGTGCCAGGTAGAACACAAGTCTGCCTCAATCGCATCCCAGAGGGCGCATTGCCTGCCTTAGGTTTAATAGAAGGTCTACAGTGCGATCCATGTGCTGCCTTGGGCCGACGCAAGTGGGTTGCGTTGGCCCAACGTTGTTGCACATGTGCTGTAAAGCACATGCTCACCTGTCCTGCTGCTGCAACGTCAACACTGCAGCGCTGACAAAGCTCCCGCCGCGCTGCTCCTGTGCGAGCCAAGATCAGCTGGCGCAGGGATGTTTCTGGGCAGGGGTGAGCAGACCAGGAGGTGTGCTGGCCTAGGGAGGGGGTGGAGTTTGGATGCAGCCGTTAGGCCCTACACTTAGATCCAGGCTCTGGCATCACAATGACGGCACTTCGGGCCATGACATCACTTCCGGTGGGTCCCAGATAGATTGTCATTCTAGTGCTAATATGTTTCGGAATCACTGGCTTAACCGATTGTTTCTGGAAACTCACTTTCAAAAAGCTTTCAGAAATCTTGAGTTTAGAAAGGAGCTAAGGACTGATAAATTTCTGATCTGGTAGGAGCAAGCATTGTAGGACAATGATGATATTGTCTTGTTGTCCAGATGAAGACAGGTTGTCCAGGAGGAAGAGTATTGTGGATACCTTATCAATTCAAGTAGACATTCTGCCCGGCTGCAGTCTGGAAGAAAAGGTACGTACTTAACTCCTCACTGAATGAAGAAGAAACAGTGGTTTTCAATCTGTGTGCCTGCAGTAAAATGTTTATACTTGCAGAGTAGAGGGTTCTGGGCCATGATCCAGGGCGCATAGAGCTATAGATGCGCATGTGCCCGTGCCTCATTGTTGCCCATTGTCACCCTGTGCAAACTTGGAGTACATCTTAGAACAATGGTTCTCAAACTGTGCCTCAGGACCCACCAGTGGGTCACAAGCCAATTTCAGGTGGGTTGCGAAGAACCTAGAGTAGCCATATTAAAAAATATGGGAATATGAGATGCTGAAAGGGGGAAGGGCTGTGTGGTTGTTTTTATTGGGATATATGTACCTTTTACAAGGATATGGTATATATCCTGTGTACTTGAAGAAAGGGGAAAGGAGAGTCGATTAAAGCATTGCGGAATTCCCCATTAAATCAAGCACGTTTCTCTCTCACACACTTCTTGCTGCTAGACTGAAAGAAGTACTCTGTAGGCACTTGGTAACTTTATAACATAAACGTTCTTTACTTTTGTAACATATTCTGACTAGCTTCAACTAAACTTAACTGGTTACATTTACAATTACTGTTTCAAGCAAGGAGGTTATATATTGACTGGAGGGAACATGATGTCACATTCTTGAAGCCATGGGTATAAACTCAGATCATTGCCGCGAAGGAGGATTGCCGCCGCGGAGTCATGAATCAAAATCTCCCTGCCCGTGTGTAAAAGTTAATCTCAATGTCTTTAATCATGCCTGCGTGTTCTGCATACGGGTGTGCGAATCGCTGGACGAAAAATGGGATTTAATTTCCACGGAAAGATTCATGTATTCACATTACATCGGTTCAATAAAACGACCGTTCAGTGAGTGCCTTTTTTTTGAAGCTGTGTAATTCCTTGTTGTTCCTAGCAGTCTTATTCACCATTTTCTGACACCCACTGTTAATGGTCTAGAAGGTAAAAAAAAAAATATTTTCCCCCCTCCTTTTTCCCCCCTTCCCATTTACACTTTTTCCCCCCGCCTTCCATTTTCTACGGTAATATTTTCGAACTTCTGAACGTTAACAGAATTTGTTTTATTGGGGGGGGGGGTGAGTGTAGAAGTTTTAAAAAATACTCTTAATACCTAGAAGTAAAAAAGAATTACTCTCATATTGACAACTACTTGTGTTATACATTGAGAGATTTTAATGTA
Organism: Lerista edwardsae; assembly: GCA_029204185.1. NCBI lineage: Eukaryota > Metazoa > Chordata > Lepidosauria > Squamata > Scincidae > Lerista > Lerista edwardsae. Next base: position 11,931,174 of record JAJKFI010000024.1, read on the forward strand.
ATTTTCCTACATATTTATCTAATTTTTGCCTACCCTCCCCTTTTTTTCTTTCCTTCCCGTTCACACTTTATTTTTGGTTGTGTAGATTTCAAAAAATAAGTCTGTCAAAACAGTGCAATCCAAGTTTAGATAGACAGCAAGTGGCATTTCGTCCAGTGTGTTCAGTAATATAATTACGCGGAATTAAAGCTTGGAATTGCATATTAACTCATAATTAGGTTACCAATGATGTTTCTACACAATCACACGTTGTTATTTTGGTAAGTTTTTACTTCAGGAGTAAACTATTAAGTCCTAAACATCACGTGCAAACCAATCTGAAATGCTTGGAATCAGCATTGTTTTGAGTATAATGACGTCGCCGCTAAGCCCGCCCCCTGGCTTCACTTCATTCCTATTCATATAACAAGCAGGGCCGGGCCCTGGTTTCAAGCTAATGTATACTGGCAATGTCTATATATGGTTACACTGCATGTCATATATAGCTACATTCACTTTCCTGACAGGATTTTATAGAGCTAGTATTGATTGCTCCCTTCTCCTACATGTCAGCAGACAACAGCAGCAACTACCACACACTGAGAGAGTCAACTGTCAACTTCTTCAGTTAAACTGTCATAACGGACCACACCCATCTGGGCATTCTAAACAAGTTGTGTCTGGCCAATCAAAATAGTGATGCTCTCTTTTACCGTATATACATGCAACACTGCCCCCTCTGGACAGCAGATGGAGTTGCCTATATATGTATATATAGCCAACAGTTTTTGCTTGTGTCAAAGTTGTAAATGGATTTTTCCCTTTCTGATGCACTTTGCTATTGGAAAATGGCTGAGAAATAACCCAACTTATTGCTGCATTCTCTGTTCTGGCATCATAATGATGGCACTTCCAACCACGACATCACTTCTGGTGGGTCCCGGACAGACGGTCATTCTGAAAAGTGGGTGCTAAAAGTTTTGAGAGCCACTGCCTTAGAACATAGTCGACACTCACCTTTGGCTTCCTGGGAAATGTGCCCATCATTTCTTGTCTTCCCCTGAAAGAACGCCTGGTAAATTTCCAAAGTGCATCACAGTTCCCTGGAGCACAGTTGACGATCCAGCCTAATGTAGTTAATACCCAGATCCTCGGTGTTTGTTCTGCTGTATGTACTTGCTCTCACTGTATAACTGTCACAGCAGCAGCAGCCTGGCAGACCTTTGAAGGCAGAAGATGCTTTGCAGGCAGAAGATCCTAGGCGGCATCTCAATGTAGTCAGGGTTAGGTTCATTAAGTTTAAATTAGTGCAACATAACACAATTTTTAGGCTTGTTTTGTTGAGGAAGCAGTGGTGGTTTTTCATGCTCTTAACACTGCTTGAGCAAAGGAACATAAAATTTATAGGTTGAATCCTGTGCATATTTGCATGTGGGTTTTTTTTGGGGGGGGGGTTATGTTACTCATTTGATTATAAGTGTTTCTGTTGTGTTCCCCCATGGTCTGGCATCTGGACCTATATTGCTTCTGTATAGGGAAACACAGTCCAGATGAGGAACCCCGTTTAGTTTGTTGCTGCAACAATGATGCAGACTCTTGTACCACCTGAAAGACTGAGAGCGCCATCCTCACCTGGAATTAGGCCAGCAAAGTTTGGCCATCACAAGGGCACCCTAAAGTATGTTTGGACCACTCTTGGAGTCAAGAGAGGCTGGCTCACAGAAGCACACCATTCTCCCTGACACCCAGAGTGGTCCAAACATGCTTTATGGTGCCCTTGAGCCGGCCAAACTTTTCTGGACTAATTGTGCCGGCCTAACTCCAGGTGGGTGATGTGGTGGTAGTGTAGTATAGTTGTAGTATAGTTGTTAGTTATCAGATTAGGACTGCCAAGACCCAAGTTTAATGCTGTGTCCAGCATTAAACTGGACGTGGTGGCGCTGTGGGTTAAACTGCTGCTGCTGGGCTTTCTGACCGGAAAGTTGGGAGTTTGAGACCACACGATGGAGTGAGCTCCCGTTGCTTGTCCCAGCTCCTGCCAACCTAGCAGTTCGAAAGCACCTAAAAATGCCAGTAGATAAATAGGGACCACTTTGGTGGGAAGGTAACAGCGTTCTGTGCGCTACGGCATATAGTCTTGTTAGTCACATGACCACGGAAGCTTGTCCAGGACAAACACCGGCTCTTCGGCTTAGAAACGGAGATGAGCACCACCCCCTACAGTCGGTCATGACTAGACCATGCGGTTGTGGGGAAACCTTTACCTCCAGGTGGGGATTGCGCTCAGACAGATCAATTTTAGCAGGAGGACTGTGCCAATTGAGGCTGGCATTGAATTTTTCTCGGACAGCAGATTGGGCTTCGGCGCCCACCTCAATCCGTCCATTTGCCTCCTCTGCTCCTAACCCTGTTACAGGAAATGAAGGGGGGACAGAACAAAAGTGCACACGCAGGGGACACGTGTAGCACTTGGCATCCTTTTCGAGCAAATGGACCTGATGGTTGGGGATGATGTCACCACTGATCATTGGGGTTGCTGAGCTTCCGGAAGCAGCTGTGCGGAGCTCCGCCTGGGAGGCAAAATCTCCTGCGCAATCTGCCACATGCCAGACAGGGTGCGTCAGAACCGCCTGCCTAGTCTTGTAGAGGCCCTGTGCTGTTGCCATGCCCTGACCAGCACACGGCTAATGGGGCAGGAGGCTTTGCCTCCTATGTTGAGCTCTGTGCAGGCCAGAAGACCTTGGATGGCAGGCCAGATCCAACCCACAACATCTGTAGGATGTTGACCCCGATCTAGAATGTCTCCAATATTCTCACCCAATGGTTCTCAAACTTTTTAGTGCCCGGATCCACTTTCTAGAATGATAGTATGTTCGGGATCCGTCGGAAGTGATGTCATGGCTGGAAGCACCGTCATTGCGATGCCAGAGCCTGCTGCTTTCTTCAGAATGCAGCCATAAATTGGGTCATTTCTCATTTTCCGACAGCGAAGTGAATCAGAATGAAGAAAAAGCCTATTTACAACCTTGACTCACGCAAAACAACCACGCGGCCCTCCCCCTTTCCAGTGTCCCAGCTTCCCATGTTTTCAATGATGGCTGCCCTAGATTCTGCACGACCTACCTGAAATTGGCTCACGACCAACTTTGGTGGGCCCTGATCCACAGTTCGAGAAACACTGCTCTAACCTAACAGTCTCCTCTCCTCCACCCTTCCTTTTTTCCAGTTCAGGGAACAGGCAAAGCAGAGGCTGGAGTATTGCCAATTAGTTTGGGGGGAGGGGCAGCGTATGGCATGCTGCATCAGGAGATTTTGGACCATCTCTGCTTAAGAACTAGATGCCGCTGTCACAAAGCTCTTTGGGTCCTGACACCAGACAAAATGTCACAAGACTCTTTGTCTGGATGTTTTCTGCACAATGGAGTTTCATTAAGCAACTGTGGCTGCATAGCTGTTATCCATGAATGGTGAACAGAAGGAGCTGTTGGGGGAGGGAGCCTAGTTGTCAGAATGGAGCCCTCCATTTACAAATCTATTTAACCTTAAAAGTTCAGAATAAATGTTTAGGAGGAAAGCATCTTAGCCACTTGAGATGTGATTGTATTTGCCTTCTCCCTCCGGTTGCTTCAACATCTTTGTCCTTATCGTTTCTTTAGGTCAGCAGCACTGAGCAGATCACCTTCGAAGCCCTGAAGCAGGCAATAGGTACGCCGGGATAGGGTGGTCACAAAACTGCTCACAAATCGCTACCTAATTAGGCAAAATAACACGCACAAAACTGTATTGGTTTAGCATTCAGAGGGCCAAACTAGAAGCAGAAGTTAAGAACGTAAGAAGAACCCAGCTGGATCAGGCCAAAGGCCCATCTAGTCCAGCTTCCTGCATCTCACAGTGGCCCACCAGGTGCCTCATGAAACACACAACAAGATGTCTACATCCTGCTGCCTCTCCCTAGCACCTGGCCTGAGGTAGCCTACATCTAAAACCAGGAGGTTGCACATACTGGCACACAGTCATTTGCCAGCCTCCCTGACTCCGAGAGTGGTCCAGATACGCTTTACAGTGGCCCTTGTGCCGGCCAAACTTTGCTGGGCTAACTGTGCCAGCCTAATTCCAGGTTAAGATTGCGCCCTAAGTCCAACTCCTGAACCACTACACCATCGTGTTTCATCTTTTCTTGAAGTGACAAGATTCCACCTCATCATGTAGTGCTGATCTCAGCCATAATACCCATATTATCAGGGCTCATTTATAAATTGAGTACAGCTGGCCCTCAATCTCCGCAGTGGATCCATTTCTGGACACACGCATACCATGCCTCCGAAGGTCTGCTGGAACCTTCTGAAAGGCACTTCCAGTTTAGCCGAAAAATTTCAGTACGATCTGGCAGGCGTGTGTGTGTGTGTGTGGCGGGGGGGCTCTGAGGTCTGGGAAGTCTTCTGAGACCCTCCAATAAGAACATAAGAAGAGCCCTTCTGGATTAAGCCGAAAGTCCCTCTAGTCCAGCTTCCTGTGTCTCAGTGGCCCACCAGATGCCTCAGGAAGCACATGAGACAACAAGATGCCTGCATCCTGTTGCCACTCCCTTGTATCTGGCATTCTGATGTAAATTCTGAGGTAAACACACTGGTGGCTAGTCAAGATTCTCCACAGCATTTCTCTTTGACAGCCACCAGGATCAGATGCTCCTCTTCAGAAATGTACTCATAGGAACAGCCTCACTGTATTAGGCTAAATGTTCCTCTAGTCCAGCTTCCTGTGTCTCACAGTGGCCCACCTGACGCCTCAAGAAAAGAATTGCTGCCGTAATGAAAGCTAACTGTTTTGTGAACTTAAGGAAGAACTATTGTCCTATTGTTTTCCTTATAACCGTTTTGATTAACAACAAAGTGTTGTTGGCGAAGTGACTGAAGTATTCTTTTTTTTTTTTTTTCAATCTTTCAACAGACAGCAATGGGCTTGAGGAGCAAGAGAAGGAAAAGAGACGGCTCGTGATTGAAAAGTTCCAGAAGGCTCCATTTGAAGAAATTGCCGCTCAGTGTGAAACCAAAGTGAGCCTTTAGAACATGACCCACTAGCTCAAGCGCAATCCCTCTAATCTGAAAAAGGAAAAGGCTCAAATAGACACAGAGCAGGCTGGCTGATGAATATGTTAATAAGGCATAAAAACACATAACACTGCATTTTGGTGTTAAAAATTTTTTTCAGAAATTAACATAGTTTTTAAGTTAGAAATAATATTGTGGCTCCTTCTGCTGATCTGATATCACTTCCCTAGTACACTTGTTAAAATTTATAAAAACGAGAACTTGGAATGAGGACTTGGAATAAAAATACATAACACCCCTTTCTGCCTTTTAAATCATGGAATCTGCGAAAAAAGAACACAATTTTCAAACACCCCTAGCGATGAGCATCAGTGACAGTTACATTTTATACCAGTGGTCTTCAAAGTCCTACTCAGACTTCGAAGATTTCGTAAGTGCTTGTGGGGGTGGGGATTGGGGGCGAGGACTGAGCGGGGCTGCTGTGATCGGGGCATTGCAGGCATGTGCCCTACCTTAGGGAAGGGTTAGGAAGGCCCGCTGCCAAAAATAGCTCCATTGTAAATTACTTCCTTATTTCCGTTGTAAGCTTACTTCCTGTTTTCCGTCAATACAGGAAGTAAGCTCAAACTTTACAACAGAGCTATTTTCAGCATCAAGGAAGCCCATGGAGGTGGCAGCGGGCCTCCCCAACCCTTCTGGACCCCCCCCATCCCCTCAAGATAGGGCACATGCCCCTAAATGCCCGCAGTGTTGCGATAGCTGTGGCACCACTGGGCAATGATATCTAAGGCCACTTCCTTTTAGGGGAAATGGCCCGTGTTTGTTTGTTTGTTTGTTTACTGCTTGGATTTTTTCCCTGCCTTTCTGCCCCAAGGGCACCCAAACATATTTTGTGCTCAATGATGGGTCGTGACCCACCATTTGAAGAGCACTGCTTTATACAGTCTTATCCGTTGCTCGGTCATACAGTATTTCTATACCTATTCCCACCACTATTTTGGCTGCAGGAATGATTTGTAGGTGAACAGGACTTGTAGGGGAGAGGTGAAGGAGTCCGGAACTTGAGCTAAAGGTTCAGATGAGGCAGCAGGGAAGAGTGAGAGGGCAGTGGAAATAAGGCAGCCACAGTTCAAAATCCACATTGCCATTGCTGTCCAGAAAGGCCATGACACCCAGTGGGAGGGGCTCTGACACAGCACATTGGGGGCCTGCAGTACTTACCACGCAGCCCCCCTCCCAGCTACACTACTGATGCTGTGTAGTAATAAGCATAGCATTGCAAGGTTTTAGCTGTCCAGATTAATCCGTCAGAAGGGTGAAATGGCTACCCAGCGCCTTCCTGAAATATTTCATTTTTACTTTCTACAGGCGAATTTGCTTCACGACAGGCTGACGCAGATACTGGAACGTACCGTTCGGTGAGTCTTTCTGAAGTAAATTATCCGGATTGGTGAACCCTCTGAATTGGTTTCCTCAGTGTTGACAAAGCCAAAAAAGCCAATTTTGGTGGCAATCCTGTATACACTTCTGAGGAAATAAGCCCATTGAAATTAGTATGAGCCCAATCCTAGCCAACTTCCCAGCACTGATGCAGCTGTGCCAATGGGTCATGCCCTGCATCCTGAGGTGGGGAGGCAGTCATGGAGCCTCCTCAAGGCAAGGGAATGTTTGTTCCCTTTCCTTGGAGTTGCATTGAGGCTGCACTGACATAGGAGAGTTGGATAGGATTGGGCCCTAAGACTTAAAGGTAAAGGTTTCCCCATGACCCACTAGTCGGTCTAGTCGTGACCGACTGTAGGGGGCGGTGCTCATCTCAGTTTCTAAGCCTGTAGAGCCGGCGTTTTGTCCGAGGACAAGCTTCCGTGGTCATGTGGCCGGCATGACTCTATGCCGTAGTGCATGGAACGCTGTTCCCTTCCCACCGAAGTGGTCCCTATTTATCTACCTGCATTTAGGTGCTTTCGAACTGCTAGGTTGGCAGGAGCTGGGACAAGTGACGGGAGCTAACTCCATCGTGAAGTCTTGAACTCCCAACCTTCCGGTCGGAAAGCCCAGCAGCAGCGGTTTAACCCGCTGCACCACCAAGTCCCTAAGACTTACTTCCCGGTTAAACGCAAACAAATTAAAACATTTAAGTGGTTGGTAACAGCGACGAAGTTCCCAATTTCTTTTAATCCGAGGGCATATCTACACCACATATCTAAACACATTAAGAGTGCAATTCTTACCTGGAGTTAAGCCAGCCAGCACAAGGGCCACCAGAAGGGCGCAATCCTAACCTGAAATAGGACCAGCACAGTTAGGCCAGCAAAGTTTGGCCGGCACAAGGGACACTGTAAAGGATGTTTGGACCACTCTCGGAGTCAGAGAGGCCAGCACATAGACTTGTGCCATCCTCCCTGACTCGGAGAGTGGTCCAAACATACTTTATGGTTATTATGGCCAGCCAAATTTAATGAAAGTCAAGAAGCCAGCAGAGTGTAGAAGCGTCCAAGTATCAGCAGCAAGCACAGACTGTTGTGAATTTGTGTTGGTTAGAGCAGAGTTGGGGGCTTGCGGAC
>JAJKFI010000024.1:11938771-11957803 GCA_029204185.1 Lerista edwardsae
TGCCAGTTTCAACCAGTTCTGGACTGTGAGAAGTGAAACTGCAACACAGACCAATAAGACGCAAACCAGCGTGTTACCTTGATTGAGACTTGTATTGTAGTTGTTCCAGGGATTAGGCAGTCAGAATAATCAATCAATCAATCACTAGTATTTATATACCGCTTTTCAACACAAAGTTCACAAAGCAGTTTACAGGCAAATAGTAACATTAAAGTTAAATGGCTCCCTGTCCCAAAAGGGCTCACAATCTAAAAGAATGGAGAATACCACCAGCAACAGCCATGAGAAAGACAGTGCTGGGGTGAAGAGGGACAATTGCTCTCCCCCTGCTAAATATAAGAGGAGCACCACTTGAAAAAGTGCCTCTTGCCCAGTTAGCAGGGGTCAGTTAGTAGCTCCTAATAATCAATTATACAGTCCAGGTTCAAAGCACATTAAGGTAAGCAGAATTAACAAGCAGCAATAAACTGTTTCAACAGTCAATCAATCAATCAATCAATCAGTCAACAGGTACTTATATACTGCTTTTCAACATGACGTTTACAAAGCGGTTTACAGGCAAATAGTAATAATAATAAAGTCAAATGGCTTCCTGTCCCAAAGGGCTCACAATCTAAAAAAAAGACAGACCACCAACAACAGCCACTAGAAAGACTGCGCAGGGGTGAAGAGGGACAATTACTCTCCCACTGCTAAATATAAGAGAAACACCACTTGAAAAAGTGCCTCTTGCCCAGTTAGCAGGGGTTAGTTAGTAGCTCCTATTCTATACACGCTCCACAGACTTAACTCACACAGCAACTCAGCCACCTCAACTCAACAGTCACATAGTTCACCTGCTACACCTGAGAGGCTTCTGGTTACTGCTTATATTCCACTCTTGACCAATCACAGCAGTGCTGACTCATTGCCTGGTACATGTGCCTTTCCATATGCACAGATAGCACACAGTTGCACTGTGTTGCCTTAATCAGTAGCTCCACTATCTCTCAGTCTATTTCCCAAGTTACAAAATTCCTTAGCCTGTCTTTTTAAGACTCTTACTGCTTCACAGCTTAAGAACGGTGTCCCTTGTGCCGGCCAAACTTTGCTGGCCTAACTGTGCCGGCCTAACTCCAGGTTAGGATTGCGCTCTACAGTAAATACTCATTTCAAATTACCAGGAAACTCTGGGAATGGTAGCTCTGTGAGGTAGAGCTGTAGGAACCCTTTCAACCTTTGACTTATCTATCAAGGAATTCCTGCACACCAGCCAATAACATTCATGTACATTACAGAGGATTCTGGGCTGGGGGGTGGGTGGCCATAGTAGGTTCATGAATTTGGATTTGTTTCATTTGTTGCAGCGTCGTCATCCGCACATGAACTCCCAGAACGCTGGGAGGGACGTGGGTGGGACTTTCGCGTGATTGGCAGCCCGCCTGTTTCGTTCCGCGGCTGCCCTGGCCTCGAGGGGGGGCTGCCTTGGTTGGCGTGGCCCCCCGCTGCTTGCCCAGGCACCCGGCGCGCCCCCCACCTGTCTCCCCCTGTGAGCAGGCACCCCTCGAGGCCAGGGCAGCTGCGGAACGAAACGGGCGGGCAGCCAATCACGGCGAAGCCCCGCTTAAGTCCCTCCCAGCGTTCCGGGAGTTCATTTGCGGATGACGACGCTGATTTGTTGCCTTATTTGAATGGAGATTGTGACCTATACCACATTCAACACTTGGAACTGAACACTGCTGGGGAAGTAGCGGTGGAGGAGTAGCTCTTTCAGGGAAGCCACTCACCATCATTGATATTCCCTTTGAGGAACCCTGTGGCATAGCTAAGAGAACTGGCACCAGGGATACAAATGTTTTTACACCACCTTGGGGGGGGGGGCTAACTCCCTCCAGGGGCCAGATGCCAAGAACACACCCCAGGCAGTGGTGTTATTCTACCGGAACGCTGGGCGGGACATCCAGGTGATCGACAGCCCGCCCTTCGCATTCCTCAGCGTTACGCCGTTTGTGTAACCAATTACGCTGCTTGCGTACGTTACGCAAACGGCGTAATGCTGCATAACGCGACGGACGGGCTGTTGATCACCTGGATGTCCTGCCCAGCGTTCCGGTAGAATAACTGACCCCAGGGTTTCTGGGAGGTGGTCTGTGTGTGGCCTCCCCACAAACCTTTCCCCTGCTGTGGTACTTGGGGCAATGTGCCTCCTGCTCCTCTTATCTACATCAGTGGAGGAACTCCTGAGCTTTCAAGCAAAGTACGGTTTCCATAAAACACTGTCTGTATAGTCATAGTCTTAGAGATAATACAAAGTCAAGGAAGATTAAAATCTGTGTTCAGTGAAACTTGAAATAATGTTGCATTTAATAGTCCAGTAATGCTCCATTGTGATGATTTCATCTCCAGGCCTCCGCCAAGCCCTTCCGGAACAGTGGCCATCACTGCTGGACACGCTCACTATCAATCCATCCCAGTCTACGAAATGAAGTTTCCGGATCTCTGTGTGTATTGAACGTCCCCCTGAATTCATCAAGAGCAACGTTCAAGCTCCCTGATATTTATTGCGTCTAATTTAACGGGGGTTTCAGCCCAGAGCAGTTAATGGAGAGCATCCCAACTAGCGTTTCTGTGATAGGAACTCCCGTTACTGGAGAGAAAAACATTAGTCGGGGTGCAATCCAGTATTTTAATCTAAATCGGCGGTCTCCAAACCGCAGATCGCTGGGTCTCCATCGAGCCGTTCCCATACTGGCTAGCGCGTTCCATTCCGTCACATTGCCACAGCTCCTGGTCCACAGTCTGCCCAGGGAGATGCTCTGTGCGGTCACATCTATTGTCCTCTGCTCCAGTTGGCTTTGCTCCCAGAGGTCCAAGAAGATGCATCCAGCGGCGTCATTCACCCGGTACGCTGGGCAGGACTTACCTTTGAGCGGCAGTCCGCCCGTTGCGTCACGCCGCGTTCCACCGCTTTCCCGCCCCGCCCGCCCCGGCGGGTGAATGGCGCCGCTGGATGCAGCTGCCCAGAGCATCTCTGGGCAGATCACGTGCGAAAACCAGCAGCAGCACGACATAACAGAACCGCAGCTCACGGCTTTGCCCATGCAGAGAGCCAATCTAAATTACTATGCCCTGCTTCTAGGCAATCCAAAAGCATTTCTTTATAATAATTACTATTTGGGAGCAAATATGTTTTGTTTTGTTTTTTAAATATTTTGTTAATTTTAGATTTTAAAAGAGAAGGATTTTTTTTTAATCGTGTTTTGTTACAGGTTTAATGTGTATTTTTGAAATATTTTTTCTCTTCTTCCAATTGTTTATACTTACAGTACTGGTGGCTTTTTTGCCTTTTTGTGTGTGTTAATTTTGTGTTATTCTTGCATGGACTGGAACTCCTCTTAGCAACTGTGAAATGTAAGCTTTGTCTTGCTGACTTAAAGGCCAAGCCTGCGTTAAGTGTTGTGCAGCACTTGGTAACTGGTTTACGATTTTGTCCGAAGAATCTTGAGAGAACTGTAGAATCCTCGTAGCAATGAGAATTCTTGGTTGGTCCTTTTCACAGGTCTACACAGGGATGCCCAAGACCTTCTGGCATCTGAGGCTGCATACCAAATGGTCCCCTCCCCTTACTTGGTGGTATGCCAGCCTCTGCTTCTCCCATACCCTGGTCTGGGCGGAAAGAGCAGAAGAGGGAAGTGTGGAAGAGAAGAGAACATTGGGCTAGAATGTCTCCAATGCTCTAGCTCACATACCTCCAAAGTCTGGCCCACGGGCCGGATCCGGTATACAGGGAATGCCATTCCTGCTGTGAGCAGTGCTGAGAGTTCTGTCGCGCTGCCGCTTCTCATGCCACTTGCGCTGCCCAGAGAGACGCTGGGCAGTTGCGTCTTCGCAGAAATCCAGGTAAATGGCTTGCTGGGGCGAGTGACAATAGACGCGACTGCCCAGAGCGTCTCGCGACAGAACTCTCAGTGCTAGCGGGAATGGAGACAGCTTTCCCCATCCACAGTGGTCCACAGTTTGGAGACAGCTGCTCTAGCTCACCACTCTTGTCCTCTTCCCATCTATCTCTTCTGTGCCATTCCTGTCTTCCTTTTCTAATCCAAGGAAGGCGGAGGAGGAGCAGTGGGGGATGAACGGGCAAACAGAGGTGGGTGCTCCCTGCCAGTCTGCTGACCGAGGTAGTCTTATGGAGGGGCCAGCCCTGGATCAACAGTTCCCAAGGTTCCTTGATTGAGAGGAGCTATGACGGTTAGACAGGTTTGAAATGCTACCAGTTTCAGTACATAAGAACATAAGAAGAGCCCCGCTGGATCAGGCCAAAGGCCCATCTAGTGCATCTTCCTGTATCTCACAGCAGCCCCACCAGGTGCCCCAGGGAGGCACGAGACACAAGACGCTTGCATCTTGTTGCCACTCCCTTGCACCCGGTACTCTGAAGTAGCCTACTTCTAATGTAAGGAGGTTGCACAATCCATCATGGCCTATAGCCCACGATGGACTTTTCCTCCAGAAATCCGTCCAAACCCCTCTTAAAGGCATCTAGACCAGATGCCATCACCACCTCCTGTGGCAAAGAGTTCCACAGACTAACCACCCGCTGGGTAAAAAAGTACTTCCTTTTATCTGTTTTAACTCTCCCAACCCTCAGTTTTAGTGGATGTCCCCTGGTTCTGGTGTTTTGAGAGAGGGAAAAGAACATCCCTCTATCAACTCTATCCCTTCCGTGCATAATTTTGTATGTCTGAAAGTACTGAAAGCTGTTTGATCTGTAGCCTTAGCTCCTGTACTGATCAAACACACATGTAGCTCCTGATTTTGCGTGTGGATTTTCTGTTGCTGGGCTGTGGAGCAGTCAGCAACCTTGTGCAGCTAGTGTGTTATTTATGACCTTTCTCCTTTTTTCAGTGGCAGCAGTTTGTATAATGGTTTGGAGTCTGTACAGTTATTTACATGAAAGGTTAATGGAATGTGCTGAGGTTGTGTTTTTTTTGTCAGAAGTCAATGGCTGTGATGCAGAACCTTCACATGCTGCAGCATTGCTGTCTATGACAGATGTGGCTCAGTACATGTGGCAGATGCTGTTTTTTCGCCATGGCTTGCAAATGAAGGACATGCCTGATATACACAGGACTAAACCTCTGATTTATGGCCAGAGTGTTTCATTTGAGAGGCGAGGAGCTTCCATTGGAAGCGCTGAAATGTGCAATATATTTTTTCACATCTGAAAGGGAACCTAGTTTCATACAGATCGCGGTTTTAAAAATGCAAAGTTATTTTGTTAAAATGCCAACTTCGCAACAATTAAAGGGAGAGCAAGTTCTATATTTGATACTGCAAGAAATGAGCAAAGGCATTATAAAAGTACCAGTGTTTGATTCATGTGTAAGTGGGAAGTCAGAAAGTGAAATTGTATGGTATTTGTTCAGTATTTAACCAATTTGTATTTAATTTAACCAAAAGTATTTAACACAATTTGACACATTTTGATGGGTTAGGATATTGTTGTCCCAGTAAAACACACATTTCGTCTTTCCTAGCTGAATGTTCTCTATTATATTTGACGTGCAAGGTAAATTTCCTAGACCTGCAAGTTTATTATACAGTGTATAATATTAGGACACTTTTTTTTTTTTGTTAAAGCTGTACTGCGAAGTGCTGTGTGTTGCTTAAAAGTGAGATCAATGGGAGTGTTGTCACCCTTCCCTACTGTGCAATTCTGTAGATAAAATAGAGAAGCACCTTGTAGCTCATGACCTTATTTATAAGGGTTACTACAGTCTGTGGTTGAGGATCCAAAGAGTTCAGTATTTTTAAGCAACATACCGTTTTCCTTCTGTCTGCAGTCAATTATGTTGGATGCTTCCCCAAAGGGTTAGGGTCATCCCAACATTTAGAAAATGAATTTCAGTTGGTACAAGGGTCTTCCAGGGGCACTCTAAACAGGTCTCAGCCTACGTTCATGACAAAATTGAGCTTTGAACAACTCAATCACAATCAGTTTTACCCACTCAGGGTGCAATTCTAACCTGGAGTTAAGCTGGCACAGTTAGGCCAGCAAAGTTTGGCTGACACAAGGGACACTGTAAAGTATATTTGGACCACTCTCGGAGTCAGAGGGGTCAGCACATAGACGTGCACCATCCTCCCTGACTCCAAAAGTGGTCCAAACATGCTTTACAGTAGCTCTGGTGCCAGCCAAACTTTGCTGGCCTAACTGAGCCAGCCTAACTCCAGGGTAGGATTGCGTTCTCAGTTATTCTTAGAAGTTGTGTTTAGAAATGGCAAGCGATGAAGCACTGAAATGAAGACTGGGCATTAATCTTCTTGAAGTGACTGTATGTTTATTAAGAACATCCCAAACTGTGGGTCAGGACCCACCAGAATGTTCCGGACCAATTTTGGGTGGGTCATGAAAAGTTTCTGAAACATTAAAAAAAAAATCTTTGCAAGTACCCTTCCCAGATTTGCAGAAGAAAATTGTTAGCTGGAATGCTAACCTATGGTTTGAAGTCATCTTCATACCTCCATATTAAAACGTCATATTTTCCCATTTTCCCTAGTAATTGGCTTGCTGTAGATCATGTGTGAACCCAGTTTCAGCCTTTTGTCTGGCTTGGAAGTTCCTAACTGCACATCTTGCTCCCTTTTTTCAGCCTTCTGGAATGGCTGTAAAGGTTTAGGGGGACATTCCTTGAACCCCATATCTAGGGAGAGTCTAGTAAACGTCTACACACATACTGCATGTAAGGTCTCTGGCAGCCTCAGGAGCACAGGACCCCAACTATGACTAATAATGTATTATTGATAATTATTAAAATATTTATTTCAATATCTCTGTTTTTGTCTAGTAGATTGTGATACAGTATTGTTTTAAAAAGTGGGTCCTGGTGCTAAAAGGTTTGGGTAAAGCCCAATGGCTTTACCTGTTAAAGCTATTCTTTGCCTTTTTCACAGAAATTGAAAAACTCTTTTTGAGAAAAAAAAACTGGTTTTGTTTTGGATGAGTTGTTGCTTTAAGAAACTGAACATGTTAATTCATATCTATACAGCTGTAGACACAGGTTATTGTCAGGGTTATTCTGACCCCCTCATATCCCCCCCCCCAATTCGAAGATGAGGAAATTGTCTGGAGCAAAATCAGCACTCAAGGCGAGAGACAGAAGTGGCAAGCCGGAAATTGTCAGAGTGTGTGCACTGTTGTGGTTCTAAACAAGGCTCTTTGGATCCGAGGAAATAATTGTCAAGACACTTTGCTGTGCATTTTCTCTACAATGCATTTTGTCCCAATTAATGAATAGCCAAATAATGTGTTTCTGCAGGTTTCTGTCGTTGTTTCTAGATCACGTGCATAATTAACACTTCTTATGGTTGAGGGTGATTTTGTTTCCCCGTCTTTTTATAAAGTAGGCTGGTGGTGTTCAGCCTGAATGAACATTCACTCACTCAATCATTCACTCACACAAGCAACAAAGGTATAGACATAGATCATGATCCAGCAATTGTGCACACTGGGCATAGCTAATGAAAGTGTAGCCCAGTCAAGGAGAGCCTGGTGCAGAGGGCAAAATGATGCCCTGGAAGTGATGTCACAACAGGAAGTGACATCACAGTTGTATTTTAATATTCTTGGGGTTTTGGGCCATAACTTTTGATACAGTGAAGATATTACATTCCAACTTATTTCATTGCATTCTGCATGAAATTCCATATTGAATGATATATAACATGACAATATTATTCCTAAAAATTGCAGCTTTAACTAACATGACTGTTGCAGTTTCATTTTCTGGTGGTTTTTTTACCATAACATTTGATAGAGTAAAAACATTACACCCTGGTTTGTGTCATTACATTTTGCATTAAATTCCACTTCAAATGACATGATGGTATTGTTCGTACATATCAGGATTTTCACACTGGTGATTTTGGCTACTAGTGTCAAGCTCAGCTTGTTGCCTGGTGCAATTGCACCCCCTACACTTCTACCCCCCTGATTGTGCATGATAAGGAGAGGAATGACCTGCTTCTTGCTTGAGCAAGAAGGAAGCAGATGATTGTGGCTTGGTTTGGGGGCTGGTTGAAGGGAGGTTGCAGGAGGCTTGGGGGTGAAAGGCAGACTGAGTCCACCGCCCTCTCAGAACCCCTTTCAGGTGGCCACTGTTGAAACCCACATCAAGTGGCCTCACGAAAGGGCCAACTGTGGCTTAGTGTTGGCACAAAACCAAATAGGAACACAACCTACAAAGAAGCAAACACACCTTGGTTAAATGATGGTTGGATTGGAGACATAGCCAAAATATCTTAAGAGTCTCCCATTGCATGCATACTTCCAAATAGTGCATATTTGCACCTCTGAATATTCCCCGCCCCCAAGGTAGCAACCAACTTGCATCCTTTGCACCCTGGCATTTGGCATTTGCACCCTTGCATTTGGGCGAACATCGAAGGGCTTCTTCTTGCATCCAGTGAAAGCCCAATCCAGCAAATGCAAATCTTGGGTGGAAATGTCACACCATTTCTTTGGGCAGCCATTTGTGTGCAAGTTTGAATACTAGGACCTGGAAGTATCACAATGTCTTTTGCCACTCCTCTGGATTCGTGATCTTTCTATATCTTCTGTTTCCATCATTTCTGGAGAAAATAGCTGTTATTTAACTTGAACAGTTATAGTCCCTTACTTCAGAACTGACTAGAATAAAAGCAGTCTCATTTATTTGACACTTACATGTTACTGGCTTTACCTAACAAACAGGGGTTTTGTGTGTGAAATGTAAGAATGTGCTTTGTGTAACTTTCTGTATTTAAACAAATTAAAGGGAAAAATATAGGTAACCCTACAGTGTCGGCAAATTTTTTCTTAGAAATTGTCTAGGGCAGAGTTGTGTGTTTTTTCAAACTGTGGATTGGGACCCACTTGAAGGGTCATGACTTGTTGCCAAAAGCTGCAAGCAACCATCTTGGAAACTGCAGACCTTATTCTTGCTATATTCCTTTTGTAAGTGTATTTTCAGTTTAAATTTTCAAGTGATTTTTTTTTTTTTGTAAATTGTCTCTAGTTCAGTGTGTTTACGTAATATTTGGTTCTAATCTTGCTTTCTGTCAGGGACGTTTCATAGTTGTGCAATTGCTGCAGTCCAAGAATGCCAGTTTGCACTGCAGGGTTGTCATTTGATTACGTCACAGTGATGGCAATTCCCGCTTGATGATGTCACTTCCAGGTTAATGACATCACTTCTGGTGGGCCCCAACACAAGTACCATTCTAAAAAGTGGGTCCCGCCCTAAAGAGTTCGAGAACTACTGATTTGGGGATGTGGCATTTGGTGCCCTCAGTACGCAAGTGACACCCAGTCAGATTCATCTGTCTGTTTCCAGTCCCACTAGAGGAGCTGTGCAAGCTTAAAGCCATTGCTATTCCCCCTTTGTATATAATTCATTGATGGTATGTGGACAGTAGCAGAGCAAAAGAAATTGTACTACTATCCATGCATTTTCTTCTTGCATGGAGTAACTGGCTTGATTAAACTATCTGAAGCTAGTTTAAGCCCTTTGGAACATGGAGACCACGGAGCACAAGGTAAAGGGAGAACTGCAAATATTTCCAGAGGTTTCATGGATCACAGTAGTGTGATGCAATGGATGACAAGGTCCCAATGTCACTTGGAATCACTGCTCTTGAGCACATTTCTCAGATTTGGAAACAAGTGGGACTATGGTACTCTACTGTAGCAATTGAAGAGGGCTGTGTTGGTGTTTTGTTTGTGTCAAGGTTGCAAATAGGCTTTTTTTTCTGATTCACTTTGTTATTGGAAAATGGCTGAGAAAGAACCCAACTGATCGCTGCCTTCTCAGGAAAGCAGCAGGCTCTGGTGTCAAAATAGCGGCACTTCTGGCCTTGACATCACTTCTGGTGGGTCCCGGACTGATTGTCATTCTAAAAAGTGGTACCCGCTGCCAAAATGTTTGAGAACCACTAGTTTAGACAATTCTTTAAAGGTGCATACAACACAGCCATTAATATCGGGGGGGGGAATCAGATCATGCAATGGCACTCAGGCAGGCTGGCCAACCTCTGCTTTCCCTGGCATTGGCAGTAGCAGTGGCAGAAGTTGACCATTAGATTCATACTGCCATTGTGACCAGCGCCCCCATTGACAAATGGGAGCATCCTCCAAAGGGACATTTTGAAGTAGCGATTCCTGAACTGTGCACCAAGAGTCAGGTTGAAATGAGCCTTGATATGCTATATTGGTGTCCTAGATAGCCCCAATCACCTTCCTTCTGCCAGTGGATAGGCAGTAGCATCCCTTGCGGGAGAAACTAAGGAAGCACACGGGATTCCCCAAAGAAGCCAATTGTATCCCTTATGGACACACAGGAATTCCAAAAGCTGCACAGCCAGGCTTGCCTCCCCCTCCGTAACACAAAAGCACAACACTTAATCTTTGCACTTGACACGTTTGTTTAAAACTGTACAATCCACATCATACTTTTTTTCCTGTCTGAAAGGGACAAATGACGTTTGTGAAATGAGAGGGGGGAGGTCTGGAATTAAAAATTCCTGCAATTTTTGAAAAACAAAAACAAGATTGTGCAGAGGACAATTTGGACAAGGATCATAGGTACTAGAGGGAGGTGGATTTAGCCGTTCCCCCCATCCCATTTTTCCTGATTAAAGTTGCTCCCCAAACACCTGTTACTTGTCCCATGTGGGGCAAAGGTACGCAGCCGTTAGTTTTCCCCAACTGGTAAATACCAGCTGGCGGTGGCAATTTTAATTGGGAAAAATACTGCATATTGAAAAGGATTAACCCCCTACTCCACAGTTCTGGTTGACACAACTTCCACACCTGCTAGCATTTAAAAACAACAACACACAAACACACAGGAGCTCGTAATCACCATTTCCCAGATGGCATCTCATTGCACCCTAAGGATATCACACTGGCTGCTTGTTGAATTCTCCCAGCAATGGGACAGGGTCGGTTATCTTGTTTGTAGTGGTGCCATTCGGAGCTTCCCTTGCGCTTGGCGTGCTGCCCTCCTTCCCCTACTCAAAATGCCCCTTGCCGGCTCTGCCTCCTCACTGCTGCTCTCTTCCTCACTGGAGGTTCTGGCTCCAGTCCCACCACCGCTCAAAGGTCTTTCGTGCACCCCCCTGCGGCAAAACAAGGGGGCCTCTTGGCAAGCCTGTCGGTTTGGGAAGCTCAGGCTTTCATTGAAAGCAGCCGCCGCCATGCACTCAGCCGCAGCCTTGTCACAGGAACAGAGGAGCTTTTCACACATCGTCCACCCAATACCTAAAAAGAAAAAAAGGTGGTTAATTTTAGCTTCTTAACTAACAAGTACACCACATTCACAGCAATATTAGGATTCAGCTTTGAACTGCAAGTTCGAGTGAGCCCTAAAACAATTTTGTGACTGTCAAAAACTCTGCCCATGTCCAGGTGATACTTTAGCACTATCGTTGCCTTCCACATGGAAGATGGAGTCTAAGTGACATCTGAATGAAATAAAAACATAAGAAGAGCCCTGTTGTACCAGGCCAAAGCCCATCTAGTCCAGCTTCCTGCATCTCACAGTGGCCCACCAGATGCCTCAGAGAGCACACAACAAGATGCCTGCATCCTGTTACCGCTCCCTTGTATCTGACATTCTGAGGTAAATTTCTGACATAAAATTGAGGGAAATATGAGGTAAATAAAACAGAATTTTCTATCCTGTCTGTGAGGAGGGAGCTATAATAACTTGCAACCCAACCTGGGCCTTAAGAATTTAAGAAGAACCCTGCTGGATCAGGCCATCAAGTCCAACTTCCTGTATTTTATACAGGGAAGCACACAAGATGCCTCAGGGAGCACACAAGGTAACAAAACTGCATTTCATTGCTGCTCCTCTGCATCTGACATTCTGAGGTAGCTTACTTCTGAAGTATGGAAGTTGCACTACGCATCATGGCCTGTAGCCTGCGATGGACTTTTCTTCCAGAAATCTGTCTAGTCCCCTTTTAAAGGCATCTAGGCCAGATGCCATCACCATCTCCTCTGGAAAGGAGTTCCACAGATTAATTGTCTGCTGTGTAAAAAAAAAAAAAAATACTGTATATTTCCTTTTATCTGTTCTCACTGTCCCAATACTCAGTGTTAGTGGATGCCCCCTGGTTCAGGAATTGTGTAAAAGAGAAAAGAACTTCCCTTTATCCACTCTAACCATCCCATGCATAATTTTGTACCTGTCAATCAAGGCCCCCCTCAGGCATCTTTTGTTCTAGGCTGCAGCCTTTCCTCATATTGGAGGTGCCCAGCCCTGTAATTATTTTGGTTGCTCTCTTCTGCACCTTCTCTAGTTCTCCTATATCATTTTTTTTTTAGGTAATATTTACAGCTATTGCAATATTTATTTTAATAATAATGCCTATCACTTGTACAGGGCTAAGTGTGCCAAGCTCCATTTTAACAGAGAGGTAGAGAATCTTGTTCTTCCCTCATCTCAAACTTACATGTCGGCGCATGGTCAAAACACACAACCTCAGATTTTGAGTTTCGTTCTGGATGGCACCCAAGTCTCTTAACTTGTTCCAGGCAGCAATGATGAGAGAAACAGCATCTTCAGTTAAACACAGAGAATCAAAGTGTTACCAAGATCTATAAATATTCAGCTTCTCCAAACACAGCATTCTTTGCATTGAGTTAAAAATATAGTGAGCATAAAACAAACCATATTATGCAAGCATTTCTACCTTAAAAAAAAAACCCAATTCTTTCTGGTATTATTGAAACCCTGGCTGAAATCAAAACAAGATATGGGGGATATGAACTAAATAGAGATTTGATTTCTATTTTTTAAGTCAATAGTTCTTGCTGCTGAAGAGGCAAGTTGAAGCGGAGAAGTGGCTTGCCTCTTTAGCAGTAAGGGCAGCTGTGTCAAAATCAGACCGCAAATGGTTTCTGCCGCATCCAATAGCAGCCAGGCAGCCACCAGACGCACGGCTATTTTGCCGGTGCAGGCATGAAAGCTTGTGTGGCCCGACACACAGGTTAGGATCCAGCAGTGAATGCCACCACTGGTACCACCCAGTACCTGTCCTGCCCAGTTCCACCCTCCCCGCTCTCCTGGAAATGCTACACCACTGGCAGCAGTGAAACTCACCACCTGCCAGCTCCATGTAGGCGTCTCCAGGTGCGGTGGGGATTTGCCAGCAGTGAAGCCTAACCATCGGTACTAGAAGTGGCCTTATAGCACTTTTGCGACTGCAGCACTGGCTGGCACTGGAGTCAATAGGATTGGGCCCTAAGTCTGGGGGGGGGGAACAACCTGTCCAGATCATCTGTTGGGTGGCCTCTTCCCTCTTGGCCACAGTAGCAGCCGTACAATTCAAACTCCTCTGGGCACCGGTCGGTTAAGCAGTACAGCATCTCTCCTAATTGTGGCAGTTCCCTCTTCACTCGTCCATTGTCTCTCAGTTGCAAGAAGGTAAAACGCTCACAAACTATGGAAAGAGGGAGAAACAGAAATGCAGTTATACATTGACTACCGGGACATGAGTTTAATTTCTTTTATCTTGATCTTCCTGCCAATTTATTTTATTTTTTTGCAAACACTAACTACTCCAGGAACTTTAACAAAAGCAAAGAGAACATTTTTCCTGACATACTAGTGCTGACATTCATCTGTCGGCAAGGTACTGACAATGGTAGGTTGTCTTATTTCCGCCCCCCCCTGCATTTTATTACTATACAGGAAAGTCATTGATTAAGCAAACTTAACTTTACATTCTCCGAACTCCAAAGCTTCTCAATATCTTTTCCTAACTAAATTGTTACCTATATACCGAGACCATGCACACCTTCTCCAAAGGACTCCTCGGGGTCAAGTGTCTCATCTGGAGCCATTGTGGAAAAAGTTGTACCATCCTCTCCACCACCGACCAACTTAAAATTATTTCCTATTGATTAGATAAAATGAGTTATTTTTAGAGTTTCAACCTTTCATCTACTGAAATGGTACCAAAGACAACAAAGAATCTTCAGGCATCATAAGCACCAGAGAAAGGGTTTGCATAAGCGTTTGTGGCCCAAAATCCACCCTGTAAGATGTAGGATATATACCAGTGGTTGCCAAACTGTGAGTTGGGGCTCACCAGTGGGTCACAAGCCAATTTCAGGTGGGTCTCAAAGCACCTAGTGCAGCCATATTGAAAATATGGGAAGATGGATGCTGTGTGATTGCTTTTTATTCATACCCATCAATATACCTGCTGGGAGGGTATAATAGTGTGAAACAATGCAAAAAAAATGTGTGTGCATCGTCAGTTAGGCTGATCTGGGGCTGCTTTTGATCAACTGACAATAAATGTGGGTGCACAAACATGCACCACCCCCTTCCAGCAGGTATAATAATGGGTTGATGGGCATGAATACAAAACTTGAGGTACATTAGATCCTGCAATTCTGAATGAGGAGGCAGATACCTAAGAAACTCTCAGTGAAATCATTGACTTCGCATTGCTATCAGTCCACAAGGTGCCCCACGGAATAGGGGTACTTACCCATGTTTGTTGATCTCCCAGGAAAATCGGAAGTTGGCGTCAATCCAGGCTCTATCGCACTGATCCCTGTTGGAGCAGAAGCTGTTCCCTCTGCAACAAGGGATTTCTCTGTCAGCCCTGAAAACACTTTACCTGGTTCATGCATTCCTTTCATTTATTTGCCTGCCCACACTCCTTGCCACAGCTCACATACACCGAGTCAGCCTAGCAATGCTCTCCAAAGTCTCAGACAAGGTGGTTTCCCAGCTGTGCCTGTCGATGTCAGGGACTGGGTTTGAGACTTCAGCAAGCAAAGATCCACCACGGAGCAACAGTCCCACCCACACAGATACCTATCTTTAAAGGTCAGGATGAAACGAGGCAAGTTCTTGGGCTGTGTACAGCAATTAAAAAGGATGCCTCTGAGCATGTGCAGAGTTTTTCCTTCTGTGAAGCCATGAGCCATCTCTGTGCAGCTGGAGGGAAGGGTTTCCAGACCAGAGGTTCTCCTGTTGGAACGTAGCCACAGGATGTCGTGCTTTGCTCACTTACCTCTTGGCACTGAATTCTCAAAAGCAGCACTTATGGCTTCTTGGCCTTTTGCATCAAACAGACATAGAGCAAAAAAAATGTGCATTAGTGAAAACAAAACAGTATGATGTGTTTTATGAGAAAAATATCAAGACCATTTTCTTCTAAACAGTGACAAAAGGACCTCTCCATATCTACAGATCAGACAGACAGAGGTTAACAGCCCAGTCCTATCTGGGCCTTGCACTGTGGATCTTGATGGTAGCCTGTAAGCTCCAAATGGTGGCCTCTGATCATACACAGAGTGCGTTTTTTTTTTCTTTTCACAGACCATGCCTTCACATCTGATGTTAGCTAGAAGGTCATCCCACTCAGAGAGACACTGCCACTTTTCACAGTGGAAGTTAGCCCCAGGTTGTAATAAATACTTACCTCCTGGCATGGAACCATCAAAAGTCGCTGTTATGCCTTCTTGACCTTTGGCCATAAGGAGACATAAAGCAAAAGGGGATATCGTATGAGACAATCCAAACCTGGCAAGGATGTTTTACGAGAAAAATATCAAGACCATTTTCTTGATATTTAAAAGAGGGTTGAGAATAAAACGGCCAATATTATTATGCCACTGGACAAATCGTTGGTGAGGCCACATCAGGAGTACTGCATACAGGCCACATCTTAAAAACAATACAGTGAACTAGAGAAGGTGCAGAAGAAAGCAACCAAAATGATTACTGGGCTGGGGCACCTCCCTTATGAAGAAAGACTGCAGTGTTTGGGGCTCTTCAGTCTAGAAAAAAAAAAGGTGCCTGAGGAGGGACATGATTGAGACATACAAAATTCTGCATGGGAGGGATAGAGTCGATAGAGAGATGGTTTTTTCCCTAACTCACAATACCAGAACCAGGGGACATCCATTAAAAGTTAGAACAGAAAAGGAAATACCTGTTTTACCCAGTGGGAAATTAATATGTGGAACTCCTTGCCACAGGAGGGGGTGATGGCATCTGGCCTAGGTGCCTAAGGGGATTGGACAGATTTCTGCAGGAAAATGGTCAATAGGCCATGATGGGTTGTGCAACCTCTTTACATTAGTAGTAGGCTACTTCAGAATGCCAGATGCAGTGGAGTGGCAACAAGATGCAGGCATCTTGTGCAGTGGTGTTATCCTACCGGTACGCTGGGCGGGACATCTGGGTGATCGGCAGCCCACCCGTCGTGTACCGCAGCGTTACGCCGTTTGCGTAACCAATTACGCCGCTTGCGTACGTTACGCAAACGGCGTAATGCTGCGGTATGCGACGGGTGGGCTGCCGATCACCTGGATGTCCCGCCCAGCATACCGGTAGGATAACACCTCTGATCTTGTGGTCGCGTGTGCTCCCTGATGTACCTGGTGGACAAGTGTTGGGAGAGTTAGAACGGATAAAAGGAAATACTTTTTAACCCAGTGGTAATTGTCCAGTGGAATTGCACGCCCCCTGCACCATTACAGCTACGTCCCTGGTCCCCACTATGGCTGCCAGATGCCAGCTACATTTCTCCTCCAGTAGTGTCTTCTGAGTGACACTGAGATAGCCTTGTTCCAGAGTTGGGCGGCGGGACGACAATGACGACGACGACACACAATGTCTCCCACTGGCAGCTCTCTCTTTTTCCTTACCTCTCATTTCAGCAAAGCTCAGCAACTGGTCACCAGATTCTGAATGAACATCTGCCAAAAAGAAATTAACACGAACCATTTGCTGGACATTGTAGCTTGGATCCACCCTCTGTCTTTGTGCACTTGCTATCTCCACCTCCCCAAAGAGTGGGAGAGGACCAGAAAGCATATGTGGCACTGGGGGCCCAAGAGGGAAGGAGCAAGCACTGACAATTGCCCATTCCCACAAGTCGATTCTTCCTTTCTTCTCCAGGCCCCTGTGCCTAGTGGTGAAATTCAGCCACTTCTCACCAGTTCTGCAGAACCAGCTGCTAATTTATTGATATACAAATAGTAGTGCTGTAGTAAGAAGCAGTACAAAGAAAGGAGGACATAGAACCAGTTGTTAATTTATTTGAATCCCACCACTGCCTGTGCCACATGCCCTTCTTGTTCCTGAGGGTGTCCCCACTATCAGAATCAGTTTTTGGGGGGATGGCTGGAAAGTGAAGTCGGACTTGTTGAAAATGGCAGGAAAATTGTGCGCTTCTTCCCTGTGAACAGTGTCAGGCATGAGGCATGAGTCAGGATTTGGATCCATCCAGTGATGTCATGCAGGGGGAACGCGGGGGAACTCAGTTCCACTAGTTAAAATTAGGGCTGACTCCGCCCACTTCACTCTCCCTCCTCCCCCTCCCAATTCCTCTGCAAAGAGCTTTTCTTCTTGGTTGGCCAGCACTCAGAGGGTTAAAGGGAGCTACTCCAGATTCTTAGGGGGGTGAAGGCAGTGACGTCATTCAGGGGGAACGGACCAGAATGGGCGTTCCGGATCCTAACGGGCTCTGGTTCTGGGTTCCCGACAAGTGCCAATCAAAAGTGAGTTCCTGTTCCTAAATCATTTGAATGACACCACTGGATCCATCCCTCTCAATGGATCTGTAAACCCAAAGGTTCAATGTTAATTCCAACATTGGGAATTCTGAAGCTGGAGCCTGCTTAGCTACTAAGCAGACCGATTACTCCAGCCCTACTGATAATCCAGACCTGGCAATTTCTGTCCAGGATGTCCTCATTATCCGACAGAGTTTGGTTCCCGGAAACTCTCGCAGATAACGAACCATTGATCCTCAGGGATCGATGGGGTTAGGTGCAAGGGGTACCATATCTACCATCAGAAGAATCCAGCAGAGATTCTGAGGAAGCCAGCAGAGTGCAGCAAGAAGTGCCAAAAGATCTCTGAATGCTGCAGAGACCTTCCAGAGGCTGCAGGGAACTGCAGAATGGCACCTCCAACTACTGCAGACCCCTCAAACATAGCTGGCAAATGCTTCCACCAGCTATTTTAA
Source organism: Lerista edwardsae (assembly GCA_029204185.1). Taxonomy (NCBI): domain Eukaryota; kingdom Metazoa; phylum Chordata; class Lepidosauria; order Squamata; family Scincidae; genus Lerista; species Lerista edwardsae. Next base: position 11,956,796 of record JAJKFI010000024.1, read on the forward strand.
CAGGTAGCAGGTTCCATTCTAAAGGTCCCTGAAGCCTCTGGAAGGAATCTGCATAGTGGATAACAAGGACAGATACGCAAATAATGAGGTAGGTAGCAATGCTGCCCCTGGCAGATAAGCAAATTCACAGATAGCAAATTCACATATAAAGAGGATTGACTGTATTTAAGATGAAAAGCAAACTCAGAAGAACATAGTTTAAATCACAGAGGAAATTAAGGGGTTTTACTTCTTGCTTTCAAAGTCTAAAAGCTGTTAATAGGTGGACGGATAATTCAAGAAAAAATAGTTTTATGTAATAATCAAGCGAATCAAACAGTATTTGTATACTTTTCAACTAAAAAAGTTCACAAAGTGGTTTACAGACCAAATCAATCAATGAAATTGATCCCAATTTCATCCCAATTGATTCCATCCCAATCTCCCCATCCCAAAAGCCCCCCTCCCCCCCTAAAAAAATGCAGAACACCACCAGCAATAGCCACTAGAAAAGACATTGTGCTGGGATGAAGAGGAACAGTTACTCCCTCCCTGCTAAATATACCAGGAACACAACTTGATAAAGTTAGCCCAGTTAGCAGGGGGTAAATAATAATAGCCCTGGGGCTGTGCATCTTCAAGTGCTTATTTCTATCATCTAAAAGAGCCACACACCTGCTTCTCGGAGCGTCTCCAGGCCTCCATCAATCTCCACATCTAGAGGAACTGTGTGAGAAAAAGACAACATGGAAGTGGTACTTTGGTCAGACAAACCAGGCATGCTTACAAACAGCAATAGCACAGGTTATTATATCAATGACAAACAAATATTATGGCTATAGGAAGCACTTACATTGAGCATCAGGAGTCCTTACAGATGCACCATTGGTGGGCTGTGGAATGACTGGAAAATGCACAATAGATCAGTGGGAGTTTGCAAACTTCAGGGTCATACAGAGCTCTTTGTTAGGCATGCCTAGGGGTGTGTGTGTGTGTGTGTGTGTGTGTGTGTGTGTGTGTGTGTGTGTG
>JAJKFI010000024.1:11965875-11977032 GCA_029204185.1 Lerista edwardsae
TGATTGATTGATTGATTGATTGATTGATTGATTGATTGATTGATTGAACGAACTGTGAGGGGCAAGCATTTCTCCTGGCTCACTTCATTAGTCAATCTTTTTTTTCCAAGCTCTTTTTCAGGAAATACCTGAAATACCAACAGGTATTTCAACCAACAGGTTTTCCAAAATATTTTCCAAGAACGCTCAGAAAATCAAAGCCTTGGGGGAGGCATAGCAGGGTGGGTTCTATGAGTAGCGGGGCCTAATCCCTTGGGGCTCCTCACCCTCTCTGCAGGGGCCCCACACACCAAGAAACACACTTGTGGTGCTGCATGTGGCACCTGGAAGTAGTTGGTGGTGACATGATGACATCCATCCATCCATCCATCCATCCATCCATCCATCAATCAATCAATCAATCAACCAACAGGTACTTATGCTTTTCAACACGAAGTTCACAAAGCGGTTTACAGGCAAATAGTAATAATAAAGTTAAATGGTTACCTGTCCCAGGTATGGTCTACATACCTGGCCAATAAATAATAATAATAATAATAATAATAATAATAATAATAATAATAATAATAATAATAATAATAATCCCTTTCATGATCCCTTTCATGATCACTGAAAGGGATAATGATCCCTTTCATGGATCACTGCCTTGTCGTGGCGAAGGGGCTTGAGTAGCTCAATGAAGCTGTGAGCTATGCCATGTAGGGCTACCCAAGATGGACAGGTCACAGCAGAGAGTTCTGACTAAACGTGGTCCGCTGGAGAAGGAAGTGGCAACCCACTCCAGTACTCTTGCCAAGAAAACCCCATGGATTACAGAACAAAAAGGCTAAACGATATGACACTGGAAGATGAGACCCTCAGGTCGGAAGGTGTCCATTATGCTACTGGGGAAGAGCAGAACACGAGTACTAGTAGCTCCAGAAAGAGTGAAGTAGCTGGGCCAAAACTGAAAGGAAGCTCAGCTGTGGATGTGTCTGGAAGTGAAAGGAAAGTGCGATGCTGCAAAGAACAATACTACATAGGAACCTGGAACGTCAGATCTATGAATCAAGGCAAGCTAGATGTGGTCAAACGTGAGATGTCAAGGCTGAACATCGACATCCTGGGAGTTAGTGAACTAAAGTGGACAGGAATGGGAGAATTTAATTCAGATGACCATTATATTTGCTACTGTGGGCAGGAATCCCTTAGAAGAAATGGAGTAGCCTTCATCGTGAACAAGAGAGTGAGAACAGCAGTACTGGGGTATAACCTCAAAAATGATAGAATGATTTCCATTCGGATCCAAGGCAAACCTTTCAACATCACAGTAATCCAAGTCTACGCCCCAACCACTGGTGCTGATGAGGAAGAAGTTGACCGCTTCTATGAAGACCTAGAACAGCTTCTAGAATTAACACCCAAAAAAGATGTCCTTCTCATCATAGGGGATTGGAATGCTAAAGTAGGCAGTCAAGAGGTAAGAGGAATAACAGGCAAGTTTGGTCTTGGAGTACAAAATGAAGCAGGGCAAAGACTGATAGAGTTCTGTCAGGAGAACACATTAGTCATAGCAAACACCCTTTTCCAGCAACACAAACGGCGACTGTACACATGGACTTCACCAGATGGTCTACATCGAAATCAGATTGATTACATTCTTTGCAGCCAAAGATGGAAAAGTTCCATACAGGCAGTCAAAACAAGACCTGGAGCTGACTGTGGCTCAGATCATCAGCTTCTTCTTGCCAAATTCAGGCTTAAACTGAAAAAAGTAGGGAAAACCGCTAGGCCCTCCACGTATGACCTAAATCAGATCCCCTACGAATATACAGTGGAGGTGACAAATAGATTTAGGGGCTTAGATTTGGTAGACAGAGTGCCTGAAGAACTTTGGACGGAGGTCTGTAACATTGTACAGGAGGCAGCAACTAAAACCATCCCAAAGAGGAAGAAATGCAAGAAGGCAAAGTGGCTGTCTGACGAGGCTTTACAAATAGCTGAGGAAAGGAGAGAAGCCAAAAGCAAGGGAGAAAGGAAAAGATATACCCAACTGAATGCAGATTTCCAGAGAACAGCAAGGAGAGATAGGAAGGCCTTTCTAAATGAGCAATGCAAAGAAATAGAGGAAAACAACAGAATGGGGAGGACTAGAGATCTTTTCAAGAAAATTGGAGATGTCAAAGGACAATTTCATGCTAAGGTAGGCACAATAAAGGACAAAAATGGCAGGGACCTAACAGAAGCAGATGAGATTCAGAAGAGGTGGCAAGAATACACAGAGGAACTCTATAAGGCCGATCTAAATGTTCCTGATAACCACAGTGGTACAGTCACTGAGCTCGAACCTGACATCCTGGAGAGTGAAGTCAAGTGGGCTTTAGAAAGCCTCACTAACAACAAAGCTAGTGGAGGTGACAGCATTCCAGCGGAATTACTCAAAATCTTAAAAGATGATGCTGTCCAAGTGCTGCTCTCCATATGCCAGCAAATTTGGAAAACCCAACAGTGGCCACAAGATTGGAAAAGATCAGTCTACATTCCAATCCCAAAGAAGGGCAATGCCAAAGATTGCTCGAATTACCGCACCATTGCACTCATTTCACATGCTAGCAAGGTCATGCTCAAAATCCTACAAGCTCGGCTTCAGCAGTATGCGAATCGAGAACTACCAGATGTACAAGCTGGTTTCCGAAGAGGCAGAGGAACTAGAGATCAAATTGCCAACCTTCGCTGGATCATGGAGAAAGCAAGAGAGTTCCAGAAAAACATCTACCTCTGCTTCATTGATTATGCTAAAGCCTTTGATTGTGTGGATCACAACAAACTGTGGCAAGTTCTTGAAGAGATGGGAGTTCCAGACCACCTGATCTGCCTTCTGAGAAACCTTTATGCGGGTCAGGAAGCAACAGTTAGAACTGGACATGGAACAACCGACTGGCTTAAAATTGGGAAAGGAGTACGACAAGGCTGTATATTGTCACCCTGCTTATTTAACTTATACGCAGAGTACATCATGAGGAAGGCAGGGCTGGATGACTCACAAGCTGGAATCAAGATTGCTGGGAGAAACATCAACAACCTCAGATATGCAGACGATACCACTCTACTGGCAGAAAGTGAGGAAGACCTAAAGAACCTTTTGATGAGGGTGAAAGAGGAAAGTGCCAAAATTGGTTTGAAGCTCAACATTAAAAAGACTAAGATCATGGCAACCACTCCCATCACTTCCTGGCAAACAGAAGGGGAAGAAATGGAAGCAGTGACAGACTTTATTTTCCTGGGCTCCAAGATCACCGCAGATGGTGACTGCAGCCATGAAATTAAAAGACGTTTACTTCTTGGGAAGAAAGCTATGGTGAACCTAGATAGCTTAATCAAAAGCCGAGACATCACCCTGCCAACAAAGGTTCGCATAGTCAAAGCGATGGTTTTCCCAGTAGCCATGTATGGCTGTGAGAGCTGGACCATAAGAAAGGCAGAGCGTCGAAGAATCGATGCTTTTGAATTATGGTGTTGGAGAAGACTCTTGAGAGTCCCCTGGACTGCAAAGAGATCCAATCGGTCAATTCTCCAAGAAGTCAAGCCTGATTGCTCCCTGGAAGGACAAATGCTGAAGCTGAAGCTCCAATACTTTGGCCACCTGATGAGAAGAGAGGACTCTTTAGAAAAGACCCTCATGCTGGGAAAGATTGAAGGCAAAAGGAGAAGGGGGCGACAGAGGATGAGATGGTTAGATAGTGTCACCGAAGCAATGAATATGAAATTGGGCGAACTCAGGAAGCTAGTGGAGGACAGGGAGGCCTGGCGTGCTGTGGTCCATGGGGTCGCGAAGAGTCGGACACGACTTAGCGACTGAACAACAACAACAATAATAATAATAATAATAATAATAAATAAAAGGACTCACAATCTAAAAAAAAAAAAAAGGCAGCCTGCCAGCAACAGCCACCAAAAAGACTGCGCAGGGGTGATGAGGGACAATTACTCTCCCCCTGCTAAATATAAGAGGAACACCACTGGAAAAAGTGCCCGAGGCAAAGTTGCTCTGCTCACCCCACTGACTACAGCCCATAGAGATCCCGGCTGCAGCAGGCAGCAATATGCTCACTGTGCTGATGCGGGGGCCTCCAAAGTGTGGGGCACAACTTGACGACATTGGTCACATTGGCTCCCTGATGACCCATGCAAACTTATTCCTACTACAGGAGCGAAACTGATTAAGAGGAGTCATGACAAACAGGGAAAGCCGTGTAGGCTTCTTTCTTATGAACTGAAAGCTCTTTCTCTTTGGCAAGCCCAGAAGGCCTCAGGGTGAGAAAGGCTACATGAGCGAGCTGGGCTAATACACTACAGTAGCTTCAGTTTTGCAGCTGAAGTCTGTGTGAGTGGTTGGGCCTGTCTGATTAGCTCCCTTGGCTTAAACACTGAGTCCCTAAACCAGATGGACTGTAGACAATCTGCAGATAATTGCAACCTGCAGTGCTTGTTTTGCTTTCACAAATCTACTCTTTCTGTATTGGATTGTAAACATAACTGAGCTATCCGGTGTTTCAAAAATCCAATGTTTTTGTAACAAGAATAGGTTATCTGTGGCAAAACAGATACTCTTTCCCAATTCTCTCACATGGCTTCCTCATCCTGAAGCCTTTTGGGCTCTTAAAGACACACTGGACAACAGTACAGGTACAGTGGATACTCAGCTATAAGAGAGAACTTTTTAATAAATAAATAAGCTGTAAATTGCCTCCCCATTTTATCTCAGGGTCAGTCAGGGGTCAGAGCAGTTCAGAGGTGTCAGCTGCCTGTTGATTGTCTGCAAAGTGTCTGTGGACTCTCTTTTACCTTACAGAGAGTTTGCAAGCCTTAAATTATATTTGGCGCTGTCCTGTGATCTCAGTTTCATTGTCTATATTGGTCAGAGCTCAGCAGCTAGCTCTTCTGACCATGCTGTTAACTCCTAAATTCCTAACCCTTTCTGAAGTTGCTGTGATGTGGTGTGTGTGTTTTTTCTGCAGTTTAAAACATTTGGGTTTTTCCTGCAGTTTGAATCGGTGTGTTGTTTTTTCCACATCAGTGTTAGCTGTTTTATGTCATTATTTGGGAGTTGTTTTATGCTCCTCTTCACAAGCACCATTTTCCTCATTCTCCCCTTGCTGCATAAGTGTCTCCTGATCTTCTTAGCATGGGAGAAACAAGGGAGGATATATTCAGGCAAAATTAGAGTTAGATACCCCCTATGTTTTATCCCCCCAACCTATCTGAGGGTCATAGATAATTCCATGATTTTTAGATAGATAGATACTTTTATTATCATTATACATAACATACAACACAATTTAAAGCATTCCAGGACCCACAGACACCTTATGCTCTCAATTCACCCACATAAATCTAGAACAAATATCTCTAAACAACAATACCATTACACTCAGGGATTAGGTTCAACAAGCAGCAAGATAGACAGTGCATCTCAACACTTTGGCTCAAAACCTGCCCTTGGCTTTATGTGTGAGGTTGACTTATACTTGTGGATCTATAGTATGTGTTCTCTGCCTTGCTTCAACTCACTCCCACATACCAAAAACTAGTGTAGAATAGCCTTTTTCTAGAATTGAAAGATATTAAAAGACACATTATTTCCCATCATTTTAGTGCAAAAACATAACTCCAAAACAGGTTTTTTTCCCCAGTGCCACTAAAAACTTGGCCTTGAGGCATATGCATCTATATTAAAGTCAAAACAGTGCCACTGAGCATTTGCAGAGTATCCACACCTCATCTGAATCAACAAATGCAGCAAACATTGGGTATTAGGGAGAAGGGCTTTCATGACAGACAAAACCTCAACCCTATCCGAAATTAACTTCCTGCCATTTCAGTAGGGCATGGGCATTTCTTGATTTGCATGGGTGCATTCTGATGTATCATACTGTATCATTTCACATCCTCACTCATGATCCCTCCCCTTCAAACAAACCCTATGCAATCAAAAAAGTCCACTTACCAAAAAACAGCGCCACACTTTCCACGTTTGCAAAGAGCCCATTGAAGAATGTAACGTTATCTGAATAAACAGTTTTGCAAAGTTAAAATACACAGGTTCTTTCATTTGATCGAGGCATATTTTGGTTTATAGCATATAGACAAGACCATGCCCAATGCTCTGTTAGAGTAACCAAGAATCAGAAAAGCAAATGTGATTATACAAGTAGAAGCAAGCTTGATTCCCAAGGGATCTGTGCCCAGAGGACTCCTGAACCTCTTCATGGATACCAAACCTGTGAATATTGAGATCAGTGGCAGAGCAGAGGACTTCCAAATATGACCAAAAGTGCTTTCCAGTTACTTCTGGAAGTGTTCTGAGGCGTAGGCAGCCCCCGTGCACTTCAGAAGACCACCATGAGGCTTCTGAGAGGCACTTCCGGGTTTTCATCAAACTGGAAGTGCATCGCAGAAGGCTTAGAAGACCTCCCAGGCATGACTGGAAGGCATTTCTGGTGGCATCTTGGAGGTTCGGTGAAGCCCTCCAGATGCAGGTTGGAACCTGCGAAAAATCAAATCTGCAGATAAGTAGGTCCAACTTGGACAATTAAATCCTAAGTGATGCACCAGGGGAGGGGCCAGATACAATAAAGCATTTGATCTGCAGGCTGAAGATCCCAAAATTCCAATCCCCGGCACCTCAGAGAGTTTCAGGTATCAGGGTTGAGGAAAACCCATCAGAGATGTCGGAGAGCCAGACGAGGCAGTGCTGGACTATAATTGGTACAAAATCTTCATATTTTGCAAACCATGTGGGTTGTTAGACAGACAGGTACCAAACAAGAGTTTCTTACTTAGGTCTCTCTCTGTTTCGAGTGGAAGATCCATGGGAATGGCTGGTGACTCTGATCCTTGGCCACCTGTCTCACCAATTCAATGGGGAACAGAGAAAAACAGAAGATAACATTCAAAGAATGCGTGATGAAACCAGCACAGAATCTGTAGAGCAATTCACACATTGCACATGGATAGAAGAGGGAGAAAATGGGGATAATGAAATAAAAACACATAATATCAGAAAACAGGAGCTTTCTGCACTCATCATCTCTATTTATTTTAATGAAATCTTGAAAAAATTAAACCATTTGATTTTTATTCATAATTTAATGAAGGGGCACAAGGGTAATGACTGTGGTTATATCGGCTGACACCATATCCACCTACATGATCTACCTAGTACATTTTTAAAGCAAATATAATTTATAATTATAATGTAAATTTTGAATCAAAACACATCATACTGCTATTTGCCCTTCTACCACTTTGGGCGCAATCCTATCCTGGAGATAGGCCAGCACAAGTCCCTGTCATAGTCCCTGTCAAAAACACAATGGCCCGCAGGTGTACTATGGGAATTCGGGAGAGGTTAATATCTTAGGGACGTGGTGGCGCAGCAGGTTAAACTGCTGTTGCTGAACTTGCTGACCGGAAGGTTGGCAGTTCGAGACCATGCGACCGAGTGAGCTCCCGTTGCTTGTCCCAGCTCCTGCCAACCTAACAGTTTGAAAGCACCTAAAAATGCCAGTAGATAAATAGGGACCATTTTGGTGGGAAGGGAACGGCATTCCGTGCGCTACGGCGTAGAGTCATGCCGGCCACATGACCACGGAAGCTTGTCCAGGACAAACGCCGGCTCTTCAGCTTAGCAACATAGATGAGCACTGCCCCCTACAGTCGGTCACGACTAGACCATTCGGTCATGGGGAAACTTTTACCTTTAATATATTAGTAGGGCCATTGGAGGAAGTGAGCCCCCTATTGGCAGCACTTGGACCTGGTCGCAAGTGCCATTCTGAAGGTCCCTGCAGCCTCTGAAAGGTCTCTCTGCATAGTGGATAATGGAGGACAGAGCTGCAGGTAAGTAGCAATTCTGCCCTTCACAGAGAAGCGCATTCGCAGATAGCGAGTTTGCATATAAAAAGGATTGAAGGAATGCGTTTACATACATATGTAATTCCTTTTCCACCTTCCACCTGCTCTACTTATCATGCCACACCCAAAACAACACTGTTAATTGCTTTCGTGCCTGATCCAGTCATGCTTGCTCAAAAATACGTCTTACTGATTCAATGGGATTCACTCTCAGATAGATCTGCACAGGATCACAGATGTGTGTGTGTGTTCAAAACACATACACATATACTCTCTCTCTCTCTCTCTCTCTCTCTCTCTCTCTCTCTCTCTCTCTCTCTCTGTGTGTGTGTGTGTGTGTGTGTGTGTGTGTGTGCGCGCGTGTGTGTGTGCGCGTGCGTGCGTGCATGTATACAGTATATACAAATATATATATTTGTGGGACGTGGTGGTGCAGCAGGTTAATCCGCTGTTGCTGGGCTTTCCGACCGGAAGGTTGGGAGTTCAAGACTGCGTGACGGAGTGAGTTCCCGTTGCTTGTCCCAGCTCCTGCCAACCTAGCAGTTCGAAAGCACCTAAATGCCAGTAGATAAACAGGGGCCACTTTGGTGGGAAAGGAGCAGCGTTCCGTGCGCTACAGCGTAGAGTCATGCCAGCCACATGACCACGGAAGCTTGTCCTCGGACAAAACGCTGGCTCTACAGGCTTTGAAACGGAGATGAGCACCGCCCCCTACAGTCGGTCACAACTAGACCATCCGGTCATGGGGAAACCTTTATATATATAAACCCAGTGGTGGGATTCAGGGGGTTCTCCTAGGTTCTGTAGAACCGGTTGTTAAATGGCTGGGCCCCGCCCACTTGCTTACCTCGGCTGGCTTCGGATTTTTTTTTGGCTCCAACTATGACGTCATAGAACCGGTTGTTAATTTATTTGAATCCCACCACTGTATAAACCTATATATATATATTCCCAGTCCTGGCTAGAACCTATACAGAAAAGCTCCCCAGGCACATTTTCCCAAGAAATGGTTAACAGAGCTGGAAAGATGATAAAATTTATTTCCACTTACCACTATGCAATACCATCAACAAATTCACCAGCAAAATTACCATCATTATTTTGCAGGAACTCTGGCCTGGTGAATTAAGTAAAACATTAAGAAGCATGTGTATTATTTCCTTCCTTCAAAATAATAAATTGTAATGGTCCTTTGAAAAGTCAAAATAATGATTTTTGTCTTTTGAAGCTCATTTTATTATGGAATGATACGGTGAAAACAAAAGACTGCGTGTTGCCTTTGCTGTCTGGAATGGCTCTGATAGTGAGTGAGTGGGAGGCAGGCAGGGGTGTAGCTAATGAAAGTGTAGCCCAGTGCAGATGGCCAAAATATTGTCCCAGAAGTGGTATCACAACAGGAAGTGACATCACAGTTGCATTTTCATTTTCAGTTTTTTTTGGCCATAACTTTTGATAGAGTGAAGTTATTACACTCTGGTTTGCTTCATTGCATTCTGCATTAAATTACCTTTCCAATATAACGTTATGGTACATGCATGCCAAGGTTTTCAGAATTTTGGCTACTAGTGTCAAGCTCAGCTTGTTGCCCCCCTAAAGCTTGTAGCCCGGTGCAATTGCACCCCCCTGCACTTCTTTAGCTACACCCCTGGTGGGAGGGAGTATTTACATGATGTGTTGCACCACTTGAACTACCACTACGGAGCCCAGGAAATGGTACTCAGTACCAGAAATGAGCTCACAGTCCTTACACATAAAAATTCATTCTCACTGTTACCCAAACTCTCTCCAAAGTCCTAATTGAGGGTGCAATCCTGGAGTTAGGCCGGCATAGTTAGGCCAGCAAAGTTTGGCTGGCATATGGACCACTGTAAAGTGCGTTTGGTGGTCCAAACGCCATAAACCACCGTAAACTACTATCAGAGAGGCCAGCACACAGACATGTGCCATCCTCCCTGACTCCAAGAGTGGTCCAAACGAACTTTACGGTGGCCCTTGTGGCAGCCAAACTTTGCTGGCCTAACTGTGCCGGCCTAACTCCAGGTTAGGATTGAACTCTAAATGCTATACTTTAAATGATTCAAAAAATGTGTGGATATCTGTCACTGAATACTGTATTGCTAACTTTTTGAATGTTTGGTACAGTTTCAAATCCTTATTCAAGACTGCAGCTATTAATCCTCAGCCAGAACCTGTGTATGTCTTTCATCTGAGAGACTGGAGATATCCCACAGAGATTATCACTTTCACATTTATGCAGTCACGTTTAGCAGATTACAGAAGTGTCAAATGCTCAGAACAGATCGCATCCAATATCTTGCTTTAAGACCTGCAACAGTCCTTTAAGGAAGGTCAATATTATGATCTCCATATTGCAGATGGAGGGCTGAGACAAGAAGTCTTGCTCAACACAAATGAGTTCATAGCGGAGGTGAGATTCAAAACTGGAACTTGGTTCATAGATCAGGTTTTCAGCCAGTAGAAAACCACCCTGAGCCTAATCATTCTCTTTTGCCTTCTGTAACCCAACTTTCTTGAGTCCCTCATCCTACATCAGGAAATATCAAGAAGGTTTACTTCCAAGTAAGAATAGCTGCCCACACCCCTCCCAGGTGAGCTACCTGGCATGACAGGTACAAAAAGGAGATTTCTCCTGGAAAAGTTGGGACAGAGTCATCAGGGACATTCCTGTGCTCATTGCAGAAAGCCAGGTGTGCAGATTCAATGAACTACTGCACGTATTCTGACAGTGCAATTATCCCCACCAACTGTTCTGCCTGGGGAGCCGCAGAGGCAGAAATGCATTGCACTAAAAATGCAAATGAAATGGCTTCCATTGACAAATTTCAGTTGCTTAAATAAGAACCATCTGGCTGCAATCCTTAATGGGGACAGAGGCTAGAATTCGATCCATTTACAAGGGAGCAAGTTCATTCAAAGTCAACATGGCTTCTCAGTAAACACCCATAGGCTTGGGCTGTACGTCCTAGTCAGGTTTGTAGAGTTACATTTAAGGATCATGTTGCACATGCATTTAGAAACCCAGCCCAAGACTGCATTTCCACACACAGGGCCATCTTAAAGCCAATTGAGCCCTGTGCCTAAGGGTAATCCAGAGTAATCTACAATAGGTATTTTTAATTTATTAATGGTAAGTGATTTTTAGAAAGCAGCAGCAGCAGCAGCAGCAGCAGCAGCAGCAGCAGCAGCAATAATAATAATAATAATAATAATAATAATAATAATAATAATAATAATAATAAT
>JAJKFI010000024.1:11986213-12008773 GCA_029204185.1 Lerista edwardsae
TTGATTGATTGATTGATTGATTGATTGATTGATTGATTGATTGATTGACTGTGGCGCAATCCTAAACTGAGTTAGGCCAGCCTAAACCAAGCCAACAAAGTTTGGCCAGCAGAAGGGACACCGTAAAGTATGTTTGGACCTCTCTCGGGGTCAGAGAGGCCAGCACACAGACGTGAGCCAAGGGCGGTGGACTAGCTCGGGTATTGAACACCTGGGGTTGACCACTCAAAGTGAATGCTAGACCCTGCCTCAAGATCCCCTAGTGGAAGACAGGTGAACCCTATGCCTTGAGAAGCCAGTAGATCGAGCCTCCAACAGGGAATATCAAGGTGGAGGCCAGATCTACTAAGGCTTTGAGCAGCTGTTTCACGTTCTTCTTTCCTTCCCCTCTCCGTATAACCAGTTTATATACTGTTTCCCCCCTGGACTTTTTCTTTTGTTTGTTTATGCCAATAAAGGTTATTGAAATTGAATTGAAGTATGTTTGGACCACTCTCGGAGTCAGAGAGGCCAGCACACAGACGTGAGCCATCATCCCTGACTCTGAGAGTGGTCCAAACACGCTTTACAGTGGCCCTTGTGCCGGCCAAACTTTGCTGGCTTAGTTTATGCTGGCCTAACTCCAGTTTAGGATTGCACTCTGTATCTGCTAACATCCCTGTCCACCTTTTCATTATGCCCCCGCTGAAAAGCCAGGAATAAAAGGTCTTTTCAAAAGCGAAGGGATGTTCAGGGAGGGTGAAGAAGGTTACGTACAGGTGCTGCTTCCTCCAGGGACAGCAGTCTCATTCTTCTCAGGCTCTCCACCCCTTAGCTTCAGTGTGAAACCAACGCCCATGTTCTGGTGTGTAAGCTGCATGGATTTACATGAAAGCCAAAAGAAAGAAGGAAAATGTTGTGTAGAAAACTGGTTACCTGCTACAATTTCCGAACACGGACGATAGATGCTTCCATTCTATCCTGTCACCCCTAGGGCTGAAGATGTGTCCTCTGTGGGTGGTGGAGACCCTGGTCTTCTGTTCCTGGATGCAGGAGCAGATCTACGGGGGGGGCACATCTGTAAGTTTTGCAAGAAGCCTTACCTTGTAGTGGAAAACACTCCCCTCCTGCACTGTTCTAGCCAATCCTCACAGCGAACAGCAACATCTTGGAGTTGCTTACTGGCTACAGCAGCAAGGGAGAGGAGGGATTTACATGACAGGGTAAGGCTTCTTGCAAAACTTAGAGATTTGCCCCCCTTAGAGCCGCCTCTGCCTGGACGGCCCCCTCACACCAGTGCGGCATGCACAGGGCTTACACAAGCCGCTTGCGTCAGTCCAAGGCCACTCCTTGGATTGAGCCACTCCTTGGATTGAGCCACTCCAGCCTCTAAGCCTTCCATATGCACACCCAACCATTTTTCTAATACAGGTGGAGCCGAATTATCCATGAATTTTAGAACCTCAGATTTGGCTCAACACAGGCCCCTGGTTGCCTTCAGTTGTCTCCAGAGGCTCTTCTGAGACCTGCCAAGGCTGCACCCACCTGGAGGGCTTTCCCAGGCCTTGTACTGCCTTAAAAGGCATGAAAAAGGCATTTCGGTCTGAAATGGCCATTCTGAGGCCTATCATAAGAACACAAGAAGAGCCCTGCTGGATCAGGCCAAAGGCCCATCTAGTCCAGCTTCCTGTATCTCACAGCGGCTCCACCAGGTGCCCCCGGGAGGCATGAGACAACAAGATGCTTGGATCTGTTGCCACTCCCTTGCACCCGGTACTCTGAAGTAGCCCACCACCAATGTAAGGAGGTTGCACAATCCATCATTGCCTATAGCCCACGATGGACCTTTCCTCCAGAAATCCGTCCAATCCCCTCTTAAAGGCATCTAGACCAGATGCCATCACCACCTCCTGTGGAAAGGAGTTCCACAGATTAACTACCCGGTGGGTAAAAAAGTACTTCCTTTTATCTGTTTTAACTCTCCCAACCCTCAGTTTTAGCGGATGCCCCCTGGTTCTGGTGTTTTGAGAGAGGGAAAAGAACATCCCTCTATTGACTCTATCCCTTCCATGCATTATTTTGTATGTCTCAATCATGTCCCCCCTCAGGAGCCTTTTTTCTAGGCTGAAGAGCCCCAAACGCTGCAGTCTTTCTTCATAAGGGAGGTGCCCCAGCCCCGTAATCATTTTCGTCGCTCTCTTCTGCACCTTTCCCAGCTCCACTATGTCCTTTTTGAGATGCGGCGACGAGAACTGCACACAATATTCCAGGTGCTGTACACAATATATCAAGGCTGCCCTGTGGGTCCGTGTGGCCTCAGCAGGCCTCAGAGAGCCTTCTGGACCCAACCAGACCACAGCTTCAGTTGGCTTCAGAGTGGGCTGTGAGCTAAATCCTTGGGTTTAATTATCCTTCTTTAAAAAATCCACCAGGGTTCTGGGGACGGAACCCTCACAGACAAAAAGGCCCCACCTGTATTCTACTCCACAATCATGAGATCCAGAAACTTACATTACACACAGAAAGAAAGCAGTTATCAGGACAGGGAACACTAAGAGCGCAACCCTAGCCTGCCGTTGCGCTGGCGCAGCACTATTATGCTGGATCAGTGCTGTTGCAAACGTGCCATCAGGCACCTCTGTGCTGCGGAATCAGTCGCAGGACCGGCACAAGCAGCAGTGCTGACGCTCGGATGCTGCCATGCCCGTTAGCTGCACCAGTCGAGCCCCAGTGTCACTCGGCCAGCACAGGACTGCGCCAAGGGCATGCCAGAGGCGAAATGGGGTGGCGCTGTGGCAGTAATGGCATCTACATGATTTAGCAACAGGTACTCACTTTTGATTGGCACTTGTGTCAGGGCCTGCCCACCGGAAGTGAGGTCATAGCCGGAACCCAGGAACCACCCCCAGGAACCGCCGTGCCTCCTCGATAGGCCGCACGGTGGCCCGGGAGAAGGCCTGGGAGTTCCGGGCCTTCCCCGGGGCCGCTGCGCGGGCTACCAATTCCCCCCCCAGGAACCGCCGCACCTCCTTGGGAGGGAGCCCCAGGCAGCCTACTTGCTCACGCTGCTGCTGCCGTCGGTCTCCCTCACTCTGCTGCCTGCCTGCCTGCCTGCCTGCCTGGCTCTGAGAATGTGCAGGCAACTCAAACATGCAGGCAATTCAAACGTTGCAGGGGGCGGAGCGGAGCGCCGACGGAGTCGACGAGTGGGCAGGCGAATGGGTGGGGCCAGCCCTAATCCTAGGAATGGGTACTCGCGTAACCCCGCGTACCTGCTACATGATATGTCTGCGCTGTGGGCGGTGACAGGGGCGGAGATGAGACATGGCTGTTGGGCCACATCCTAAACCCCACCTCAGGGCTGGGTGGCCCCAATTTGGGCCCCTCCTGGCCAGGTGGACCTGTGCCTGCAAATCTGCAGATCCGAACAGCCCCATAGGGCTGGCTGGGGCTTATCTCAGGACAAGGGGAAAGAAAGCATCCCCTTGCCCAGCACTGAGCTGCTGCTGCCTCCTCACGTGCTTAGAATGCAGCCCAGCTGCGCCGGCCTGGCTACTCCAGCACAGGTTAGGATTGGGCTGTAAAATACAGGCATAGCAGGACAGACTCCTTACCTGTTAATCAAGTGTAGGACCCTGCTTGAGGTACAGTGATAAAAAAAACCATTCTATAAAACTATTACAGCTCTACACAGTTCTTTTGCAGGGCGTAAGAAACTCAATTACTTCGATTTGATTAAATCTTGTTGGCATTTGAGCACCGTGTTTCTACACAGTTTCGCCATCCCTGGCTCATTCCTAAATGAATATCTGCCTGTAACGCAGCATGTATATTCCTGCCATCCATTTCCTAAGTACACCCTCAGTGTTTAGTTGCTTGGGGCCGGGGGGTTTAGATCTGGGCTGAGCAGAACAGGGAACCAGGTTCAAGAACTCCCAACATTGGTGCAAGTCATCAGAGCTGCAATTTCAGCAGTGACAATACATAGTTCCACACGACAGCTCAAGGACCTTTTGCTGGTAAGGTTTATGGGAGGAGAGATAAAATTATAGGACGAGGATATCATAGGAACATAAGACAAGCCCTACTGGATCAGGCAGAGGTGGAGGAAGGGTGTAGCCCGGGGTGGCACAAGCCATGGGTGCTGGCAACGGCGGGGTGCCATTGCGTGGAGCCCGCAGACTAACCCGCGCGCTGTCTGTCCCACCCTCCCTCCCTGGTGTCTGTTCCGCTCCAAAATGGAGCTATTCCGGGTGCAGGGAGGCGTGGCTGGGCAATGCACAGGGGCAGGGCGACGTGCTGGGGCGCAGTTTTGTTGCCCTGCCATGGGCGCACTCGGGGCTCCATTCGTCCCTGGGATCAGTATAAAGGCCCATGTAGTAGCTTCCTGTATCTCACAGTGGCCCATCAGATGCTTCAACAGAATAAGAATGCTCAACAGAATAATGCTCAACAGAATAAGATACCCATATCCCTTGTATCTAGTATTCAGAGACAGGCTGCCTCTAAAACCCAGAGTTTGCATATAGTCATCATGACTTGTAACCTATGGTATACATTTCTTCCATAAATCTGTTCAACCATGTTTTGAAGACATCTAGGTCAGGTGCCATCACAACGTATTGTAGCAAGGAGTTCCACAAATTATGCACTGGGAAAAGAAATGCCCGCATTTCCTTTTGTCGGTTCTGACTCTCAAGCCAATCAATTTTAGTGGATGTCCCCTGGTTCTGGTGTTACCTGAGAGGGAAAAGAACATCCCTCTGTCCACATCCCATGCATATTTTTATACATCTCCATCATATTCTGCCCCCGTGTATTCTTCCCAGACCCAGAGCCCCAAAGCCTTTCCTTGCAAGGCAGGTGCCACAGCTCACTAAACTTTTCGGTCTTTTCCAGTTCCAGTCAACCAGCATTCTCAAGTTTGTATATCAGGGATTACAGCCTGCAGTATCTTTCCAATTTCACATCATCGCATACAGAGAAAGTACTGAATTCTGCACGTTCAAAGCAGCCAAATTCTTCCTATAACACTATTGGTGCCGTCTTGAGCTCCAGCCCATGCTCCAGTGGTCACTATTTACTAAAGCTAGCCCTGGCACTTTTTGCCTGGCAGGGTTCCTGTGCCCTTTGTGCCAGGGAGAAGTCTTGCAGGTGCAGCTCTCCACATTGCTGTGGGTCTGTACCAGAAAGGGCTACAACCATTGATTTTCTCTTTGCTACGACATTGTTCAAGGCATGGGAAGACGGCCAGGGACAAAGGAGGCAGCCCAAGTTAGACGATCAAGTTAAAGTTTACCCAATTGCTTGAAACCGAATCTCCAACGAATCTTTAAGGATTTGAGTTTGGGAGCATCACTGTGTCTCATTGTGGCTGAAGGAGGGGAAGATGTTACCTAACACATGCATTTTTCAAGGGGGAAATAAGCTCTGGAGTTCAGCCAAAGCCAGGAGGCAATTGGATAGGATCACCTACCCAAGCTGCTCTTCTCCACTTTCAAACAAGGAACCTTAACTCACCAAATCAATTGAGACAAGCCTTGTGATCTTAGCTTGTCATATTGGGTCTTGTTCTGCTTGAGCTTTTCATACACCCACTTTCCATCCTTCATGAAATAGGCCAGACTAGGGGGATAGCTACAGTGGTGCAGGGAGATGCAATTGCACTGGGCAACAAGCTTTAGGGGGGTAACAAGCTGAATTTGACACTAGTGATCAAAATTGTGAATACCTTGGTATGAATGAATAATACCATGATGTTATATATCATTGGAAAGGTAATGTAATGGTAATGTAATGCAGAATGCAATGAAACAAACCAAAGTGATAGATCTATATCAAAAATTCTGATAAAAAAAATCAGAAAATGAAAATATAACTGTCATGTAAAAATTGTGGTTTGTTAAAATCACCATTTGTAGGAATAATACTATCACATTATATATCATTTGATTTCAAGCAGAATGCAATGAAACAAACTGGAGTGTAATATCTTCATTCTGTCAAAAGCTATGACTCAAGCTGTTGTGACATAACCCAAATACCCCAAGAAAACAAAAATGCAATGGTGACATCACTTCCTATTGTGATGTCACTTTAGGGGCATCATTTTGCCCACTGCTCTGGGCTACACTTTCATTAGCTACGCCCCTGTGCCAGGCGCACAAGGACAACATCTGGCTTTGAGTCGAGAAAGCCACAGGAAAGAGGCCTGTTTTATCTGTTTAGCTGTGCAGTCTGAGCTCTCCAACCACAAGTTATGCTTGTAAATGGCGTGGTTTGTATGCAACCTCCTGTATTCAATTGAGCTGCCCAGGACAGGACTTGGCCCAGATCTATATCTTTTCCAGCCAAGGCCATGCGCTCTCCGTCATACAGCCACACCACAGGGTGAAAGCTTCACACTCTCACACCTTCTTCTGGCTCGAAAAAGTGACTGGTCTGTGAAATGGCAGCAGGCAACACAGTCACATCCGAAGCATGTCCACAGCTGCCTGGAAGTTTGGCAGTAGACATTACAGACAACCTAAAACCCTTACATGCAGCAGTGTCATTCAAATGATTTAGGAACAGGAACTCACTTTTGATTGGCACTTGTCGGGAACCCGGAACCAGCCACGGAGCCCGTTAGGATCCGGAACGCCCGTTCTGGTCCATTCCCCCTGAATGACATCACTGCCTTCACACACCCCCTAGGAATCCGGAGTCGCTCCCTTTAACCCTCTGAGTGCTGGCCAACCAAGAAGAAAAGCTCTTTGCAGAGGAATTGGGAGGGGGGAGGAGGGACAGTGAAGTGGGCGGAGTCAGCCCTAATTTTAAGTAGTGGAACTGAGTTCCCCCACATTCCCCCTGCATGACATCACTGCTTACATGCCATTTGTATTAACAGTGCAACATAAAATGTGAGGGATGATTTGTGGTTGTATAGCAACGGTTGTATAAGATGCAGGTACTTACTGGAATGCACCTTAAGTGAGATGCCGGGTCTTGGTGGAGGTGTGGATACTGCAAGCAAAGCCCATTTCCCTGCAACAAAAGGAGCATCAGAACATAAAGCACTAGCATGGTAGGTTTATAAGCAATGCTAAGCATGCATTAGAGGAGGATCCTTAACAAAATGGGCAGCGCAATCCTGCACTGCCCGTCACGCCAATGCTACGTGGTAGCATTGATGCTGGAGTGCCGATCAGCACCCCTGCATCGGCGCTAGAGCAGCAGGACTGGCACTGCAGGCAGCACCGGTCCGGCTGCACCCGCGAGGAGCCTTGTGCCGACTGAAGCCGGTCGGTGCGAGGGAGGCTCTGCGTGGAAGCGGCGCAGGGATTGGCGGGAGGGAGGGAGGCGGCATTGCGACTTGGGCGGACTTTGGAGGTGGCCGTATGGCCACTTCCTAAGCCTGTCAGCAAGGACGCGTGGCTCGAATTCAAGCCACGCGATCTCTTCGAATCTGCACCTACTCTTTAGCGGGTGCAAATTCGAGGAGCACATAGGGGAGGCTGGAGCCTCCCCTACAGGAAGGGAGTGAACACCCCCTTGCCATGCGGGGGGGGGGCTCCAGCCTCTCCTAAGCAGCACTGGATATGGCCCTGGCCCATTGGCCTCACCAGTCTGGCGCTGCTTAGGATTGCACCCTCAGACTGATACTGTCCTATATCCAAGGGTCTCTCTGTAAGGAAAACAGGCCTGTTATCTTTCTAGTGCTACTAGGCTCCAAGAAGAAATGTCCATCATGGGCTGTAGGCCATGATGGGTTGTGCAACCTCCTTACATTAGTAGTAGGCTACTTCAGAGTGCCGGGTGCAAAGGAGTGGCAACAGGATGCAGGCATCTTGTTGTCTCATGCGCTCCCTGGGGCACCTGGTGGGCCGCTGTGAGATACAGGAAGCTGGACTAGATGGGCCTTTGGCCTGATCCAGCGGGGCTCTTCTTATGTTCTTATGTTTAAGATTCTGGGCAGCTCAAACCTCCTACAAGAGCTAGGACCACACTCCCAGTTGCAGGGGTATATAACATTCAATCAATCAATCAACAGGTACTTATATACCGCTTTTCAACACGAAGTTCACAAAGCGGTTTACAGGCAAATAGTAATAAAGTTAAATGGCTCCCTGTCCCAAAAGGGCTCACAATCTAAAAAAAGGCAGACCGCCAGCAACAGCCACTAGAAAGACTGCGCAGGGGTGAAGAGGGACAGTTACTCTCCCCCTGCTAAATATAAGAGGAACACCACTGGAAAAAGTGCCTCTTGTCCAGTTAGCAGGGGTACATTCTGATAGCCTGTTTTGCCTAAAGACCATCTAAAGACTGTATTGTTTCAGAGCAGTGGTGTTGCTGTGGTGCAAGGAGTATAGGCCACACTAGGTGATGCACAAGGGGAATGTCGTGCCATCACTACTGCTAAAAGCTGTAAAAAAAACTTGGTATTTTTTAAAATAATACCATCATGCTATATATCATTCAGGGTGCAATCCTAACTTGCACTGGCCCGTGCTGTATCCAGCACAAGTTAGGAGCAGCGGTGTTATGCTGCCGGAACGCTGGGTGGGACATCCGGGTGATCGACAGCCCGCCCGTTGCATTCCGAAGCATTACGCCATTTGCGTAACCAATTACACCGCTTGCGTACATTACGCAAATGGCGGAACGCTGCGGAACGCGACGGGTGGGCTGTCGATCACCTGGATGTCCCGCCCAGCGTTCCGGCAGCATAACACCGCTGGTTAGGAGCAGGCTGGAACCTCCACGGGGCAAGGGCACATTTGCACCCTAACACCAGGGTAGGTGAAGGCAATGGGCTTCCTCGGATCTGTGCCTGCTGTGTAGCAGGCACAGCTCCGAGCAAGCCGTACGGCTCAAATTGGGACCACATGGCCTGGGGACAGGGGTTGGAATGTGGCCGAATGCATTCCAACCCCTGTCCCCAACTCCACCTCCCTCCCCAAGGTGGCCCACCCCCCAGCCCACCTGCCCACCTCCCACTAAGAAAGGAGTTTCAGCCACCAGTTTAGCTGGCGTTGCTGGGCTGACACTTCTGCTAGCATCGGCCCAGTGGCAACAGTGCTGGCACGAGGGTGCTGGTTGGCGCTCTTGTGCCAGCGCTGCTGCCATTAGGCCAGCGCTAGCAGCTAGCATTGGCTCAATGCCAGGGTTTGGATGGGGCTGTCACTGTGGAGTTAACAGCAGAATGAAATGAAACAAACTGTGTCAAAGTATCTGTATTCTATCTAATGCTATAGCCAAAAAACTAGACAAAGAAAATACAACTGCCTTCTGTAACAAGAAGTGGATTTCCTTAACTCAAAACTGACCAATGAAACTAATTGTTCCGACAGCCAATGAAATGCTATTATGACACAGTAGGGAACCAATAAGGGGTTAGTATGAGTCGGCTCCCACTTCCATTCATCAAAGCTAATACTAGAAATCTTATTCGGCTGGGCACTGACCTCCCACACCAAGTGAAGCCAACCCTAGTGATGCCACCGTTTCAGAGTCAATACATCGAATCAGCAGGAAAGTAGAAACATAACTGTATGTCTGCAGAAGCTCACCAGGGCCATGCCTAAAGAGTAGCTTTCTGAGTTCATAATGCTCATCTCAAAAAGCTTTGAGCATTGTTGTTGTTGTTGTTGTTCAATCGTTAAGTCATGTCTGACTCTTTGCGACCCCCTGGACCACAGCACGCCAGGCCTCCCTGTCCTCCACAAGCTTCTGGAGTTCGCCCAATTTCATGTTCATCGCTTTGGTGACAGTGTCTAACCATCTCATCCTCTGCCACCCCCTTCTCCTTTTGCCTTCAATCTTTCCCAGCATGAGGGTCTTTTCTAAAGAGTCCTAAATGCTTCTCTAGCTCAAATTAAAATCGATTTTCCACTCTGTCAGCTCACTTGAATCGGCTCTTGAACACGTAGACACATTTTAAAGGTTGGAGCTGAGGTAGCTCAGATTAACTTAGCATGTCCTTCGTCATCAAGGGATTTTCAGCTGCCAAGGGACATTGGAATGTAGCAATTACTTTCCCTTAATGGGAAATGAGCTCACCTGTATGCATTTTTTGAGGAGGCTTGGTTATTTTCAAAGGTGGCTGTACCAAGAACGTAGAGCTTGCAACTAAAGAAACAAATGCAAAAACATGTCAACATTATACATTAGGACAGTGAATGAATTTTTGTTTCATAAGAAACAAAGAAAAGAGTTTACTAGAAATGGATTATATTTCTTCTTCAATCTGCCTCCTAACAGATAAGAGTCTGCAGCCAGTGATGGCCCCAAACTTTGTAACTGGGGGAGGGATCACATTATCCCATGATGACTCACTCCCCCTCTCCTCAATCTTTTGAGCTGGGAGAGATTTGGAATTCCATTTCCCAGACTCCCTTGCAGTAACAGATGCTTCACCCAAGCACCCAGAATCTCTGGAAACCTCTTATTGCTGTAACTGAGGGAGCAAGTCTAACCTGGAGTTAGGTCGGCATAATTAGGCCAGCAACAATAAAGTATGTTTGGATCACTCTCTGAATCAGAGAGGCCAACACACAGACGTGCGCCATGCTCCCTGATCTGAGAGTGGCTCAAACGCGCTTGATGGTGTCCCTTTGTGCCGGCCAAACTTTGCTGGCCTAACTGTGTCGGCCTCACTCCAGGTTAGGATTGTGCTCTCAGAGAACTTTTGAGAATGCTCAAAAAAAGGGATGTAGTTATAAGGCAAGCTGGGAAGGTCAATATCCATCAGTAACGACAATGGCACCTGCTATCTTGCTTCTTTAGGTCCATCATACAAAGGTGAACTGATGGACTCTATAAAGCAATGAATTATCATGCACAAATGAGCAATAATCAAGAAGCTGCGGGCATAAGAGGGTCTTACAGTGCTAAAAGAAAAGGGTATATTTTTGAACAAGTCCAGAACAGAGAGGAACATTTACAAATAGGGATTCAGCTAGAGAGACCATCTGGGCTTCACGCAGTGTACAAAGTAGGGGTCTGACCCACAAAATCTTAGTCCATAATAAATGGCAAATGCCAGGAGATTCTGTTGTTTTTGTCGCAACCAATTGATATCTCCTGTCCCTCTAGAATTTCTCCAATGGATGACTTGGACATTCCCACCCCAAAATTCGCAACTCACTGACAGGAGGAAGGGTCTTCATGGACTCCTCCCCTCGTTCTGTGGAAGGAGAAGGTAACGGCGAAGGAACTCCTATGGCTGAAAAAGTTGACCGTTAAAATTATCTGCAAAGTTCGCTCCTCGAAAAAGTCCGTCGATACCAACTGAATTTAAAACACAACATAATGCACATCTACAGGAAAGAAGATAGGTTAAATGTGATGTGGACTGGAAAATAGCTTAAACACCAAGTCTCAGAGATACATCATGCAGCACTATTGGCGGTGATGAGATAGACTGCATTGTGGGAGGAAACAAGACAGACCTTGAGATCTTCTTGGTCTGAACTCACCAACATTGTTGGAGAGACTAAAACAGAGATGGTCAAAAAGAAAAAGTTTTCAGGACTCCAGTCTAGGGCTTCATGGCTGTTGAGAAATAGCAGCTGCCAGCACATTTTTCCACAAACAAGGTCTAAATCTAGATGAGTGATTGTGACTTGCTGTGGTGTTTTGTGTTTTTATTCAGATATTTTAAGCGCCAAAGGCAGTTGTTAATGCCCAAAAAGCGGTTTTCAACAACAACAAAAAACACCCCTAGTTATAGCCAAAAAAGCAGACAAAAAAACAAGTGCCTTCTGTCACAAAAAGTGGATTTCCTTAATTCAAAACTGGCCAATGAAACTAATGAAACTAATTAGAGAGCCAATGAAATGCTGTTATGACACAGCAGGGAGCCAATAACATGTTGGTATGAGTCAGCTCTGACTTCCATGTATCAGAGCCAGTGGTATCATCCTACCAGTACGCTGGGCGGGACATCCGGGTGATCGGCAGCCCGCCCGTCGCGTACCGCAGCGTTGCGCCGTTTGCGTAATGTACGCAAGCGGCATAACTGGTTACGCAAATGGTGTAACGCTGCGGTACGCAACGGGTGAGCTGCCGATCACCCGGATGTCCCGCCCAGCGTACCGGTAGGATGACCTAATACTAGAATTCATATTCAGTGACACCTTGATGGATTCTTGGGTTTCCTGAAAGCAAACAAACAAGCCTCTAGTTCAGTTGTTCCAAAGGCTGCAGGGACCTTCATAATGGAACCTGCATCCAGTGCTGACCCCTTTAAAATGGCCGGCGGAATTAGAAAGAAAAAGGCCTTTTTGCAATCTTGACACAAGCAAAACAAGCAAACAGCCCTCCCCCTTTCCAGTATCCCGTTTTCCCATAGTTTCAATATGACTACTTTAGGTGCTTCGCGACCCACAAGAAACTGGCTTGCAACCCACTGGTGGGTCCCAACCAGTAGTGCTATCCAGCCAGTATGCTGGGCGGGACTTACGTTTGATCAGCAGTCCGCCCGTTGCGTCAGGCCGCGTTCTGCCGCTTTCCCGCCCGCCGGAAACGGGCAGACTGCTGATCAAACGTAAGTCCCGCCCAGCATACCGGCTGGAAAGCACTACTGGTCCCAACCTGCAGTTCGGGAACCACCCAGAAAAGCCCCTGCACTGGTCGAACTCGGCCAGCCCAGAAGTGGCTTAAGTGGCTGCCTCTGCGGGCCACCTGGGTCGACGCAAATGCTTGCGTTGGCCCAGCATTTCTTCGGCTGGTGTAGTTGTGCCGTACAGCACGTTTGTGATAGCTTTGGGCCAACGGAACACACATGCGGTGGCCTGACAGGTGCTTTGGATTGCACCCCCAGTCTGATAAATATTTTCATTTTGTTTCATTCTTGCTCATGCAAAGCTAAAACTGAAAAAAATCTTCATTTAAGATGGTAACAGCATCTGCGGGCTTCCTGAAAGTCTCTGCTGGATTCTTCTGAGGGCAGATAATGTACACCTTGCACCTAACCCCATGGAGTCCACAGATAATTCAATTATCTGTGAATTTGCTATCCATGAGGATTTGCAGGAACCCTAGCAGATAATGAGGACTGACTGTATTTTGTTATACTGCATCCTCAACAAATCCAGTTTCTGCAGCTGACATGCCTCTTCCTGGTTTATTGGTCTCGCCAGTGGTGGGATTCAAATAAATTAACAACCGGTTCTATGACATCATAGCCGGAGCAAAAAAAAAATCGAAGCCAGCCGAGGTAAGCGAGTGGGCGGGGCCCAGCCATTTAACAACCGGTTCGATAGAACCTGGGCGAACCCCCTGAATGAACCCTGGGTGAACCCCACTGGGTCTCGCCCACCTGCTGCCATGTCCTCGTCCTCCCCCTTGATGTAGGTCTGCCCCCTTCAGGAGGAGGTGGCCAGTGCAGGGCACCCACAAGAGAGAGTTCTCCACAGGGAGAGCGTTTCATGCAGCATGCTATCCATGCAGAATCCATGTATCCCTGATGGGCCAGCAGGCATGACCCCACTCTCTGTGTGTTCAGTGACCATATGGATGGTACATATGGAAAGAGCTGGTGGCGGTGAACTGGGGGAGGGAGAAGTGAACATTTCACAAAAGTGTTCTTTTCTTAGAACTGTTTCTATCACTGCTGAGATAGCTACATTTGACCCCCAAAAAAATTTAATTAGAAAACTTCCTTTTCGGCCCTAACCTTGGCAGGGCATCAAACATTAAGCTTGAGAATAAAATGTCCCTGTGCTAGATCTCCAAAAATATATCAATTCCATTGAGAAAAGGCAACAGGGGGAAGAAGAATATTGTGACGGTATCTGTTAGTTGGGCGTAATCCGAACTTGCGCCGAAATGGCAAGGCCTGCGGGCTTGCACCATATTCAGTACAAGTTAGGCAGCTGCTGGAGCCTCCCTGGGGCAGGGGCGCATTCATGTCCTTGCCCCATGGCAGGCGGCAGCTGCCCCAATGGGCTTGCTCAGAACTGCGCCTACTGTTTAGCAGGTGCAGTTCCAAGCAAGCCTCATGGCCCAAATCAGAGCCACGTGGCCTGGGGATAGAGACTTGGGAGCAGCTGTTCCGCCAAATCCCGTCCTTATCCAGTCCAACTGTCCTTCCTTCAGTCCTTCCAACAGGCAGGCAGGCAGTCCATCCAGCACTCCATCCCAGGTACCATCCTCCAGTACCTATACAGCTTCTCCCTTCCAGCACCAACCCAGGTGCCTTCCTGGGACCTTCCCAGGTCCCATTCCAGATACCCAGATCCCTTCTCCATCTCCTGCCTCCAGCTTTATACTGAGGCCAGCCAATCAGTGTCTGTTGCTAGGCAGATTCTAGCATCAGCCACGCCCATCTGCACCTGTGCTGGCCTCCCTTCATAGCCGGAGAGCCTCACCAGTCTACAGCTGTGCTCCCGAGGCTTGCAAAACCTCTGGGATTAACCCTATGATCCCTGGTTTATCTAGACAAGGGGGGATTGCTGATACCATTCCTTCACTCCTGGGGAGTAGCTTCTGCCTTTTCCAATACTGCAGCCTCCTGGTCGCATCCCAGCACTCCCTCCCTCCCTGGGCTGGCACTCCCACTGGCCTGCCCATCTCCCACCCAGTTCCTCCCTCCCGCCCACCCTCGCTACGCCCAGAATAGCTCTTTTGCCAGCTGAGTTTGGCTGGTGCAGGAGGGACGCTTTGGCGCCTCAGCCTGGCACCCTTAGGCTGACGCTGCCACTAGCATCAGCCCAACAGCACTAGCGTCACTGCGGGGGTGCCAGTTGGTGCCTCTGTGTCAACGCTAGTGACGTTGGGCCGACAAAAGCATATAGCAACTGCCCAAGACACATCACAGGATTGTGGCCTAAGAATGTTTTAATAACACATCTTAAATGTTTCCTGAAATTAGAAAATGGAGCCCTTGGCCACCTGTGCAATTATCTACCTCCCCTTTATTTTCACAAAGAGCCCCAGTGCTTTCTATGCTTTTAAAACTCACTTGGCACAGGCTGTGTTCGTGGGGGAACATCATGGCTCATCGAAGGAGCAGGAGAAGGTTCCATGTTAGTAGTTGCAGTTTCCCATTTTGGGGGCACGTCTGTCTGTAGCCACGAGGACACCTGGAAAGGTGACACTTCAGAGCCTTTGAAGCCAGCAGTCTTTCGCCCTGTGGTGGATTGTGGTAAGGTGGCCTCATCTTTTTTCAGAGCAACGGTCCAAGCCTGCGTAGACACCTTTGGACCTGTAGAATCGCATGAACGAGAGATACTGGAGACTAATCATCATCAGAACAGTCCATTTAATGTATCTAAGAATGCAATCCTAACCTGGAGTTAGGCTGGCGCAGTTAGGCTAGCAAAGTGTGGCTGGCCAAGAGATGCTATAAATTACATACGGACCACTCTTGGAGTCAGAGAGGTCAGCACACAGATGTGCACCATCCTCCCTGACTCAGAGAGTGGACCAAACATGCTTTTCTTGTGCCAGCCAAATCTTGCTGGCCTAGCTGTGCCAGCGTAACTCCAGGTTAGGATTGTGCTCTAAAAGAGGGCCCAATTCTACCCACTATTCCTCAATGAAGACCAGAGGTAAGGGTACACACATACCGAGGGATTCTGTTGTGACTGCCCACCCCTACTGCAAGATGCAGCCCACCCCAATTGGCTCAGCAGCAGCAGCACTAGACTGTTGTATAGGATTGGGCCCTTGCCTCTATCTATGTAAACATTGGTTCAACTTTTTATTAACTGAAACCAAAACCAACATTATTTCCAATAGGAAATAGAAGTTAAGTCATTATTTCTGATAAAAAGCCTATAGATCCAGAGAAGAGAACTCCATATTAGGTAAAAGATGGGGCTGGCCAGTCACAGAAAGTTTCTAAGAACATAAGAAGAGCCCTGTTGGATCAGGCCAAAGGACCATCTAGTCCAGCTTCCTGTATCTCACAGTGGCTCACCAGATGCCTCAGGGAGCACACAAGACAAGAAGATACTTGCATCTCACTGCCACTCCCCTGCATCTGGCATTCTGAGGCAAATTCTGAGGTAAAATTCTGAGGGAAATATGAGATAAATAAAACAAAATAACATAATAGCCCCACTGGATCAAGCCAAAGGCCCATCTAGTTCAACTTCTTGTGTCTTACAGTGGCCCACCAAATGCCTCAGGGAGCACATGAGGCAACGAGATGCCTGCATCCTGTTGTCACTCCATTGAGTTAAACTTCTGAGCTAAGTATGAGGTAAATAAAACAGAATTTGCTATACTAAGAACATAAGAAGAGCCCAACTGGATCTGGCCAAAGGCCCATCTTGTCCAGCTTCCTGTGTTTCACAGAGGCCCAGCAGATGCCTCAGGGAGCACAGGAGACAACCAGATACTGTTATCTCGCTGCCACTCCCCTGCATCTGGCATTCTGAGGTAGCCTATTACCTTTGCACCACCCCCAAGGAAGACACCAGACTGTGGTTGGGTTTAATTTAAGCATTTGCTCTGTTTCCCCTTCCCACAATATGGACTCACTTGGGGCTGGCAGTGTTCCCCATGACGTGGCGTGGCTGTTCCCTGCAGTGGAAGAAGGCCTGAATGCAGCCATTTTAGTGGACGAATCATCCTGTACTTCTGAGGCATCTGTCTGCAGCCAGAACGGAATGTGCACAGATGGCACTTCAGAGCCTTTCAGATTCAGAGTCTTCGGCAACGTGGGTGGTAGCGTCAAGAGTATCTCTTTTCCTTTCCAGGCACCAGTCTGTGCACCAGTAGGCAACTGCGTAGCTGCAAAGTGAAAAGGAAGAAAAAAAACACCTATCAGACCTTTGAATATGTCTCTCTCCAAAATGCCTGCTTCCCATAGGGGGATATGATGTATTTCAATTCACAAACACTACTACACACATCTTATAGGCCAGTGTAGTTGCTTGAGTTTTGCAGGGAATTGAACCCGATGAGGGAATTGAACCTCTGTAAGTATTGCAGGTGCTGCAATGCACCATGTAACCAACCCCTCCCATTCACTTTCAGAGCCATTCTGGGCAGCAACAGCAACACTGCACATTGTCGTCACTGCCCAGAATGGCTCTGGTGATGAGGGGGAGGGGTGGCTAACAGTGCACATTGCAGCTCCTGCAATACCTACTGCACCACCCCCTTTAGCTATGCTACTGCCTCCAAGGTCCGTCCAAATCTAACATTCTATGATACTACAATTCCCCAACTTTCATGATCTTAGCACAGGTTTTATTCTGGATGCAAATTGGAAGCTTGTGTTACCTGCATATCCATAAAGATAAAGGTATATTTTATCTACAATCTCTCAGAATAATGAGCAGGCATTCTCCTTGCAGTTAATATTACTTGCCAGCATCCAAATTTCGCCTTTAGCTACCCAATGAGAATTTGGGAATGAGACAATGCTTTCTGGAGAGTAGAGATAGTTCTGGCATTCCGCCGTACCTGTTGGCTGCATAGGGAATCCCAAGGGGATCTTTATTCCCGCCCTTTGAGAGCGCAATCCTAACCTGGAGTTAGGCCAGTTTCGTTAGGCCAGCAAAGTTTGGCCGGCACAAGGGACACGGTAAAGTACGTTTGGACCACTCCCGGAGTCAGAGAGGCCAGCACACAAACATGCACCATCCTCCCTGACTCTGAGAGTGGTCCAAATGCACTGTACAATGGCCCTTGTGCTAGCCAAACTATGCCAGCTTAACTCCAGGTTCGGATTGTGCTCTGAATAACATAAGTGGTCACTGGCGGGCAGAAGAGATTGAAAATCAATACTTTGAAGAACCAGCCTTTCCTGAGGGTCAGAGAATGGGGAATGAAACAAATGTGCCAGCTTATTTTGACAAGGCACACACTTTAGCCCCTTGTGAAGGCCACTAGCATGCCATGAACATCACTGAGGGCCAAACTAGACTTGACACAAAAGTTTTGGTACCACAAATGTTTGCTTTACAAGCAAAAACAGTTTTGGGGGAAGAATGTAGACTGAGGCAGCAGAGGCAGATCTAAGGGGGGGGCAAATCTGTAAGTTTTGCAAGAAGCCTTACCTTGCAATGGAAAACACTCCTCTCCTGCACTGTTCTAGCCAATCCTCACAGGGAACAGCAACATCTTGGCATTGGTTACTGGCTACAGCAGCAAGGGAGAGGAGGGATTTACATAACCGGGTAAGGCTTCTTGCAAAACTTACAGATTTGCCCCCCCCCCAGATCTGCCTCTGTGAGGACGCAGGGATGGAGGTTTTTCATTTTGTCCTTCACAGATCCCCCAACTTAAATCCACCCCCAATGCTCTGATTAGTTGGGGGGGAACTTTTGAGCCCAATTTGTACATACGTTTCCTCTCCATGGCTTATAGAAGGTTTGTGGGGCAGGAAACAATTTATGTCAAGGAAGAAGTGCAGCAGTTCAGCCAGAAATTTTCAACATTTTTCTTCTCATGGCACAGATCTCTATGGACTTCTCTCTGGTACTCACCTCTTGTGATGTCACTTCCAGCTTCCGGGAAACTGTTCTGGATACTGCGGCCCTATTTCTATGGCAACTGTCTGTAGTAATGGATGTTCCTCCACCAACCGAGCCTTTTCATCCCTCCCTTGGATGGCATTCAGCCAATGGAGGAAAAGGGACAGACAATGTGTTACTATAGACAGTTGTCATAGAAATAGAGTTGCAGAACCCAGAATAGTTTTTTTTTAAACAGTTTTCAACGGCTGTGTTCCAAACTCCCATAGGACACCTGAGGCCCTAAGGGGTTGCACATTTGGGGAGTTCCACAACAGAACTCTCTTCCCATATTTTGTTAGGCTGTGAAATTGTGTTTTAGAATGTTCACCTTGAGATGGATGATTTCAATACTCCTTACATCAGCTGGTGACAGCCATCAGTTGGTGGCGAACCCTAATGAAATGATTAAACATGGAAGCTTGCTTACTTTTAAATGTCCAAGTGTTCCCTGCAATACCGCCCAGGACCTTGTCAGCATCATCCCGCAAAGGAATCTGATTGGGGAGGATGGGGTGCAAACCTTTAAGAGAAGACAGACAATATTATTGGCATACCCAGTAACATACAGCTGTTTCCTGCTATGCAACACTAAGGGCCCAATTTTAAGCAGGCCAGCACTGGCAGTAAGCCCTTAGTAAGGCACCTCTACGGAGCCCCAAGTGCGCCCATGGCAGGGCAACGAAACCGCGCCCCCAGCACATCGCCCTGCCCCATGCGTTGCCCAGCCACACCTCCCTGCGCCCAGAATAGCTCCATTTTGGAGCGGAACAGATGCCAGGGAGATTGGGCGGGCCAGACAGCATGCAGGTTAGTCCGTGGACTCCGTGCAATGGCAACCTGCCACCCCACTGCTGCCGGCGCCCATGGTTCGAGCCACCCCGAGCTACACCCTTCCTCCGTCTCTGGTTACCACCAGCACTGTACCCCAGCACCCAGGGGAGCTCACACAGAGCTGCTCAGTGGGGAGGGTGAAACTGGGTGGGGGAGGGATGGTGTGGGGGGGACCAGCAGGGGTCTCCACCGCCGGATCCTAACCTCCATGTCATGGCCCGACATGGAGGCCCTCAAATCTGCATTGGCAAAACAGCTGGCCTGGCACAGACTTGGGGCAGCCCATTTGCGGTCCAGTGCCCTTACTGGGGGGAAGGGAATTTTGCTACCGCTGCGCCTAAGGTGGCTGGACAGCTTAGGACTGGGCTGCCCCAAGGATATTTCACTCCAGTCCTAATGGAAAAAAATCAGGACTCATAATAGCATAAGAATTGCTTGACTGGACCAGATCAAGGGTTGGATGGTCCAGCATTTTGTTTCCAGTAGTGTTCAGTGCAATGCCCCTGGATACTCATATACACGAAGGTGACCCATTATGTGTTGTGCTCCTGATTAATCCAGCCACTTAGTATGTATTTTCCTGGACTCCAAGATCACCACAGATGGTGACTGTAGCCATGAAATTAAAAGACGTTTACTTCTTGGGAGGAAAGCTATGGTGAACCTAGACAACTTAATAAAAAGCCGAGACATCACTCTGCCAACAAAGGTTCACATAGTCAAAGCGATGGTTTTCCCAGTAGCAATGTATGGCTGTGAGAGCTGGACTATAAGAAAGGCAGAGCGCCAAAGAATAGATACTTTCGAATTATGGTGTTGGAGAAGACTCCTGTGAGTCCCCTGGACTGCAAGGAGATCCAATTGGTCAGTCCCCCAGGAAGTCAAGCCTGATTGCTCCCTGGAAGGACAAATCCTGAAGTAAAGCTAAAGCTCAAGTACTTTGGCCACCTCATGAGAAGAGAGGACTCTTTAGAAAAGACCCTCATGCTGGGAAAGATTGAAGGCAGGGGGTGACAGAGGATGAGATGGTTAGATAGTGTCACCGAAGCGATGAACATGAAATTGGGCAAACTCTGGAAGCCAGTGGAGGACAGGGAGGCCTGGCATGCTGTGGTCCAGGGGGTCGCGAAAGTCGGACACGACTTAGCGAGTGAACAACAAGAAGGACATTTCATCTAATTTTTAAGGAACCTTTCAGGTAGTGGCCATCATCACATTCTCTGGCAGTTAATCTTAGGCTCTGAAACAAAATATCTCTTTTTTATTACTCCTTAACCTTCTGTTAATTAATTAGCTTTACTGGGCAACACCCCAAGGCTTGCAGTCAAACAAGATGTGACATTTTTGAATCAGTACTACAGAGCTGGTGGGGAGGAAGTTTGACGTATAATTAGTGGTAGAGCATCTACTTTGCATGAAGGAGGCTTCTGGTTCAATCCTTGCATTTCCCCATCTAAAACCTCAGAGGAGCCATTACTGGTCATTGTAGCTAGAGAAACAAACAGTCTGAGCTCACTGCAAGGCATCTTCTCATATTCACAGAGCGCAATCCTAACCTGGAGATAGGTCGGCACAGTGAAGCCAGCAAAATTTGGCTGGTGCAAGTGCTACCATAAAGCACATTGGGACCACTCTTGGAGTCAGAGAGGATGGCGCACATCTGTGTGCTGGCATCTCTAACTTTGAGAGTGGTCCAAACATACTTGACAGTGTCCCTTGCTCTGGCTGAACTTTGCTGGTCTAACTGCATCGGACTAACTCCAGGTTAGGATTGCGCTCACAGTAGAAATGCAGTCATTTCCCCATAACATGACTGTGATTGGGAGGATGGTGTTTAGCTTTGAAATGTTAATTTTGGCCAAATTAGTCACGGTTTTCATTCTGGATATACTCACCCTCAAGGCCTGACATATTACCAGAAAAAGTGTAATTAATCACAGGAGACTTTTCTACTGCTTCCCATAAATCTGACAGATTTCTGCCTGAGGGGGGAAAAAAAGCAGAAACAAGAGTACTTGATTGATAAATCCTTCTTCAAATTGGTGGCGTTCCTGTAGGGGGGAAAAGAGTTAAGTGTTGCAGGAGTCTGAGCTCTTGGGCAATACAGTCCTTCCCTTTCACTTCCAGAATGAATGGCTGTGAAGGTAAGGGGAAGGGGCAGTGTTACATAGGAATTCAGGCAGCGTCGTCATGCAGCCAGAACGCTGGGCAGGAGGAATGGGTGAGCGGCAGCCTGCCCGTTGTGTTCCGGTCCGTTTCACCGTCTTCCTGGGGGTGGGGAAGTCGGCAAAATGGAGCGGTACACAACGGGCGGGCTGCCGCTCACCCGTTCCTCCTGCCCAGCATTCCGGCTGCATGACAACGCTGAGTTCAGGCTCCTACAATACAGCATTTTGCACAACTCCCTGTAGGAACACCACTGCTTCCAGTTGAAAGATTGTCACAATTAACAGCCAAAGAGTGGGGTGGAAATATATGGTCATTACTATGGTCAGGGCTAGGCTCTGCCTAATAATAATAATAATAATTTTATTTATTTATTTATTTATTTATTTATTTATACCCCGCCTTTCTGCCCACAGGCAGGCAAGGCAGCTTACAACAAAAACAGTAAAATACAATAAAATTCACAATTTAACATTAAAAAGCAATAATTTAAAAACAATATTAAAACAATTAAAATTTAAAACAACAACCAGCCCCGTGGATTATAAAATATAAGCAAGAGTATAAAAACCAGCCAGCCTGTCAACAATTAAAAGCTTTTTGAAATAAAAAGGTCTTCAGCCCCTGCCGGAATGTTGCCAAAGAGGGAGCAGTTCTTAATTCTAAGGGGATGGTATTCCAAAGTTGGGGGGCCACCACTGAGAAGACCCTATTCCTCGCCGCTGTCCCTCTCACCTCTCCTGGTGGCAGCACAGTCAAAACGGCCCCCCTTCTTTGGGTGAAATAAGTCTTGGAGATCTTGTGTTGGATGTGGACTTTGATGTCCAGCAAACCAAAACCAAGGGCAGATGGCCACAAACCTAGAATTTATGCCACACCTGGCCAATCCAGAGGCTTCTTACTGAGCACGAACCACAAGGCCTGATGTTGCATTTTCTATTCCTTTCTGTGTCTGAAGATGAATCCAGACACAATCAATCAATGTTGGGTCATCCCATTAGGTCCAGAAAGTGGAGATTCTAGTTCCAGTAATCTTCTATATATATAAAGAAGAGTGTGTGTGTGTGTGTGTGTGTGTGTGTGTGTGTGTGTGTGTGTGTGTGTGTGTGTGTGTGTGTGTGTGTGT
>JAJKFI010000024.1:12009173-12025108 GCA_029204185.1 Lerista edwardsae
GCTGCATGACGCTGCTGCTAATGATCCTCTAAAATATGCCCCTCCCCCAAACATATGCCACAGCACACCTGTAGAACATTCATGGC
Source organism: Lerista edwardsae (assembly GCA_029204185.1). Classification (NCBI taxonomy): domain Eukaryota; kingdom Metazoa; phylum Chordata; class Lepidosauria; order Squamata; family Scincidae; genus Lerista; species Lerista edwardsae. Next base: position 12,009,260 of record JAJKFI010000024.1, read on the forward strand.
ACACCAATGTGTCAAGGCACAGTGGTTGAAAATCACTGCAGTGAATGGTTTGCACATACAAAACTAGAAAGGCTAGGATAAGGATAAGCCAGAACATTTTTTCTTGGCATGCTACTATACCTGGTCCTTGGGAATGGAAAGGCATTCAAGAACTGCATGCAAAACCCCACCAAGAACTTGATCATCTTAATGAATCGTGATTTCAGCTCCGAGCAGTATGTTTGAGGAAGAGGACAAGAGCTGCAAGCTTACCTGTGCGGCCTGACATGACGCAAATATAGACACACTCTGTGTCATTACTCTGGCTCACTGAAAGACAAACGGTTTGTTGGGTTTCATCAGCATTCATGAAATTAGAATCAAAATGAACACATTTGTTTTGAATTGTCAGGCATGAAGGCCATAATGTCAGCTCATGAAGCAAAATTCAGAAGTTTGAGAACTGATCATTTTTCCATCAGAATGTCATCCCTTTTGTTGATTAACTTCAGAACAGAAAAAAAGAATGCTGTTTCTAATTTCTCAAGAGCCTCACGTGTCCATGAGATTTGGAAGACATTGGCCTAAGACAGTGGTTCCCAAACTGTGGGTCAAGACCCACCAGTGGGTCATGAAGTACCTATAGCAGCCATATTGAAAATATGGGAAGATGGGAAGATGGAGAGGGCTATTTTGCTTGTGTCATTGTTATAAATAGGCTTTTTTATTCTTTTTGATTTGTTTTGCCATTCATGACTGAGAAATGACCCAACTTATCTCTGAATTCTCAGGAAAGCAGCAGGCTCTGGTGTCACAATGATGGCACTTCCGGCCATGACATCACTTCCTGTGGGTCCCAGACAGATTGTCATTCTAAAAAGGGGGGTCCCAGTGTTAAAAAGTTTTAGAACCACTGATCTAAAGTAGGCATCACCTTATTCTTGTAAAAATAATTGCAATGAGGAAAAAGGTCAATTTTGATTAAGAGCACAGCAATGGGGGGTGAGTCCCCTTGTTTCCCCCCCCCCATTAATTCCCTAGTTTAAATCTGCCTCTGAAGCTGCTGTTAGCCGAGAGGGCAAAAATTATGGGCAAAAAGGTGTCCAAGTGTAATGAATATGCCAAACATACACAAATCTTACCAGAAAGAATGGAAGTGGACTTGAAAATCTCCTTCAGGTAACTGGTGGAGTTTCCAATGATATCAACTAACAAAGCTGTAAAATCTGGGTAAAGAAAGAATTATACTTTTATAATCAAAGACCTTCTCTACATGTCTATTGGTTCCCTACCAAGAATGGACTGACTGGACACAATAGGCCATGTTCTCACCAAAGTGGTCAAAATCAGGCTGTACCACTTGCAAATGATGGGAGTCATACAATTGAAGCATTCAATCTCCACTGTGGGTGCAATTGTAACCTGCACTGGAATAGACAGGCCACTAGGGCGGCGCTGTATCCAACGCAGGTTGGGAGTAGGCTGGAGCCTCCATGAGGCAATGGCACATTCCTTACCCGGGGTAGGCGCCAGCCACCCTATGGGGCTGCTCGGATCTGCACGTGCTGTATTGCAGGCACAGGTCTGAGCACACCACACTGCCCGAATCAAGACCCCACCCACCTCCCCAGGCCACCCTGCCCACTTCCCATAAAGGTAAAGGTAAAGGTTTCCCCACGACCGAGTGGTCTAGTCGTGACCGACTGTAGGGGGCGGTGCTCATCTCCGTTTCAAAGCCTGTGAGCCGGCGTTTTTGTCCGATCATGGTGGCCAGCATGATTCTACGCCGTAGCGCACGGAACGCCGTTACCTTCCCACCAAAGTGGTCCCTATTTATCTACTTGCATTTTAGGTGCTTTCGAACTGCTAGGTTGGCAGGAGCTGGGACAAGCAACGGGAGCTCACTCCGTCACGCAGTCTCGAACTCCCAACCTTGCGGTTGAAAGCCCAGCGACAGCGGATTAACTCGCTGCGCCACCACGTCCCACTTCCCATACAGGGTGTCAAACCCGCAACACAGCACGTGCCACTTCTTTATGTAGAGAATCTTGAATATGCTGCTCTACCTTAACATTGCTGTTCACGATTACCACGATAGCTAAATAGAGCCTCCAAGTTCAAGGGCAGTATATCTCAAAGTGCCAGAAGATACACAGCAAGAAACATGCCCTATTGGCTTTCTCTCCTGTCCATCCTTCTTTTCCTGCCTTTCTCCCCATCTTCCAAACAGAGCAATCAAGCAGGTGTGGCCACCCTGAATGTGCCCACGCCAGCATGAGAGACTTGAGGGCATGCTGTGTGAGGAGTAGCACAGACATCAAGCAAACCATACACTGCTACGGTGATGTCTTTGTTATTATCTAAATCAGTGGTCTCCAAACTGATTTTGCTGCAGCACCTAAAAGACTCCCTAGTGTGATCGGCGCTTATTGTTCCGGCAGGGAGTGTTGGGACAGCCGCGACTACGTGTCACAGTGGCCAGCCGCACCTGCCCAGAAAGTCACATGCATGGCCTGCTGGGGTGACAAAATCCGGAAGCAGCTGGCCATAGTGACACTGGGGAGTTGTAGACGCGGCTGTCCCAATGCTGCCCGGAGGACTGATAAGCACCAGTTGCCTGGCAGGGAAACAGCGGACTCTGGATCCAGCCCACAGGCTGAAGGTTGGAGACCGCTAATTTAAATGTTTTTCACAAATATATGGCGGCTTTGCGCATGCCAGTCAGAAAGTGGCCATGTGTCACTAGTGGCATGTATGTTACAGAAATTTAATCCCCTGCTAACCGGACAAGAGGCACTTTTTCAAGTGGTGCTTCTCTTATATTTAGCAGGGGGAGAGTAATTGCCCCTCTTCACCCCTGCGCAGTGTCTTTCTAGTGGCTGTTGCTGGTGGTCTGCTTTTTTTTTTTAGATTGTGAGCCCTTTGGGACAGGGAGCCATTTGACTTTATTATTACTATTTGCCTGTAAACCGCTTTGTGAACGGTTTTCCTATTGAAAAGCAGTATATTTTCCTATTGAAAAGCAGTATATATACCTGTTGATTGATTGATTGATTGATTGATTGATTTAATGGTTCTTTTTTCCCTGCATGTTAATGCCCAATGACAGATTTACCAGTAAAGATTGTACAGGTTTTATTTCTCTGATCGTAGAGCAAAAATGATAGACCAATTACAACTCACAGAGATACAATAGACTTCTTGCTCCATCAAATTACAATGGCTATCTCAAATAAATCATTGTTACTCATGAGTATTAATACTGTTTTTGGCCACTGAAAAGGGTCCCTGGTCTTTTGTCAAATACGGCTCCCGTATTCTCCTCTCCCTAGGTCAAGCCAACCCAGTAAACAACATAATTAAAACTTATCCTTCTGGCAAGACATCAACTTTTAGAATGTCCCTTCCACAAAGACGACAGAGGAGGTCTCCACCCTCTAATCATGAATCTGGTGACTGCAAATGTTTATGAGACTGTTTATGAGACTGCAGGCTGCAGCCTGCTTTACTTTTATATTAAATTACTGAATACCCATGCCTTAAAGGTAAACATTTCCCCACGACTGAATGGTCTAGTCGTGACTGACTGTAGGGGGCAGTGCTCATCTCCGTTTCTAAGCCTGTGGAGCCGGCATTTGTCCTGAGGACAAGCTTCCGTGGTCATGTGGCCGGCATGACTCTACGCCATAGCGCACAGAACGCCGTTACCTTCCCACCGAAGTGGTCCCTATTTATCTACTTGCATTTATAGGTGCTTTCGAACTGCTAGGTTGGCAGGAGCTGGGACAAGCAATGGGAGCTCTCTCTGTCACGTAGTCTTGAACTCCCAATCTTTTGGTCAGAAAGCCCAGCAGCAGCGGATTAACCTGCTGCGCCACCACGTCCCACTTAACCCATGCCTTACCTAGCCCCATAACATAAAGATGCATTTTCATCCCTCGACAATTTTTATAGCAGTGCCATAGGTTGGCCACCCCGATCTCATATATCCATTCCCAAGTTTGTTCTACTGCTCACCTGTTAAGTCATTTGTTCTGTTGTTTAAGCAATAGCAGTATCTTGTAGGGAATTTGGTGGGGTCGATATTTTTCAAGTTGGAAACTGTGAAGAAAGAAAGGTAAATGAAACTGGCCGAGGAGGCATTTAAAGCTAAAATAAAGAGCAGCTCAGGAGAATTATTATCAGGCAACTTACTGTTGTAGACCACGATGGAAACCTTGTGGAAGGCATATGAACTATAAGATGTGATGCTCAGCAGGGAGAAATATTTCTTGGTCTCTGTAGAAAAATAGGCTCAATTGAACACCACCCTAAAAAATACAGATGATTAACAAAAGGCAGAGTTTGTTCACGTGCAGCCACACTGTGCACGTTGTAGGGTGCATATAGTGGAGAAGGGGAATACATGTGAGCTCTGAAACACCACTCCTCACTGTACGTGGAACTAGGAACATGCATTCATTCAAGGGGGAAAGTGATCCAGAATAGTCCCATGCAGTTCAATGTCAACTTGTCTCCAAATGCGCACCTATAGTACATGGATCAACTGGGCTGAACAACGCACCCATTTGGAGGCGCAATCCTAGGTGCTCCCTTGCGGTGATGCAAGCCACTTGCATCGGCCCTGCGCACACAGCACTGGCGCAAGAGTGCCATTCTGAGCCCCTGGGCCAGCGCTGCATCCACAGGGCCAATGCTGGCGGCAGCGGCAGCCCAGGTTGCCACTGTGAAGCTGCTGTGCCAGCCTAGTTTGTCTGGTCCAGGGGCATTTCTGGGCAGGGGGGCATGTTGGCCAAGGGAGGGGGAGGAGCCCATTGGGGAGGCTGGCACCTACTCTGGGGTAAGAGCAGCGGCGTCATGCAGCCGGAATGCTGGGTGGGAGGAACGGGTGAGTGGCAGCCCGCCCGTTGCATACCGCTCCGTTTCGCCGTCTTCCCCGCCCCCGCAAAACGGAGCAAAATGGAGCGGTACGCAACGGGCGGGCTGACGCTTACCTGTTCCTCCCGCCCAGCATTCCGGCTGCATGACACCGCTGGGTAAGGGCATAAACATGCCCTTGCCCCAGGGAAGCTCCAGCCTGCTCCCAACCTACCCTGGATATGGCGCAGGCCTGCCGGACTGCTCATTCCAGTGCAAGTTAGGAATGTGCCCTGGGACTCATTAATTTTCACAATAAATGGGGGAGGCAGAGGGGTGCATCTGGTGAAAACAACATTTTTTCCCCCTCATGTTTAAACTCTTTTCAAAGTTCAAAAGGACTATCATTGACCTGGAGACAACCGGCAGAAAGACATGGCTACAACTAGCGGTGGCCGCCATATTTTAAAGGCATCCAGGCCAGACGCTATCACCACATCCAGTGGCAAGGAGTTCCACAGACTAATCACACGCTGGGTAAAGGATGCCGTGTACATCCCATTGGGACAGCTGCATTGGTGCTGGAAGGTAGGATAGGATTGGGTTCTCAGTCATCACAGGTCAACAGTGATGACACGAAAGTGTAATTGATAAATAAAGGAGAAGAGTAGTATTAGGAGCTACCTTTGAGAGCCGAGTTTAGCATTCCATTTACCAGTTCAGTCAAGTTTAATGCTGCCAGATCAACAGATTTAGCAGGCAGCTCTGGAATAGAACAAAACGAAACAAAACAAAGAACAAAACAAAAGATCAGTGTTGGCATTCAGGGCTACAAATGTCTCAAGATGCAAAGTTCAAACACCACAAAATGCAAACGCTACCTTTTCTGCCCAAAATGCAGACACACAAGGTTGTCTCAGGATGAATTTGAAAAAGTGAGGAACCAATTCATGTGGCTGTTTTTCTTTTCTCACCACCATGACTTCTAGATGTGAGAGACCTGTGTGAAATCTGTTCTTGTGAATGAGCTAGCCATGGACTCAACAGTCACGTGCCTGCAAAGCTTTCCGAGGGCCAAACCTTATCCAATTTTCCAGTACTGATGCCAAGATGCCAAAAGGGCATGCACTGCATCCCGCAATGGGGGGGGGCAGAAATGGAGTGTTTCCCTACCTTGGGGCTGCATTGCTGCTGCATCAGTGCTGGAAAGTTGGATAGGATTGGGCCCTGAACAGTGGCAAGGCAAAAGAACTCACCGCAAACTCACTCTGGGCACACTTGAGACTTACACAATCTGGGTGCACTCTAAAGCCAGAAATCACTGTCCCTAGAAGCTGAGCAACACAAGAACATAAGAAGAGCCCCACTGGATCAGGCCAAAGGCCCATCTAGTCCAGCTTCCTGTATCTCACAGTGATATCCATGTGGCTCCCCCACCCTCCCCATAGCCCCCCCCCCCACTCACCATACAGCCATGACGAGAAGAGTGTTTGTGGCGCTGCACAAAAAGTGCAGTACCCGGAAATTGTTGGCAGTGACATGATGACGTCACCGCCCCCTGCTTCCGGGAGGCCCATTTCAGGCTGTTTGGAGGCAGGGCCAGGAGGCAGGGTCAATGGGCAGATGATCTACTCGCCCCACATGGGCGGTAGCCCATGGCTGCATCAGCTTGCCTTACCAGCACACTCTCCCCCCCCGCCCCCAGTGCGGGGCCCAATGTGGCAACATAGGCCATGTAGGCTTAAGGCTAGCCCTGATTAGGTCCACTTCTCAATATCAAACCACTTCTAATTTAGAATGTAGCAAGCCGAATTCATGTGTTCACTCAACAGTGCAAACTAGAAGCAGAACAGTGTGTTGTCCATGCATTCCCCTGTCAGTTGAGGGTATGGAGCTGCCTTATAATGAATAAGACCACTGGTCCATCTTGCTGAATAATATCTTTTTTTAAAAAACAAAAAATCCTGTGGTGTGCCTTGACAGTTTTAATGCCTTTTCAGTGTGCCACGAAACGACAGAGGTTGAAAATCGCTATTATAGATAAATATTCCGGCACTGAGAGGAGGCACAGTCAACCACTGCAATGGTCTTAGTGGTGAGACCTTCACAACTCTGTTCTCGCTTCATGAATTCATCAAACACATGGGAGAGAGATGGATGGATAAGGCTAATGAATGAATGATCAATGATCCCCTGCAATACAGTTACCTGCAGTAGCCAGCACTGCCACTCGGTCCTCTTTCTTGTTCTCTTCTTTTGTGCTTGCAGCTGCAAAAGACATTTGACTTGAACCATAGGCAAACTCCATCTATCTTTCATGTCAAAATCTAGAAAAACAAAACCTAAAGACTTTCTAAATGACTTATCTGGAAATAATTTAAGGCCTCTCAGGACGTAATCCTAACCTGGAGTCAGGTGGGCACCCATTGGTGCAGAATGGGGCTTACGTGGGTGCAAGGGGAAAACCTCCCCTTGGCCTGCACTTCGCTGCTGCTGCCTCCTAATGGGTTTTAGCCTAAAGCCCTGTACCCAGGGATACATCCCTGTTATGTCAGCCTTACTTAGGATTGGGCAGCCTGAACAATTACTGCTAAGTAAAATTGCTCCTTTTTCCCCCTACCGCCTGCTTTCTGCTTCTTAGCCCAGGCCTTCCCAAGCTGCTGTTAGAAGCTTTATTAACCATATTGACCAGTGTATATGTCCATCCATGTTTTCAGACTCAATTTTCAAGCATAAATTTTTAGACTTATACATGAGTATATAGGGTAAGTGGCAATCCTACACACACTGATCTTGGAGTAAGCATCTTATAACCGTGGGACTTACTTCTGAGTAAATGTGAATAGATTGCCAGCTAAATAACACTTTCATTTTGTTTGCCATTTTCAATAACAAAAATGGAATAATGTTTGTTGTTGTTTTAAATCACTTTTCTAGTGTGTATGTACATACACCATTACTTACCCAAACCGGAAAAAAAGAGAAGGCAGACAAAGCACGCCACAGATAAATTAACAGCCCCATGCAGAAGAAACCATGGCATTTTGGAATCTAACCTCCACTTATGAAAACTGCCTTGGGAGAAGGAAAGAGAAAGGCAAAAAAGAAGGGGATTAAGTACACTTTCCAGAAATAGCTTAAACATATTGGTCACTTTGGTTCACATTTTGCAGAATGTGAGAGATCTTTGGGGATTAACTGGTCTCTGCGTACAGATACAGATTGATAAACTTTATCAGCCATAACCAGTGGTGTCATCTACTCTCTTGCAGACAGAACGCTGGGCGGGACTTAGAGTGATCAACAGCCCGTCGACTCACTTCCGCTTTCTTCGCACTCCCCGCGCGGCTTTCCCTCGCCTCGGAGGGAGTGCCTGCTCGCCAGGGGGGATGGGTGGGGGGCAGGCGCCCCCTCCGAGGCGAGGGAAAGCCGCGCAGGGAGCGCGAAGAAAGCGGAAGTGAGTCGACGGGCTGTCGATCACTCTAAGTCCCGCCCAGCGTTCCGTCTGCAAGAGAGTAGATGACACCACTGGCCATAACCCTGAAGTGAATCTCCATTTAACTCTGAAAGAAGTATGAATCATTCTGGATTCAAGGTGATATACGACTAGCAAACCTCACTATTGAGGGCGAGAATGATGTTGTTGTTCTGGTGTTGGACTTAGACATGGAGGATCCAGGCTCAAATCCCTGTCCTGCCACTAAGAGCACAATTCTTACCTGGAGTTAGGCTGGCACAGTTAGGCCAGCGGAGTTTGGCCGGCACAAGGGACACAGTAAAGCATGTTTGGACCACATACTTTTTGGACCACATACATTTTTACGTCAGAGAGGCCAGCACACAGATGTGCTCCATCCTCCCTGACTCCGAGAGTGGTCCAAACATGCTTTACAGTGGCTCTTGTGCCGGCCAAACTTTGCTTGCCTAAGTGTGCCAGCCTAACTCCAGGTAAGGATTGTGCCCTGAGATTTGTGAGATCTGCAAACAAGCTGCTCTGTTTCGGTGAACCATGATCCGAGCCCCTGCATTACTACAGGATTCTGGAATGAATGATGGATAAAAGGAAGACGAGCGACTTTGATGTCTCTTAATATTGCACGGAATAATGAACCGGTCTGTCATCCCAGTGGCTGTTGTTCACGGTTTGGTTCAACAAATGGTCATGGATAAAAGGAGACATTTCTCAGATGTCCAAGTAATTTTCCCAACCAGGTTTCAAGCATTCTGTCAGCGCATGAAAGCCAACCGAGAGCCCTGAAGGGTGTGGAAAGAAAAGCGAAAGGGATTTCCTAGGCAGTTGAACGTTGTTAAAATGGATGGCCGTATTCCATGACAAGATACAAGTTCCCATGCTATTCATAATCCATTCTTTTTTCTATACAGTACAACTGTCCCTGTGTACCAGGGACACTATTATGTTTTGTTGCTTGTCACTCGTAAATCATCATCTCTGTTTTGTCCCTATTTCTGACTTTAGGAGGAATGCCTTGTTAACATTTTGTTAATGTGAGAAGCTACAGGTGCCATTCTTCATGTTTGGTTCCTTCCCCCAATGTCTGTAGAACAGGTGTGTCAAACATAAGTCCCAAGGGCCAGGTATTGCCCATGCAAGCTCTTTATCTTGGACTCAGATAATTGGACTCAGAGGCATAGCTACAATGGCGCAGGGGGTTTCAATTGCAAAGGGCAATGAGCTTTAGGGGGCAACAAGCTGAGCTTGACACTAGTGGCCAAAATGGTGAAAACCGTGGTATGTATGAATAATACTATCATGTTATATATCATTGGAAGGGTAATTTAATGCAGAATGCAATGAAATAAACCAGAGTGCAATATCTTTACTGTATCAAAAGTTATGGCCAAAAAAGCAGAGAGAGCAAAAATTCAACTGTGATGGCACTTCCTGTTGTGACAACACTTCCGAGGCAACATATTGCCCTCTGCACTGAGCTACACTGTCATTATCTATGCCCCTGATTGGGTTCTCCCAGTACCGCCCTTTCAGCAGCTCTACTTCTGCCAGGGCTTTGATTTAGACCAGTGATGGCAAACCTTTTAGGCTCAGTGTGTCAAAACTTTGGAAAATATTTAACTTGACTCTGCTGGCGTGTCAATCCCCCTCCCAAACAAAAGAGAAACAGTTCTTTATATTCATTTATTTAAACAAAAGATACAGCCCAATCATGTGTGGTGCTATGTATTCTATAAAGAAACATCAAATAATTACAAAAAAATTAAAAATAAGTAAAATAAACTCAATTTTTGTCAGGTGTTGGTGAACACTGGTGTGTCACCCCAAACATTGTGGTGTGTCACTTTTGACACGCGTGTCATAGGTTCACCATCACTGATTTAGACTGTGGAGAAATTGAAGGACTCCTCAAAAAGACAAGAATACTACAGGGGAAGAGGTGAGGGTGAACAAGGGAGATTGATGTTGAAGCACTGGAAGAGCCCAATATCATCGGGGGGGGGGGTTTCAGCAATGCTGCTTCTGCTAAGGTGTCACATCACATTCCCTGTGTGGGAATGCATTTTCTCTGAAAGTCATAAGGATATAAATGCATTCACATGAACACTAAAACACCGTACAGCCTATGGACTCTTTGGTCACATGTGCTTAAAAAGATACACCCCAACCTCATTCTGGTGTCTTCCTTGGGGGTGATGCAAGGGGTAATAGACTACCTTAGAATGCCAGGTGCAGGGAAGTGGCAACAGGATGCAGGCATCTTGTTGTCTCTTGGGCTCCCTGGGGCACCTGGAAGGCCACTGTGATAGACAGGAAGCTGGACTAGAGGGGCCTTTGGCCTGATCCAGCAGGGCTCTTCTTATGTTCTTAGGACAGCAAATTCTGTTTCATTTACCTCATATTTCCCTCAGAATTTTCCCCAATAAATTTACCTCAGAATGCCAGATACAAGGGCGTGGCAACAGAATGCAGGCATCTTGTTGTCTCTTGGGCTCCCTGAGGCATCTGGTGGGCCACTATGGGATACAGGAAGCTGGACTAGACGGGCCTTTGGCCTGATCCAGTGGGGCTTTTCTTATACTCTTATGGAGATCCCAGGAGAAAAAAACTGGCACACATGTTTGCTTCAGTCTTTTATAATGACAAAAAAACCCATGCTTGATAGAAATGTATATATGGTCTCATAAGTACAATAAGCCCCAGTATCCACTGATTCAGTATCCACAGTTTCAGTTATCCACTGATACCATGGATACTGGGATGTCTATTAAAAAGACAGTATAACATTAAACAAATCTCTTTTTTTTACTTTGTTGCAGCAAAACCACTGACGTTCCCCTGTCTTTAAAAAGGTGTCCCCAGTATCCATGGTTTCGGGTATCCATGATGGGGTCTGGAATGGAACCCCAGCAGATGCCAGGGCATCCATGTACTCTTTCAATTATCTTGAATAGATAGATAATTCCCAAACTATTTGTATAGCTTAAAAACATTGTTTTGAATGTTATCTCCATGCCAACAACCTCTTGATCCCGTGATTAAATTGCAGTGCTGAACTGAGCTGGCTTCGATGAGGAATGGCTACCCAAAATGTGTTAGGCACAACTATTGATTGGAGTTTTTTAGATGGATAACATAATGGCCACCCAGAAATGTTTAAAATTCTTTTTTCAAGAAGAAAACTTATTTCTTTTAGGATACAATCCTAACCTGGAGTTAGGCCAGCTCAGTTAGGCCGGCATAAGGGACACCGTAAAGTGTTTGGACCACTCTTGGAGTCAGGGAGGATGGCGCACTGTCTGTGTGCTGGCCTCTGACTCCATTCCCAGCCACTAGAGCAGAACAGAGGCTATGGTGGCTCCAAATTGCTCCAAAGAGGAGAGGGAGCTGCTGCTTGCAAAACTTAATGCTATGCTCCCCCTCTAGGTACTCCTCTGTGGCTTGGATCCTAAAGTATGTGAGCAGAATTCCACCTGTGCAATTAGGCTGTTGTGTCCTTTTCTCCTCACTGTAGCCCCCAGCTCACCCCCCAAAAAGGTGCAAATGAAGGTCAGGGGTCCCTCCAGAATGATATGGGATGGAGCCTGGGAAGCTGCAGGGAGGAAAATCAGCAGAAATCTTCACCTAATATGAAGATGACGAAGCAGTAGCATAGCCAAAGGAGTATGATGCGACATATATGGCGGGCACTGCCATCAGTGGTGTGGGTGTGGCAGGTGAGGCAGAACCACCTCACCAGAGTGAAAAGTGCTGCCACTTCGGTGATCCCGCAAACACTTACAACCCATAGGCTCTGAGCAGCTGGAGCCTGTGGGTGGTAAGTATCTGCAGGATCACAGCCACCGCAGCAGCAGTGGCAGCATCTTTCCACCGGGGTGGTTCTGTCTCACCTGCCACATCCACACCACACATCGCTGGCCACAATGCACCGTGTAAGTGGCCCATCCCCTCACAGTCAGAGCCATTCGGGGCAGCAGTGTCAACGTGTTGCCATCACTGCCCTGAATAGCTCCACCAGCAAGGGGGATGCGCACTTACACAGCGTGTTGCGGTACCTGCATAAGAACATAAGAAGAGCCCCACTGGATCAGGCCAAAGGCCCATCTAGTCCAGCTTCCTGTATCTCACAGTGGCCCACCAGGTGCCTAAGGGAGTTCAGTAGACAACAAGATGCTTGCATCCCGTTGCCACTCCCTTGCACCTGGCATTCTGAAGTAGCCTACTATTAATGTAAGGAGGTTGCTCAACCCATCTCAGCCTATAGCCCACAATGGACTTTTCCTCCAGAAATCTGTCCAGTCCCCTTTTAAAGGCATCTAGGCCAGATGCCATCACCACCTCCTGTGGCAAGCAGTTCCATAGCTTAATTACCCACTGGGTAAAAAAGTATTTCCTTTTATCTGTTTTAACTCTCCCAACACTCAATTTCAGTGGATGCCCCCTAGTTCTGGTATTGTGAGAGAGGGAAAAGAATCTCCCTCTATCCATTCTATCCATCCCATGCATAATTTTGTACATATCAATCATGTCTCTCCTCAGGCGCCTTTTTTCCAGACTGAGGAGCCCCAAACGCTTCAGTCTTTCTTCATAAGTGAGGTGCCCCAGCCCTGTAATCATTTCTCTTGTGCGCCTTTTCCAGCTCCACTGTGTCCTTTTTGAGATGCGGCGACCAGAACTGTACGCAATACTCCAGATGTGGCCTTACCGTTGATTTGTTCAGTGGTATAATTGTAGAATCAGTTCTTATCCTTCCGCTCTCACTCTGACAGTGCTTTTGACCAGAAGTAGCTTTTTGCTAGCATTAGGCAGTGTTCCATTGGCCTGATGTCTTTGCCTGCTTAACATCAGCAGCGCTTAAAAAAAAAATCTGATGTTCCCAGACCTGTTAGCAGGCCTGCACCCAATACTTTAAAGCCTCACAGGTAGTGCTCTCGACAGCAGGTGGGCAGAAGGGGATGCATTTAATCTTAATGGTGATTTTGATTAACCTGAGCATGCTACCAGGCTCAGCCTTTAAAGCAGCAAGATTCAATATTTATGAATGTAAGGAATGTAAGGTAAGACATTTATGAATATAAGGAAAATGTTGTTTCCCACCTTGTCTGAACTGAAGGAAATGCAGTAGATCAGTTCTGATATAGTTCTGGGGCTTAACTTCCCTTGGAACAAGTCACCTTAAAATACATCAGTTTAAAACCTCTGTAGCCATCTAAGTTACAATTAAGTGACCATTATATTCAATTGGGATTGCCTTTTCTCTGTTCTAATCCAGCAGATATATCAAGCTTGGTTTTTTTGTATGTTTTGTTCTTTTGGTGCTACAAAAGTCAGATCAGATGCCAGATGTTCTCTTCCTTTACCTTTAGCAATGACAAGGAAGAGCGGAAGGATTAAAGACGATCAATGTTCTTATTTCAGTTCAGTTTCAAACTGTAAAAAGCCCCTGTCAATTTCAAGCTGTAAAAGGCCACTTTTTAAAAAAAAAACTAGTTGAAGGACATAGTCCAGCATAGAAAAATAATCTCCTTTTTTTCCTAGCTCTTGATTATAAATATCAACACCTGGATTTTCTTCTTTTTGATATGATCCTAGAACTGTAAAAATCCAACTTTTAAAAAATCCATTTATCATTCTATCTGATCCATTAACAGCGGAGATCACTATTTGTAGCTTTCAAAAAAGGGCTATATTTATTCTGAAACAATGCAGGGTGGTTTTTCCCCCTCTACCCCACCATATCTATGTATCTTTTAGTCTCAACTTACCTGGCTTCTGTGGAAGGTGTTGATAAACTCCAGCAAGTGTAATCGGCCAAGGAGGTTATCACACTCCTTTCGATGAAAGGTAACTCGGCTGCGGCAAGACAGGCTCGATAACCTTGCTTTAAAACGAAAGGTCTGTGAAAACTGACATTCCACTCCCCAAGGGACACCGGATAAGTGAAAGGCACGCATAGGCAAGCAAAGTGCTTGTGGCAGGTACTAGAGTGAATCCCTTTTCAGGGATGAGTTAGCAGGATGGGACATGAAACCACATTTGGCAGTAATGACTTGCTCTGAAAAATAGAATTGAGTGGCTTCTTTTTTTCCCACCATTTAAAGGGACAGGCACGGTTAGTGTCATCGGAGAAATATTGCTTTGAACAGCGTGAGGATAACCCTGGGAAATGTCTGTGCCATTGTTAAGGCTTTAGTTTGGTTCTGTTCAATTTAGGGTGTAATCCTAACCTGGAGTTAGGCCGGCGTAGTTACGCCAGCAAAGTTTGGCTGGCACAAGGGACACCACAGAGTATTTTTGGACCACTCTTGGAGTGCACTCACAGATGTGCACCATCCTCCTTGACTCCAAGAGTGGCCCAAACAGACTTTGCAGTGGCCCTCGCGCCAGTCAAATTTTGCTGGCCTAACTGTGCTGGCCTAACTCCTGGTTAGGATTGGGCCTTTATTCCAGGCCCACACCTCTAGCCCAACATGGCCTCTCAGCTCTGAATCGTAGCCAGCAAGGAGCTCGATGCATGCCCTCCAGCATTCCACCAGTGAAAACATTCCTTTCATTTATTAATGTGGAAACATTTATATCCCACTTTGCTCGATGGAGCAATTCAAAGTGGCTGACAATAAGCCCATAATCGTGAATATAGAATAAAAGGATACACACACACACACACACACACACACACACACACACAGAGAGAGAGAGAGAGAGAGAGAGAGAGAGAGAGAGAGTCTTGCCATCCACTGATTTGACTCCCAGTGGATGCTGACACATATTGTAGTCCACCCCTTTAAAAAAATGCACGAAACTCCCAGCCGTCCTAACCTGTGCTGGAATAGCCAGACTGGCGCAGCTGGGCTGCACCCTAAGCACATTACGAGGCAGCAGCAGCAGCTCAGAGCAGATATTTTTGCCCTTGCCCTGAGGTAAGCCCCAGCCAGCCCTATGGGGCTGCTCAGATCAGCACCAGCAAAATATCAGGCACAGGTTCCACGTTGGCCAGGAGCTGTCTGAATAGGGGCTGCCCAGCCTGGCGATGGAGGTTAGGATATTGTCCAATGACCGTGTCCTGTCTCCGCCCCCTCCTCTGCCCACAGCGCCTCCCCATTATGCCTCTGGTACGCCCTCATAAGAACATAAGAACATAAGAAGAGCCCTGCTGGATCAGGCCAAAGGCCCATCTAGTCCAGCTTCCTGTATCTCACAGCGGCCCACCAGGTGCCCCAGGGAGGCATGAAACAACAAGATCCTGTTGCATCCTGTTGCCACTCCCTTGCACCCGGTACCAGTAGCCCACCACCTTTGTAAGGAGGTTGCACAATCCATCATTGCCTATAGCCCACGATGGACCTTTCCTCCAGAAATCTGTCCAATCCCCTCTTAAAGGCATCAAGACCAGATGCCATCACCACCTCCTGTGGCAAGGAGTTCCACAGATTAACTACCCGCTGGGTAAAAAAGTACTTCCTTTTATCTGTTTTAACTCTCCCAACCCTCAGTTTTAGTGGATGCCCCCTGGTTCTGGTGTTTTGAGAGAGGGAAAAGAA
>JAJKFI010000024.1:12025118-12035166 GCA_029204185.1 Lerista edwardsae
AGATCTCTCTCCTGAGCTGTCACAGACAGCTCAGAACCCATTAGCCTATAGGTAAAGTTTTGGTTTTTTGCCCCAACGTGCATCACTTTACATTTGTCTATGTTGAAACGCATCTGCCATTTGGCTGCCCATTCCCCCAACTGGGAGAGATCCTTCTGGAGCTCTTCACAGTCGTCTCTGGTTTTTACCACCCGGAAAAGTTTTGTGTCATCCGCAAACTTGGCCACCTCACTGCTTATCCCTGTCTCCAGGTCATTTATGAATAAGTTGAAAAGCACGGGCCCCAAGACAGATCCCTGGGGCACTCCGCTTTTCACCTCTCTCCATTCTGAAAATTGCCCATTGACCCCCACTCTCTGTTTCCTGGCCCTCAACCAATTCTGGATCCATAAGAGGACCTGCCCTCTTATTCCCTGACTGTGAAGTTTCTTCAGCAGTCTTTGGTGGGGGACCATGTCAAATGCCTTCTGAAAATCCAGGTATATGATATCCACAGGTTCACCCACATCCACGTGCCTATTGACCTTTTCAAAGAATTCCAAAAGGTTTGTGAGGCAAGACTTACCCTTACAGAAGCCATGCTGACTTTCTTTTAGCAGTACTTGTTCCTCTACATGTTTTAGGATTTTATCTTTGATGAGGCTTTCCACCATCTTACCCGGAACAGACGTTAGGCTGACAGGCCTGTAGTTTCCAGGGTCCCCCCTTCTCCCTTTTTTAAAGATTGGCGTGACATTGGCTATCCTCCAATCCTCTGGTACCGTGGCCGTTTGAAGGGACAAGTTGCATACTCTAGTTAAGAGGTCAGCAACTTCGTTCTTTAGTTCCTTAATTACTCTTGGGTGTATACCATCTGGGCCTGGTGACTTATTTATATGTAGTTTATCAATTTGATCTAAAACATCTTCTTTATTAACCAGTATCTGATTTAATTCCTTCGTTAGGAAGGGCTGTTCAGGCTGTGGTATCTGCCCAAGTTCTTCTGCTGTGAAAAAAGGTGCATTCCTGCAGTGGTTCCCAAACTGTGGGTCAGGACCCACCAGTGGGTCATGAACCACTTTCAGGTGGGTCAAAGCACTTAGAGCAGCCATATCTATATATATAAAAATGAACGTGGCCGGGTGTGTGGGTATGTATGTGTGTGGATATGTATGCGTGTGGCTGTGTTTGTATGTTCTCCATAGGCTCCCCCACGGCTTGGCCGATCGGCACAAAACTCGGCTCACACGTACCTTGCGGCCTGGCAACAAACACTGCGGGGGTCAGACCCCCCTAGCGCCCCCGGGGGTGGGGGTACGCGGGGGTCTTCGCGTGAACATCATCGGAAACGTCCGAAATCGGCGTCACATCTGCAGTTTCCGGGGTCGCCGGGATGAGCGGCGATGCTCCCGATGCCGTTGGGGTGTGGGTTCAGCCCCCCCCCCGACGTGGGGGGGACAAAGGGGTGTCAAACACAATGCCTGCCATGCCCTGTTGGAACGCCTGGACCGATTGGCATCAAACTCAGCAGGCGGATGCCTAGCAGCCTGGCCGCAAACACTGCGGGGGTCGGGCCCAGTGATGTCATGCAGGGGGTACGTGGGGGTACGCGAGTACCGGTTTCTAGGATTACAGCTGGCCCCGCCCATTCGCCCGCCCACTCGTCGACTCCGCCCTCTGCAACGTTTGAATTTCCTGCATGTTTGAGTTGCCTGCATGTTCTCAGAGCCAGGCAGGCAGGCAGGCAGCGAGCGGAGCCTTTCCTTTCCTTGCCACTGAAAAATGAGTTGCTCTGGGGTTTTAACATGTAATGATGCCAGGCCTCCTTAACATGTTCTGGGGGTGCTGTGGAATACTGTTGCAACTGTTGGGTCAGTTTAAAATCATCTGAGGCCTCAAAAAGGGCTTTTTTCATGTCACTTCCTGCCATGACATCACTTCCGGCTTATGACGTCACTTCCGGTGGGCGGGTCCCGACACGTGCCAATCAAAAGTGAGTACCTGTTCTTAAATCATTTAGATGACACCACTGGTCGGGCCCCCCTACTGCCCCCGGGGGTGGGGGTACAGGGGGGTCCCGACGTGAAAACGGTCACAAACGGCCAAACTTGGAGTCAAATCCGCAGTTTTCGGGGTCGCCGACATGAGTGGCAACGCTCCCGGCGCAGTTGGAGTCTGGGTTTCCCCCCCCCCACGTGGGGGGCAAGAAGGGGTGAGAAACACAGCGTCCGCCATGCCCTGCTGGAACGCCTGGACCGATTGGCCCCAAACTCGGCATGCAGAAGCCTAGCGGCCTGGCCACAAACACTGCGAGGGTCGGGCCCCCCTACTGCCCCCGGGGGTGGGGGTACTTGGGGGGTCCCCGCGTGCAAATGGTCGAAAATGGCCAATCTCAGTGTCAAATCCATAGTTTCCGGGGTCACCGGGATGAATGGCGACACTCCCGACGCTGTGCGATTTCAGGTTCACCCCCCCTCGGCGTGGGGGGCAGGAAGGGGTGCGAGACACAACATCCGCCATGCCCTGCTGGAATGCCTGGGCCGAGCGACATGCGACTTGGCACGCATACACCTTGTGGCCTGGCCACAAACACTGCGGGGGTCAGGCCCCCCTAGCGCCCCGGGGGTGGGGGTACGTGGGGGTCCCCACGTGGAAATGGTCGAAAATGGCCAAATCGGTGTCGAATCCATAGTTTCCGGGGTCGCCGGGACGAGTGGCGACGCTCCCGACGCTGTGCGAGTTCAGGTTCACCCCCCCTCGGTGTGGGGGGCCGGAAGGGGTGCGAAACACAACATCTGCCATGTCCTGCTGGAACGCCTGGACCGAGCGACACGAAACTCGGCACGCATACACCGTGTGGCCTGACGACACACCCTGCGGGGGTTAGACCCCCCTAGCACCCCCGGGGGTAGGGGTATGCGGGGGGGCCCAAGTGAATATGGTCGAAAATGGCCAGAATTGGCGTCGAGTCCATAGTTTCCGGGGTGGCCGGAGCGAGCGGCGATGCTCCTGACACCGTCGGGGTCCGGATTCACCCCCCTCAGCATGAGCTGCGGGAAGGGGTGCAAGACACAATATCTGCCATGCCCTGCTGGAACGCCTGGAGCGATGTGCACCAAGCTCGCCATGCGCGTGCCTTCCAGCCTGGCAACAGATACTCTGGGGGTCAGGCCTCCCTAGCGCCCCAGGGAGGCCCAGGGCCCCCGCATGGAAATGGCCAAAAATGGACGAAATTGTCCTCGGTTCTATAGTTTCTGGGCTCACCGAGGCAAACAGCGATGCTGTGGGAGTTTGGGTCCACACACCCCAATGTGGGGGACGGGAAGGGGTGCGATACGAGATGTCCACCATGCCCCACTGTGACGCCTGGAGCGATTGGCACCAGACCCGGCATGCGTATGCCTTGCGGCCTGGTGACAAACACTGTGGGGGTCAGGCCCCCCCCAGTGCCCCTGGGGTGGGGGTGCGCAGGGGTCCCAGGTGAAAATGGTCGAAAACGCCCAAAATTGGGAGATGGGTCAGGGATGGGAGATATAAACACCCGGGCAACGCCGGGTAACAAAAAGCTAGTTGAAAATACAGGAAGATGCAATGCTTGAAGGGGGGAGAACTGTGTGGTTGTTTTGTTTGTGTCACGGTTGTAAATAGGCTTCTTTCTTTCTGATTCACTTTGCTATTGGAAAATGGCTAAGAAATCGTCCAACGTATTGCTGCATTCACAGGAAAGCAGCAGACTCTGGCGTCACAATGACAGCACTTCCAGCCGTGATAACACTTCCGGTGGGTTCCGGACAGTCATTCTCAAAAGTGGGTCATAAGGATTGTCTTAAGGAAAGTGTCATAAGGATTAAAGGTAAAGGTTTCCTCACGACCAAATAGTCTAGTCGTAACCGACTGTAAGGGGCAGTGCTCATCTCTGTTTCTAAGCCCAAGAGCTGGCGTTTGTCCGGAGGACAAGCTTCCGTGGTCATGTGGCCGGCATAACTATATGCCATAGTGCATGGAATGCCGTTACCTTCCCACCAAAGTGGTACCTATTTATCTACTTGCATGTAGGTGCTTTCAAACTGCTAGGTTGGCAGGAGCTGGGACAAGCAACAGGAGCGCACTCCGTCGCGTGGTCTCGAACTGCCAACCTTCTGGTCAACAAGCTCGCAGCTCAGCTGCGCCACCACATCCCTGTCATAAGGATTACTGAGCTAATAAATGTGAAATGGTCACCTCATTCTACTGAGGCGATAGGTATCACCACACCTGTGATAGATTCTGATGCCCTTGCAAAGACGCCTTTATAAGTTATTGCATTTTCCATTGAAGGTTGTGCCTTCTGCATACTTGCTGGCCCTGCAGCTGTTAAAGGCATTGCCGGTGTATGAGCTGGCAACCCTACCAAACTACCTAATTCCTACCAACCCAGTTGCTAAACCTTGAGTGCCCCTTACCTCCCTTGAAGGTATTTGATTCTGGTAAGCATGTCAAGGTGCCCAGCTGAGTATTGCTCTATCACATCCTTTACATCATAAGGCCTCAAAGTCTCCTTGAATCTCTTCTTATAGAAGCGGAACTGCAGTATCCTGGTTAAAAAAAAAGAGAATGTTTCATTACTGGGCTTTCCCTTTGCTGGTTCCAGCCATTCTAGCAGAGGAAGGTGTTGAATTCAGACTGATGTCTGCATAAGCCTGCCATTTTAATTTTTAATCTTATTTTTTTAACGATTATAATTTTATATTTGCTGAGATCCATTGGGGTCTGCTTGTTTTTAACTGTTTTATGTCATTGTTTTAATTTTTGTTTTTTATCTTTTATTCACTGTTATTTTTAATGCTATAAGCTGCCCCAACATGGGGCAGAAAGGCAGGATATAAATTAGAGCACAAACCTAACCTGAAATTAGGCCGGCACAGTTAGGCCAGCAAAGTTTGGCTGGCACAAGGGACACCGTAAAGTATGTTTTGACCACACTTGGAGTCAGAGAGGCCAGCACACAGACGTGCACCATCTTCTCTGACTCCGAGAGTGGTCCAAACATACTTTACGGTGTTCCTTGTGCTGGCCAAACTTTGCTGGCCTAACTGTGCCAGTCTAGCTCCAGGTTAGGATTGTGTTCTCAAATTATTAACAACAACAACAACAACAACAATGTAATGTTGCCCTGTTGTCAACATAACCTGAACATAAGCTGCGGTTGAATTGAAGTTGGTAAAAACCAACTCATTGATAAGAATATATTAACCCACTTGGAGTGTTGCAATGTCTTAAATTTGATTCTTGCACAGTTTAGGTTGCAATCCTAACCTGGAGTTAAAGGTAAAGGTTTCCCCATGACCGAATGGTCTAGTCGTGACCGACTGTAGGGGGCGGTGCTCATCTCCGTTTCAAAGCCTGTGGAGCCGGCGTTTTGTCCGAGGACAAGCTTCTGTGGTCATGTGGCCGGCATGACTATACGCCATAACGCACGGAATGCCATTACCTTCCCACCAAAGTGGTCCCTATTTATCTACTTGCACTTAGGTGCTTTCGAACTGCTAGGTTGGCAGGAGCTGGGACAAGCAACGGGAGCTCATTCCGTCATGCAGTCTTGAACTCCCAACTTTCCAGTTGGAAAGCCCAGCAACAGTGAATTAACCTGCTGCACCACCATGTCCCTTCATGTTCCAACCTGGAGTTAGGCCAGCACAAATCCCTGCTGCTGGCCCAGAAGCATTGTAAATGCACTGTAAAGCGTATTTGCAACACTCTTGGAGTCAGGGAGGCCAACACACAGAAATGCACCACCACCCCCTGACTCTAAGAGCGCAATCCTAAACTGGAGTTAGGCCAGCATAAACTAAGCCAGCAAAGTTTGACCAGCACAAGGGACACTGTAAAGCGTGTTTAGACCATTCTCGGAACCAGGGAGGATGGCTCACGTCTGTGTGCTGGCCTCTCTGACTCCAAGAGTGATACAAACATACTTTGTGGTGGCCCTTGTGCTGGCCAAATTTTGCTGGCTTCATTTATGCTGGCCTAACTCCAGTTTAGGATTGCGCCCTAAGAATGGTCCAGGTGCACTTTACTGTGTGTTTGCAACACTCCTGGGCTGGCCCAGTCTAACTCTATGTTAGTATTGTGCTCTTAGTGGCATAATTGAATTGTTATAATGATGGAGCCATCAAATTTGGAAAATTACTTCCAAGGAATCTGAGCTGCACAGGCTAAACAGATCCCATCTGACCGTACTAGTTGAACAGGCCTTGCAGATAGCATTGAGAACTCCCTTTCAAACCTAGCACGGATCCTTGGCTTTTTCTCTACAAGGTTCTGGGGCAGTTGTCCTTTCAGGTTGGTTCTCTTCCTGTCGAAGTCTCCAGATCCAGGCTCTGATCATGAACCAAAGCAGAAAGCAGCATCCATGACATGTACCTGACAGCTCGGATGACAACTTTCAGTGTGGGGATCATGTCTTCAATGAGGAGTTCATTACTGTATCCTCTGTCCTCTGCCAAAGGATCTCCAGTTCCAGCATCTAAAAAGTTGGCCAATCACCCACGTGGAAAAAGACAGACAGAGAAGTCTTCAGAACAACGTTAAGCTGCACATACAGCAAGCTGGTTTGGGCAATACTCTGATCACCCAACCTCAGAATGAACACCACCGAATGTAAAATCTGTGTCTCGGAGCACAATTCTAAACTGGGGTTAGGCTAGCATAAGCTAAATCAGCAAAGTTTGGCCAGCACAAGGGCCACCATAAAGCAGGTTTAGACTGATCTTGGAGTCAGGGAGGATGGCTCACGTCTGGGTCCAAACATACTTTATGGTGGCCCTTGTGCTGGCCAAACTTTGCTGGCTTAGCTTATGATGGCCTAACTCAGTTTAGGATTGTGCCCTTGGAGTCAGATAGGCTAGCACATAGATATGTGCCATCTTCCCCGACTCTAAGAATAGTCCAAACATACTTTACCGTGTCCCTTGCGCCGGCCAAACTTTGCTGGCCTAACTGTGTAGGACTTACTCCAGGTTAGGATTGCACTCTTAATGTACTGGTATGTGTTTGTGTCCACTACCCCACACAGTGATGTTCCAGGTACACAGTACTACCTGTGCTTCACAGTACTACCAGACTTTCTTTGGAGGACATGTTACTGAAGACTTATGAGATCCTTGTAATGTTTGCATTATTTATAACTATATAGGTCTGATCATGGATGGAGGAACTAGGCCACTCCTGCAAGTAACATTAGCCACATGCATCTTCTCAGTTCATCTGCAGTTCTTAGCTGCTGGACAGAGAAGATAAGAACACAAGAAGACCCCTGCTGGATCAGGCCAAAGGCCCATCTAGTCCAGCTTCCTGTATCTCACAGCGGCCCCACCAGGTGCCCCAGAGAGGCATGAGACAACAAGATGCTTGCATCCTGTTGCCATTCCCTTGCACCCAACACTCTGAAGTAGCCTACTACCAATGTAAGGAGGTTGCACAATCCATTATGGCCTATTGCCCATGATGGACTTTCCTCCAGAAATCCATCCAAACCCCTCTTAAAGGCATCTAGATGCATGGCAACCAGTGGCCCCAACCTGAAAGTTATGGCCCATGCTGTATCAAATCCTGGGGCCTCCTAGCATTTTCCTTTCAAAATGGGCCCAGGCATTTTCCTTTCAAAATGGGCCCAGGGACTGACTTGGGGTCCCTGTTTGAAACATAGCTCATTATCCTGCACATGTGTACTAACTGTTTTCTCCATGTCTCTTTCTTCAAGAAGAATATCAGATTGGATCATCTTTCCCACTTCCCCCCCTTGAAAATAAGAGTGCCATCCTAAACTAGAGTTAGGCCAGCATAAGTTAAACCAGCAAAGGTTGGCCAGCACAAAGACTACCTTAAAGTGTGTTTGGACTACTCTCAAAGTCAGGGAGGATGGCTCACGTCTGTGTGCTGGGCTCTCTGACTCCGAGAGTGGTCCACATACTTTACGGTGGCCCTTGTGCTGGCCAAACCTTGCTGGCTTAGCTTATGCCGGCCTAACTCCAGTTTAGCATTGCGCTCTAAGTGTGGTTGTTGAACTAGGGTTGTCCTTCAGGGGCAGCTATGGTCAATGTCTTGAATAGCTGAACCAAGATTAACTGCAGTGTCTCATTATTCAAGGGAGAGACCACATTGTGTTAGCTTTAACACTGTCTTCTCCCTTAGAAATTGGGCACAGCGATTAAACTTGAGCATGAAATAGAATTATGCCCTAAGCATGTGTACCAAACTTCATTCCAATATCTCAGGGTTCAACAGAGTTATAACACTGACATTACCCCAAAAATGGACAGCCGCAAATAAAAGACAAAAAGGTTCAGGACCTAACCGAAGGTCTTAGTTTGCTCATCCAATAACATTTAAGATTGAAATGCTTTGAAGCCGTCTCTCAAAATATGTGAAAATTCTGACATTTTAGAGCGCAATCCTAACCTGGAGTTAGGCCAGCATAGTTAGGCCAGCAAGGTTTGGCCAGCACACTGTAAAATATGTTCTGACCATGCTTGGAGTCAGAGAGGCCAGCACATAAACATGCGCCATCCTCCCTGACTCAAGTGTGGTCCAAATGTGCTTTACGGTAGCCCTTGTGCCGGCCAAACTTCGCTGGCCTAACTGTGCTGGCCTAACCAGGTTAGGATTGTGCCCTCAAAGTAAGAACAACTGAACCTTTCCACATTTAAGGTGTGTGCAAGATTTCATTACAAATCTAGCTGAAACATCAGAAGGAGATCCAGGGAAGAAAGAAATAAAGATGACTAGTAAAATAATCTAGAACAGTGTTTCTCAAACTGTGGATTGGGACCCACTAGGTGGGTCATGAGCCAGTTTCAGATGGGTCGCATAGCACCGAGCACAGCCATCATTGAAAATATGGAAAATGGGACAATGGACAGGGGGAGGGTTGTGTGACTATCTTGCTTGCCTCAAGGTTGTAAATATGTTCCTTCCTTCCTTCCTTCCTTCCTTCCTTCCTTCCTTCCTTCCTTCACTATTGGGAAATGGCTGGGAAATAACCAAATTTATTGTTGCTTTATCAGGAAAGCAACAGGCTCTGGCATCACAATGACGGCACTTGCAGCCATGATATCACTGCTGGTGGGATCCTGGACAGATTGTCATTCTAAAAAGTGGGTCCCGATGCTATAGAGTTTGAGAACCATTGATCTAGGCGAAAGAATGAATACAGTAATTCAACTTGAATGTTTAGAACATACCTTCTGAGCTTTGCCAAAATGCATACGCTTTCATTCGGAATGCTGTGCGAAAACGCTCCCTATTATTCAAGGCAACACTCTTAGGTTCTTTAGAAGGACTTTCTTCAATTGCATCTACATTCAGAGGGGTAAATAGCTTTCCTTTAGTATTGGTACCACGAACCCGATCCAAGAGACCCAGCTTTTGGCTAAAAAAATAAGGAAAAGGGATCATTTTCCCCCCTCATTTTAATGCAAAACTGCAAAGTCAATCTTTATGTCAAGGCATTCCTAATGCATCACATCCCAAACAAAACAGATTTGTGACGGAGATCGCTAAACAGAAATGACAGCTGATGGTATTAAGGGAGCTCCTGAAACATGGTCAGAAAAGAGGAAGAAACTTAGAGCACAATCCTAACCCGGAGTTAGGCCGGACAGTTAGGCCGGCAAAGTTTGGCCAGCACAAGGGCCACCATAAAGTATGTTTGGACCACTCTCAGAGACGGGGGGGGGGGATGGGGCACGTCTGTGTGCTGGCCTCTCTGACTCCGAGAGTGGTCCAAACATCCTTAACAGTGTCCCTTGTGCCAGCCAAACTGGTGGACTAACTGTGCTAGCCTAACTCCAGGTTTGGATTGTGCCCTTAGATTGGTCTCTAGCTCTTCCTGACTCGATCACTATTACCGTTGTTGAACTGCATGCTCTTGCAGCCAAGAAAGAGAGACAGTTTTAAAATATAATGTTGCATTACAGTCAGCGGCGTCATGCAGCCGGAACGCTGGGCGGGAGGAACAGGTGAGCGGCAGTCCGCCCGTTGCGTTCCGGTCCGTTTCACCGTCTTCCCCGCCCCCGTCTTCCGTCTTCCC
>JAJKFI010000024.1:12040166-12073890 GCA_029204185.1 Lerista edwardsae
ACTGTTGCTCCTTTTCTAAGGCGAAGCCTGCGTCATCTTAAGTATATTATTTCTTGTAATATGGCTTTTCGGGGCTGGTCCTCAGGAAGTTAGTCGTGAGACTCCGAGACAGCCCTCTGCGCAGATGGAATAAAAACTGATAAAACCTACCTCCGGCTATCCTTAGTCTGATGTAATTTGGCCTTCATGTTTCACTGGAAGCTTCCATTAATACGTAGAGATGATGCTTAGTGTGCCCTAATCAGAGCTGTAACTAGGGTGGAGCCTGAGGGGCACTTGCCCCAGGCACTACGCTAATAAGGGGTGCAGGATTGGCTCCAGGCTCTGCCCTAGTTACGGAGGTGACTGTCTTTACACTGCAAGCTCCATGTGCACGCCCCTGCTCAGGGAGATGCTGGAAGAAACTGCCTTTGCACTTGCAGTGCAAAAGCAGGGGGTTTTCCCCCAAGGAGAGGGTGCTGCCACTTTGTGTGTGACCCTCTTCCAGGGAGACACCGGACAAAACTGCCGTCCTTGCAGCTTTGCACTTGCTCATTCTCCAGAGAAGCTGCCTTTGTGCAAAGGCAGGGGGCTCTCCCCAAAGGAGGTGGTACTGCCCCTTCGAGTGCCCACCCCTCCTCTGTGGAGAACCCATGATGTCACTGCCTGGGGGGGGCACAAATGGGCAGAGTTATGACATCACTGACCCAGGGTGCTGGGGTAGGATGTTACAGCTCTGCCCTGATAGATATCCCAGGCAGGACTAGAGACTGCGGCATCTGCCCAAAGCAACTTAAGAACCACCTGGACTGGATTCTGGAATGCAAAGTAGGACTACTAGCAGACGGTGTTAGGCCAAAGAATGTCAGAAGAGAAGTAGCAACATGTTAACAAATGCACAAAAAATACATAAATCTGTAGCTCATAGATGGTTTAGTTAGCTGGTTCAAATAATATGATTCTCTACTACTTCTGCGGTCAGCTTGAGAGAAATGGGGAGAACAGAGAGCAAGGAGCACGGGATGATTAGGAGATCCTGCAGAGTTACTTCCGCATGATGAAGCCAGTGTAGCAATGCCCTGCACTCCCATGATGCCCCTTGATTTTTCATTGGGTGCTATGATGGCCATTGGCACCTGATGGGTGTGGACCTCTTGGCCTCTGATGGGTGTGGACCCTCCTCTGCTGCTTGAGCTGCGTGACTCCTGCAATGGCATCATCAGACTGTGTTTTACTCAGTGGAGGTGGCTGTAATCACTAGTGCTTGTGAATGAAACTCTGGAGACAGAAGGGAGGATCTGCTGCCACTTAGGTATTGTTGTTGTTGAGTCGCTAAGTCGTGTCTGACTCTTCGTGACCCCATGGACCACAGCACGCCAGGCCTCCCTGTCCTCCACTAGCTTCCAGAGTTCGCCCAATTTCATGTTCATCACTTCGTTGACACTATCTAACCATCTCATCCTCTGCTGCCCCCTTCTCCTTTTGCCTTCCATCTTTCCCAGCATGAGGGTCTTTTCTAAAGAGTCCTCTCTTCTCAGGAGGTGGCCAAAGTACTTGAGCTTCAGCTTCAGGATTTGTCCTTCCAGGGAGCAATCAGGCTTGACTTCCTGGAGGACTGACCGATTGGATCTCCTTGCAGTCCACGGGACTCTCAAGAGTCTTCTCCAACACCATAATTCAAAAGCATCTATTCTTCGGCGCTCTACCTTTCTTATGGTCCAGCTCTCACAGCCATACATTGTTACGGGGAAAACCATAGCTTTGACTATGTGAACCTTTGTTGGCAGGGTGATGTCTCAGCTTTTTTTAAGTTGTCTAGGTTCACCATAGCTTTCCTCCCAAGAAGTAAACGTCTTTTAATTTCATGGCTGCAGTCACCATCTGCGGTGATCTTGGAGCCCAGGAAGATAAAGTCTGTCACTTAGGTATGGAATGCTTCAAACTCATGATTCTGTTCTTCTAGGGTAAGACAGGCTGGTCTTCCACAGAGCTTAAAATGTTCTTCTTGAAAGGGGTTGCTGGACCAGCCTTCAGTGGAGCTTAAAGTGTAGAACCAGTAAGATTTGGAAGATAACCAAGGGCTCTCCAAATTATGGCCCATGGGACGTATCTGGAGAAAGCCCTCTAGGGCATGAATGGCGCTTACTGTTACACTGTGCCATGGCTGCTCTTGGCACCCGATCTGCACTGTGCAATGCTCTAGGCAATCGCAAGTGCCTGGAGCTCTGGGCGCAATGGCAGCTGGAGCACTGGGCAAAAGACGCAACTGCCTAGAACATTGCACCATGTAGACTGGGTGCCAGGAGCAGCCACAGTGTGGCAGAACAGTAAGCGCCTTTCACACTGAGATGGGCCTTACAGGTGCACTACGGTCTCCACAAACCCTTTTCAGGTATTTTGTGGACGGTGATGATACTTTTTGCACTTTAGAGCACACACGGCACTTCACATACCATATCCCAATAACCTTGACAGCAACCCTGTGAGATGGAGCAATGTTATCATACCCTGGGTGGTGGGCTGAGACAGATAAAACAGTGTGGTTGGTAGCATAGCAAGGGAGGAGTGGAAGGGTGGGCTGTCCAGGGTGACAGCCTGGGGTGTCATGTGTGCCACTGAGCAGTTGGTAGACTGGCCTCCCCCAGGGAACCTGAGGTCTGCAGTTGGAGGCAGCTGCTCAAAGCCTTAGTAGATCTGGCCTCCACCTTGATACCCCCTGATGGAGGCTCGATCTACTGGCTTCTCAAGGCATAGGGTTCACCTGTCTTCCGCTAGGGGATCTTGAGGCAGGGTCTAGCATTCACTTTGAGTGGTCCACCCCAGGTGTTCAATACCTGAGCTAGTCCACTGCCCTTGGCTCACGTCTGTGTGCTGGCTTCTCTGACCCCGAGAGAGGTCCAAACATACTTTACGGTGTCCCTTGTGCTGGCCAAACTTTGCTGGCTTGGTTTAGGCTGGCCTAACTCAGTTTAGGATTGCGCCCTTAGTTTGTATTTAAGGTGACAGAGAACTGAACCAGAGACTTTCCAGCTTGTGCTTTAGAACAGAACTAGTATTATGGCAAGCACAGCTGTGAGGCTTGAAAACGGCAGCCTGTGTGTTGTGCTCCTTCTCCATGACCTGCAGTAAAATGTACCTCTGGCAACACCCCATTGTCCATTTCTCCGCACGTTTCAGCCATTGATATGGAGCAGGGCAGGGGAATGCACAGAATGATGAGATCAAGGTTTGGGTAAGTTTTGGGTAAGTTTTACTACATTTTGGGACGGGGATATTTGAAGAAGAGCTGCCGTTTGTGGGGGCAGCCCTATAAAGATCATAACTTCAAATCCTGCTCTTAGCCATGACACTAGAAGACCATCCCATGCATTTTCAGTTCATTTAATCCCATACAGTTCTTTGCACCAAATGTTACATGATCTTCAGGGGATATTTCCCCACAAAAATACTCTCATGTATCCAGGAGTTAGGTAGAGAACCTTACTGGAGGTCTAACTCTTGCCTCCTAAGTGTAGCCACATCTAAACTGAGAGAAGCTTTGAGAACCACTCATGCAGCAGCCCAATGCAATTTTGGTTCTCCGCATGCAAGTCAGACATTCCCCTATTCATTGTCTGCTTCTGATGCTCATAACCAAATAACAGTTGGGTGAGAGAGAGAGAGAGAAAAAATAAAACAGGAGCATTAAGCCATTAAGCAAAATGGCAGAGCAAAGCATGCCTCCTCTTCCTCCTCCAATTGGTCAGACTATCCTTTTTTGGAAGAGGAGAGAAAAGGAGCAATAATCAATGAACAAAAACGTAGCAGCTATAGTCATAGATTTATTTGGCAGGCTTAAAACTGGAAACACAAGACAACCATGCTTGCTCTCATTTTTACTACATTAGCATGATAAGACTTTTCAACAAAGCTGAGATCGGCTCCAGTGAACTGGATCTCATTTTTAAACAAGCCTTGGC
Organism: Lerista edwardsae; assembly: GCA_029204185.1. NCBI lineage: Eukaryota > Metazoa > Chordata > Lepidosauria > Squamata > Scincidae > Lerista > Lerista edwardsae. The sequence goes on from JAJKFI010000024.1 coordinate 12,044,105, forward strand.
AGGGGTAGCCCTGTTGTGGCTGTTGCAACACAAGCAACAAAGAATTCTGCAGTGTCTTGAAGACTCACAGATCTAGTTCAGCATATGGTTTCATGGTCTGCCGTCCCATTTCATCAGATGCATTAGTTATTTTTTAATTCGCTTGGCATATCAAAACATATGGCACACTTCTTCAATGGTCTTGGAGCTCAGGGGTCAGAGAGTCTTAAGTACATCATAGCTAACAGTGTTTGAGACTGCCTGACTGCCTACTTCTCTGGAATGGTTTTCCCCAGATGGGGAGGGTAGTTACCACTGGGAGTGCAATCCTAACCTGGAGTTAGGCTGGCACAGTTAGGCCGGCACAAGGGACATCGTAAAGTATGTTTGGACCACCCTTGGAGTCAGAGAGGCTAACACACAGATGTGTGCAGCGGTGTCATCCGGCAACGAGCTGCCGGAATGCTAGGCGGGACCTACCGCCTGATTGGCTGCCCGTCCGTGACGTGTCGCCACCTGCCCGCCGCCGCGCGGGCACCCCTGGCTTCGGAGGGGGTGCCCGCTTGCCTGGGGGGCGCGCTGGGTGCCTGGGCAAGCAGCGGAGGGAGCCCGCATGGCGGGCGGGTAGGCGGCGACACGTCACGGACAGCCTGTCAATCAAGCGGTAAGTCCCGCCTAGCGTTCCGGCTGCTCGTTGCCGGATGACACTACTGGATGTGTGTCATCCTCCCTGACTCCGAGAGTTCAAACATGTCTGACAGCGGCCATTGTGCCGGCCAAATGTTGCAGGCCTAACTCCAGGTTGGGATGCATCCTGGGACACTGAAAAGAGGGAGAAAATAATGGGCTGTTTCCAGGAACCTGTGATCATTCCTCAGGCAAAGAACTCACTTCCCCCAAAGCCTCTCCCTCTTTAGAACTGCAATAGGGAAATCCTCCATCAACGCTCTATCAGCATGAAGAGTGGCATGCCCTTGTGACATCATAAATTTGTGGACCAATCTCTTTCATCACCTCTCTTTTGTCAATGGGAGGAGAGCTGGGCTAGAACAAACCAGCCCACCTGCTCAGTGTACCAAGTCACCAGGCTACTATATAAAGAATCGACCTAGTCTGAAGCAGTGGCATAGCTGAGCCATTTGATACCTGGTGTAAAGATGATGTTGTGCCCCCCCCAACAACGCAGCCCCTTCTGAGTCACACAGATTTATCCCAAAATAGTCCCAGACTGTTGCTCTCCTGCCCCAAGCAGCCATCAGTGTGTAGCCCAGTGCAGCTGGTATCTGCTGCACTTACGTAGCTATGCCACTGGTGAGAAGACTGAGGCACTGGAATGGCTCTACTTACCAAGCTGGCCATTGGTGCTCTTCAACAGGAAGGTATCTGAAGACTTCTTGTTCAAGCTGGCATGTGGCCTAAAAGATGATAGACTTTCCTGGCTCTAGTCCTTGGCTTGTTCTCTGATTCTGGAGAACTCTGTCAAACATAACTTCTGCTCCTATCTCTAGCCTGAGCCCCAGCTCCAGCTCTGACATATGCAAGAGCCAGAGGACACGGGTCAGACTATGATGGAAACAGTGAAAGGAAAGGTGACTGGCTGTGGCACTAGGCCACTGGTTGGCTTGCAGACTATGGGCACAAGATGTCCCATTGCGTCTACGCAACGTCAATAGCGGTGACATAGGGGCACCGACCAGCACCCACGCGCAGGTGCTAGAACTCCCAGGCCATCACTAGAAGACACTAGGAACTGGGTGGGGGTGGGCTTGCCAGTTGGCTGGCTGGCCCAGGGAGGGTTTGGGATGCAGCCAATAGGCTGCAGCCAAGGCCTCAGCCCCAGGCTGCACGGCCCCAATTTGGGTTGCACAGCTTCCTCCGAGGAGCACATCGGGGCGGCTCCAGTGGCCTCCCAAGGTGTGCTGGATACAGCGCAGGTCCGCCAGCCTGCCTGCTCCAGTGCAGCTTAGGATTGGGCTGCCCGTTTTAAACAGGTTGAGAACCGAATCCTAACGAATTTTCCAGCCCTGGTATAGCTGTTCCAATGGGGTGTGTGTTGCATTTTGTGGCAATGGGGAAGTCACGGAGGCTGCCTCAAGGTAAGAAAGCATTTGTTTGCTTATCTCAGGGCTGCATTGCAGCTGCATCGGCCCCAGAAATATGGATAAGATTGGGCCCTGAGTATCCCTTATCCAGACTGCTTGGGAGCACATTCCTAGACTGGAGTTAGGCCAGCCTAAGCTAAGCCAATAAAGTTTGGCCAGCACAAGGCCCACCATGAATCATGTTTGGACCACTCTCAGAGTCAGGGAGGATGGTGCTCGTCTGAGTGCTGGACTCTCTGACTTCGAGAGTGGTCCAAACATACTTTACGGTGTCCCTTGTGCGGGCCAAACTTTGTGGGTTAGCTTATGCCAGCCTAACGCAGTTTAGGATTGCGCCCTGGGACAGGAAGGGGTCTGGATTTCAGATTAGTCTGGATTTCAGAACAATTGCATAAATTAATAAATAATTGCATAAGGACAGGAGGGTCTTGCAGAGTGGAAGAGTTGCTGCCTCTGAAGCCAGAAAGTCACCTGAGTCAGCCGGAAGTCACCGTGAACTGCCAATAAGTGCTGCTGACAGAGATGAGTCTCTCCAGCTGGTGAGAGGAGCGGAGATGACGACCCTGCCAGTGAGACTGGAGGAGTGCCTGTCAAGCCATACATGGGAGTGCGAGAGGCCAGAGAGATGCCAGACTGTGAAGGAGACCACTTGGACTGCAGTGTTCTTGGAAGACAGAACTTGTGATTGTAACAACCTCTATAAGGGGTTGAGAAAAGCCTGCCCATGTAAACCACCTTGATTAAAGTCAGAGGAGAAATCCAATGACCAGAAAGGTGGTATATAAATACTGGTATAATAATAATAATAATAATGAGAAATGTTTCCTGTTGCTCTTTCCATTGTCACCCATAAGATGGTGGGTGGCCTCTTTGACATTTTTCAACAATGTCCGTACAGGGAAACTTACAGCCTATATAATACCTGAGCACAAGGCATTCTAGGGTTTGCACTGCAGAAAGTTTAAAGAAGTATCTTGGACCAAAATGACTGGATTTCAGAATAGTCTGGATTTTGGATGTCCGGATAAGGGGCAATCTACCTGTACAAATCTGAACCACTTGGTAGGCATTTCACTGCTGGTCATAATAATGATAATCACCCCTCTGGTCAAGGTGTACAGCCCAGACCTAAAATTCACACATTTCACTGTGGATAAAGTATCTTGTTTTGCACATCAGATAGGACTTATGAGTGGACGAAGTGGGAATAATTCATGTTCCTCAGTTGATGCTTGTTTAAAACATGTGAACTGTACTAACATTTACACACACAAAAATCACTGATCGCTTGTGATGAATGCTCTCCACCATATGCACCACATATCATGGAAAGCAATGCCCATTTCCACAGCCAAAAGCAATATGACGCAGAAGCATCTTCGGGATGTAGAGATTATGCACCTCACAGATCTTGAGTTCAAAGGAGAAACGGGATCCGGTGCTTTTAGGGTGGGTTACACAGCGTATTGTGACGCCTGCAATACTAAATGCACTTCTCTCTCCGGCTACAGTATTGTGCCCACCCCTAATTTTACCACCTTCAAATGGAGCGCTGAAGGGGGCTACATATAGCTCAGCCCTATAAATTACGTTGCATTAGCCTTTGCTGGAGCAGCAGACGCAGTCCAGAGAAGACAGGACTGACTTATTGAGAAGCTCTAGGGGGTCTGCAGGAGGGCAGAGGGGGTTCCTTAGCAATAGAACTGTCCTGGTTGGGCACAATCCCAACCAACTTGCCAGCACTGACATAGCGGTGCCAATGGGGCATGTTCTGTAGTCTGCAGTGGAGTAGCAGTTAAGGAGGCCTCCTCAAGCTAACGGAATGTTTGTTCCCTCACCTCGATGTCAGCATGTTCAATCACTAGTATTTATATACCGCTTTTCAACACAAAGTTCACAAAGCGGTTTACAGGCAAATAACAACATTAAAGTTAAACGGCTCCCTGTCTCAAAAGGGCTCACAATCTAAAAGAATGGAGAACACCACCAGCAACAGCCACGAGAAAGACACTGTGCTGGGGTGAAGAGGGACAATTGCTCTCCCCCTGCTAAATATAAGAGGACACCACTTGAAAAAGTGCCTCTTGCCCAGTTGGTTAGGATTGGGCCCCTCGTGAATGCAAAAGGGCTCCTCACCTTTATTTGGTGCTTCCCCCTGAAACAATCTGTTTCTGATTGGCCACAACTATCTGCTGCATAACAATGTTCCAGTCAATGACAAACCACATGTACGGTGGCGGTCTCATAAGATTATAATGGAGGAACAAATGGCTACACCAGATTGTCCCACAAACCACTCAGCTCTGCCCTCCTTACAAAAGGGGCACTCTATCACTGACCCCCAAAACAAGGGGTGAAAGGAGAGGGCAAGCCCCAGACCGACAGCTGTTCTGAAAACAACAGATGCACTGTCCCTCGTTCCTCATCTCCAAGTAAAAAATGAGAACGCCGTACATCTAACTGATGGGCAATTCTCATACATCCTAAACCAGCGGTATTCAAACTTGTGGGTTGTGACCCACTAGGAGTACTGGAAGCAGGGCATCACCCCTTAAGGGGAGTGCCCTGCAGGGGATGGTAGTGATGGCGCTGCAGCAATCCTGGCACCAGTGCTACCAAAGGGCTTTTTTACTTACCTGGGGGCAGCGGCGGCATTCAGCCGGTACGCTGGGCGGGACTTACCTTTGAGCGGCAGTCCGCCCGTTGCGTAACGGCGCGTTCCACCGCTTTCCGTTCCGCCGGGGCAGGCGGGAAAGTGGCAGAACGCGCCATTACGCAACGGGCGGACTGCCGCTCAAAGGTAAGTCCTGCCCAGCGTACCGGCTGAATGCCGCCGCTTCCTGGGGGGCAGTACTGGTCTTCTGCAGGGTTATTCACAGCCCCCTCTGATTGTAGCTGACTTGTAGCTGACTTACCAAGCCCTTATCTCCGACCTAAAGCTACTTCCTGTTTTCCTGCAAACGGCCCATATGGGCCTAAAGCTACTTCCTGTTTTCCTACAAAACCTTTTGCAGGAAAACAGGAAGTAGCTTTACGTCGGAGATAAGTCATCCTAGTTTGCATCTGGTAACCCTACCCATAGAGGCTGCCACAGGTCCCCACACCCTCCAGCAGCCTGATGCAAGCCCCAGTAAGTGGAAACCCTCTTTCTTCTCACAGTGCTGATCCTCACAGTGCAGTCCACTAATGAGGACTCTGCTGTCGCCACCGATGCAGTGATGCTGGCTGCCCAGGGTGAGCTGCAAACCCCAGGTTGGGAACCACTGTTTTAATATATGCCAAAGACTGGCCTTGGGCCTTCACCAAGCAAATCAGGTGCTCATTACTGAGCCATTGCCTTTCCTAAGTCCCTGAACATTATTTTAATTATGGAAAACAGGGGAATTAATCTTGGTAACAAAGAATCACATTAAATAGTTTATGGTCCAGTCCTGACCTCTACAGAAGTAGCATCCCTACAGGGGGAGTGGGGCGCTAAGTTTTGCAAGGAGCCTTACTTTGCTTTGTAAATTGCTCCTCTGCCTTGCCACCCTAGCCAGTAAGCAACACCAAGGCATTGCTTTCTCTGTGAGGACTGGCTACAACGGCGAGGGAGAAGAACATACCAGAACATAAGAGGAGCCCTGCTGGATCAGGCCAAAGGCCTATCTAGTCCAGCTTCCCATATCTCACAGTGGCCCACCCGATGCCTCAGGGAACACACAAGATAGCAAGATACCTGCCTCCTTTTTGCCACTCCCATGTATATGGTATTCTGAGGTAAATTTCTGAGGTAAAATTCTGAGGGAAATAAAACAGAATTTTCTATCCTGTCTATGGGGAGGGAACTATAATAACTTGAAATCCAACCTGGGCCTTAAGAACATAAGAAGAGCCCTGCTGGATCAGGCCAAAGGCCCATCTAGTCCAGCTTCACTTATTTCACAGTGGCCCACCAGATGCCACAGGGAGCACAAGAGACAACAAGATGCCTGCATTCTGTTGCCACTTCCTTGTATCTAGCATTCTGAGTTAAATTTCTGAGGTAAACTTCTGAGGTAAATAAAACAGAATTTGCTATCCTGTCTGTCGGGAGGGAGCAATAACAACTTGCAACCCAATATGGGCCTTAAGAATTTAAGAAAAGCCCTTCTGGAATAGGCCCAGCTTCCTGTAACTCACAGTGGCCCACCTTCCAGCTTCCTGTATCTCATAGTGGCCCACAATGCCTGCATCTTGTTGCCACTCCCTTGTACCTGGTATTCTCCCTTGAACCTGTATGCACCAAACAGGGGATAGGATTGGGCGGTTAGTAAATCAGATGTTGCCCATACTTGATTCGGTCTACTTCTTCTGTTATGGCTGAATACAAGAATTTTTATTTTTATTTTCTGGAAATCACCATATTTTGGTAACTAGACAATTCCACCATCACCCCACCCCTCAATATTTTGGTTCTATAGACTACTGTAGTAAAAATTACCAAATAAAAAAGAGTGCTAGATTGCAGGCAGAAAATGGCATGCAGCGTAAAGGCAAGATTCAGCTGATACTCAAATACCTAAGTTTTCGGGTGACGCTGGATCCAAAGAAAGCTTCCCTACTAAACATGACATTACTGCAAAGTGGAAAAAGATGGCAATGTGAGTGGTTAATGCTCATTTATGAACATGTATGTAGAATACCTTTTTTAAAAAAAGTATGGCAACAAGGTTACTGGAAAGACTAGTTCCAGTAGCCTAGTTTGTGTTCCTGGCCAGCAAAACTAAAAATGCCAACAATTTTTTTTACAGATATATCATACCTCCAAGAATCCCATCATCAGAGCTTGAAACCAAGAGCCCCCCTTCCACAATCGTCCCCAGCAACTGATATTCAGAGGTCCACTGCCTCTGATCATGAAGGTATAATGTCCAATTCATAGAACTCACCTATTCCCCCTTTTAAAGTCATTGAAGCCAGTGGCTATTAACAGCACAATCCTAACCTGAAGTTAGGCCAGTTTAGTTAGGCCAGCAATGTTTGGCTGGCACAAGTGCCACCATAAAGTGCATTCGGACCACGCTCAGAATCAGGGGGGATGGCGCATGTCTGTGTGCTGCCCTCTCTGATTCCAAGAGTGGCCCAAACATACTTTACGGTGTCCCTCGTGCATGTCAAACTTTGCTGGCCTAAGTAAACTGGCTTAACTCCAGGTTAGGATTGTGTCCTAATACATTTTACGGTCGCGAATTCTACAAATTAACTGCATTGCATGAAGAAGTACTTTCTCCTGTCTGTCCTGGATCTACTGCTAGTCTGTTTCAAGGTTTGAATTCGGAGCCATAAAGATGTCAGACAGAAAGTGACCTGAGCCCCATCAATGAGCTATTGATGAAGGAGAGGACTTTCAGAAGACCTTCTCGGCCTTTATGATCCTGGCACACAAATACTAGGAAGATGCCTCCTTTGTTGTACACCATTTGTTTTTGTTTTTCTTTCTCCTGTTTTGTACTTTGAAGGCTAAGCACTCTCACTCTCCAAATGTAGGAATGCAGTGGTCCTCAAAGTTCTCCCTGGGAGCAGAAGACCACGTAAGTGCTTGCAGGGCAGGGATTCAATAGTGATGCGATCCACAAATCATGCAGCTGTTTTGGCAGGGGGGGGGGGGTTCCTATGTATATGTTACAATTGTGCTGGCCTTTAGGGGGTACAGGGTTCCCCAAGCCTCTCTGTTGGTAAAAATGGCAATCACAAAGCACTTCTGGTTTCCATTTGCTAAACTGGAAGTGATTTGTGATGCCTCTTGGATCCTGTTGGATCCAATTTTTACTAAAAGATAGGCTTGGGGAGCCCTGCGGAGGCTTCCCTGGGGTACCCCCCGTGGGCCAGCACTATTGTAAGGTATGCAGGAGGTGTAGTCGAGAGGGTTAAAGCCTCTGTTTGCCTGAAGGTAAGATAAGGTCGCCAGTTCGGGATCACTGGAAGTCTCCCTGAGCGGCAGACCTTGCAAACTGCGACTGATTAGAGCTGAGCTACAGCTGCCTGTGAGAGGGGAGCTGTGCTGGGCCAGCCGCTTCTTTGGTGTGAGCAGAGAAGCCGCTTATCAGCCAGCAGGAAGGCAAATTGTGTGGCCAGAAAGAAGACTAGACCACGAAAGTACCATCTGTATGTTGTATGTTCTTGAAAGAGAGAACTTCTTTGTAATTTGTAAAAACCTTTGTGTTTATGACTAAAGCCTGCCTATGTAAACCGCCTTGAGTTAAAATCAGAGGAGAAATCTAATGACCTAAGAAAGGCGGTATATAAATACTAGCATTTTTATTTTTATTTTTATTTTTATGCAAAGGACTCCCCCATGCTGCCAAACAATGTGTGATCCCGGAGATTAAGTTGCTGCTTTCTCCCTTTCCTTGCCCCTTAAAGGGAAACAGGGTGATGCTTCTCAGGCTGGTGGGTCATGACCCACCAGTTTGAGGAGCACTGCTGTAGTGCACAGCTCCCAAGATTTTTTGAAGAAGAAAAAAAATGATGAACAGGTATACCTCTGCAACAAACCTATCCTCTTGTATCACAGTGAAAGAAGATACCACAATACTTGTGCTGAATCTTCATTTCTACAAGAATAACACTCAGGTACAAAAATGTTTTAAAAATTCATCTGGGACAACCATGAAAGAATACCCAAGTGCCTATGATCATCAGGAACTCTGAAACATTCTAGACAGGGGAAAAACCCTACTAAAATCTAGATGTCATATTGTGCTGGGTGAACATTTATGATCATAATATGCTTTTGAGAACCAAACATCACAGACACCATAAACAATGACAAATCAATTAAGCATTTTTCAGAGCTGATAGTTTTAAGTGTCATTACACAAGCTAATTCGTTAAAGCCCATAGTAAATTAAGCCCATTCTGATATCAGAGATTAAGGGCATTGCTGCCTCTTTTATTGGCAAGAAATACGATACGTTCAACAAGTCAAGTGTTAATCCGTGATTAGCCTATCCGTAGCGTCAGTTCCCTCTCATTGTTAAGGGAGACATAGAATAAACTACGGCTGCATGCACATTTCCATGGGAGCAAGTCCCCTTTAACAGAATGGGACTTACTTCTGAGTAAACGTGCACAGGACTGGGCTGTGAGATGGATGGTGGCAAGATCAATAGCCCTGCCTACAAAGCAGTTAAAGGGCTATCCTACACAGGCTGTATTTTTGGGTACTTGAATGGACAACGAATGACAGGCCATGAAGGAGTTGAGGGTATTAAGGACATACCTGGTGCCATCCACCTGCTCTTTCCTTTTGGAGAATTGAATATGAAAAGCAGTAGGAGAGAAGCAAGGAGAAAAGGAGGTAGGTGTTAAATTCAACAGGAGAATGTCACACATGAGTTGCTAGCCATGCAGGAGCTGTCTTAGGGCCCAATCCTATCCAACTCTCCAGCACTGATGCAGTCATGCCAATGGGGCAGGTGCTAGATTCTGCAATGGAGAGGGAGTCCCCTCAAGGTAGGGGAGCATTAGTTCCCTTGCCTCGGGGCTACACTGCGGCTGCATCAGTGCTGGAAAGTTGATTGGGCCTTCAGGCTACCAGTCCAACCTAGCCCCTTTCAAGAGGCATATTCGTGACACACTTATACCATGAATACACCTTGCGCCCTCCAGGGAGATTGGGGTGGTAGCCATGATTATTCCTCACCCCTGTTTTATACTCCCCAAAACCCCCACAAGAAGAGTTTGGCTGAGACACAGGGAGTGGCCTACAGTGATCCATCGGACTTCACTGCCAAATGGTGATACAAACCTGGGCACCACAATCCCAGGGCGTAATCCTAACCTGGAGTTAGGCTGGCGCAGTTAGGCCAGCAAAGTTTAACCAGCACAAGGGACACCATAAAGGATCTTTGGACCACTCTCGGAGTCAGAGAGGCCAGCACACAGACGTGCACCATCCTCCCTGACTCTGAGAGTGGTCCAAACGCATTTTATGGCGTCCCTTGTGCGGGCCAACCTTTGCTGGCCTAACTGGGCTGGCCTAACTCCAGGTTAGGATTGTGGCCCCAGTCTGGCGCTGTAACCTCTCTAGCACAGAGTCAGTCGTTTTTTTTCCGTAAAGCAGAGCAAGGCAGCCAATCTCAAGTGGACACTTTTGGGCGCCATCAAAGGGTAATAAGGCCTGTATTCAGTGATGTCATTCAGGGGGAACGGACCAGAACGGGCATTCCGGATCCTAACGGGCTCTGTGGCTGCTTCCGGTTTTGTTTGTTTGTTTGTTTTTTCAACATTTGAATTTGAACTCAAAAGTGAGTTCCTGTTCCTAAATCATTTGAATGACACCACTGCCTATGTTGTTTAAATTGCTCTTGTGTTAAGCATTTCAAATTGTCGTTTTGTTAATGGACCATTGTGTTTAACTGATGGTGACGATGACAGCTACTGCAGAAACTTGTCTGGGTTGTCTTCCTCAGGTACCAAAATGCCATTAGGCCGCATCCAAGCCTCCGTCCCCAGGCTGTGCGGCCCCAATTCGGGCCACACAGCATCTGAGGAATCCATAGGGGAGGCTGGAGCTTCCCCTGGGGCAAGAGCATGAATGTGCCTTTGCCCCAGGGAGGCCCTAGAGCACCCCACTGCTGGGCTGCTGGCCTTGCTGTTCCAGCGCAGAGGATTGCACCCTCACTGATTAGAATTCCAGAACTTTCCTGGCTCCAGATTTAGGCAACGTGTCAGAACTGTTGACAGGCTTTTAAAATGTCATCTGCAGCTCTTCAAAGCGCTCACACTCCACCCCCTATCCCCAAAGCTGACTGCATCTCCTACTGCCTTCTGCAGATGTTCCCCTGGGTGAAATGGAAGTGACTGCCATTTAAACCGGCAACTTCTCGGAGTAGCACACTTGCCTGAAGTATGGGAATGATACAACTGATTCATAAAACCTCCAAGTGGCCACGAGGTCCATCCTATTAGGGTTAGTCGCATAGTATCTCCAGGCAGCCTGAGGGACACAAGAGGAGGGACATGATCAGAAGGAGAACAGAACGTAACAGGCTGGGTCTATGAGCAAATGCAGTGGGCTGATACTTGGTGTAGATTTCCACCACAAAGTGGAATCATAGGGAAAGATGCAGGAGTTGGTTTGCATGCAGGAAATGCGAGGAAATAGATGCTGCCGAGGAAGCCCTGCCTTATGCTTGTTAGAACAACCCCTTTTTCCTACCCAGCAAAAACAGCATAGTCAGATATTTTAGGGCTGTTTGCTGGCAGATGAGGCAGCAATATGTTTCTGAAAGTGCGATCCTAACCTGGAGTTAGGCCAGCACAGTTAGGCCAGCACAGTTTGGCCGGCACCAGGGCCACCGTAAAGCACATTTGGACCAACCTCGGAGTCAGGGAGGATGGCGCACGTCTAAGTGCTGGACTCTCTGACTCCGAGAATGATCCAAACATACTTCACAGTGTCCCTTGTGCTGGCCAAACTTTGTTGGCCTAACTGTGCCAGCCTAACTCCAGGTTAGGATTGCGCTCTGATCAACATATCAAGCACAGGATGTGGTTTGGCTATTGCAGTATGAACACCTGCTTGTCCCATCTGAACTAAAGGATTCATATAAGAATGTGTTTCCCTTCCAAAATTCATACGCAGTACTGCAAGTGCTGTAATCTTTCCCATGTAGATGCTGAGTTTCCCATCAAGTGGGCACAATCTGGGACTCTGCTGAATTGGGAAAGCAGCTGGAACTTCACGTGGCTTCTGAACAAGGAATTCTGCCTTGCAGGGCTAGCTTCAGGTTTATGGGGGCCCTAAGCAAAGTGGCCCATGTCCCCTACCCCATTGTAGCAATGATTGAACTAACACATCCAATCTGAAAATGGTGTTTCCTTCTGCATGGTCTCATTACAATGCTCTTCTTTCCTGGATTGACGGACAACTATTGTACCCAATGAGAACAGTGTATTCTGGCCAATCAATGCAGGTTTCCTACCGGATCACCTATAAAATCTCCTACAGTGCTGTTTCAGACAGCACTCGGCTTTTGAGGAATGGACTCCCCACCCCTCATAAGAACATAAGAAGAGCCCTGCTGGATCAGGCCAAAGGCCCATCTAGTCCAGCTTCCTGTATCTCAAAGTGGCCCACCAGGGTGCCTCAGGGAGCACACGAGACAACAAGATGCCTGCATCCTGTGGCCACTCCCTTGCACCTGCCATTCTGAAGTAGCCTACTACTAATGTAAGGAGGTGGGTTGGAACTATGACTGTAGTCTGTTTAGAGTGCACACCTATAGTGCTAGCTACTATATTGACAGCTATGCCATTCTCGTCCACCTTCACAGAATTAGGTTACCCTCCACCTGCCTGCCCAACACTGCCACCTCTCTGTTGCCCCAACAGGGCATACCTCTCTTTCTCTGCCTGGCACTGCTTCAGAACGTGAAGGAGAAGTTAGCGGTGGGATGATGTGGGGTCTGGAGGCAGTTGCTGCAGAGGCAGATTGGAGAAAGCAAGCAAGCAAGGGTGAACCCTGACAGGGAATGGACTAGAAAAGAAAATAAGGCAAGGCATGCCCTGATGGGTACAGGGGGTTAGAAAAGAAGAGAAGCCATGCCCTGGTGGGGAGGAGAAAGACGGAGAAAGAAAGGTTCACTCCTGCGGCAGGGCAGGACAGGGCAGGCTGAGGCATTTCAAGGACTTGAGCCACCCTTACAAAAATGGGGCACTTGCGGTTTTAAATGTGGACTGTGCATAGCAATATATTTTGGGCTATCCTAACTATGAAGAAAATAATGTCACTGAGAGTGCAATCCTAATCTGGAGTTAGGCTGGCACAGTTAGGCCAACAAAATTTGGCCAGCACAAGGGACACCATAAAGTGTGTTTGGACCACTCTCGGAGTCAGACAGGCCAGCACACAGACATGTACCATCCTCCCTGACTCCGAGAGTGGTCCAAACACACTTTAAGTTTGGTACCGGCCAAACTTTGCTAGCCTAACTATGCCCACCTAATTCCAGGTTAGGATTGCACCCTGAATTAGGTCAGAGATAGAAACAACTCTAATTCTAACAACTAATTAGAATTCTAATTCTAACTTAGAATTAATTCTAATTCTAACTAATTATAACTCCAACTCTAACAACAGCTGATTATGTTGATGTTTTGGTTTTGATTTGGATAAGTTTAGAGTTAGTGGGGGCTTGTTAATGTGATGGTATTATTTATTAGTTTAAGGTATATGTGAGAGCTTTTGGGCCGAAGTAAAATTCCATGTATGGTGAAATTCCATGTATGGCCAATAAAATTCTATTCTATAATTCTATTCTAAAATTCTATTCTATTCTTCTGGGCAGAAGATTTAGCCGAGAGGGTTAATGCCTCCGTTTGCCCGAAGATAACACCTGAAGATCTCAAGGTCGTGAGCTCGAGACTGCAGGAAGTCTCTGAGAGCGGCAGACCTTGCAGCTGCGGCTGATTAGAAGCTGAGTTCCAGCTGCCTCGTGGGAGGAGGAGTGTGCTGAAATCAGCTGCGTCTCTGGTGTGAGCAGGGAAGCATCAGCCAGCAGAAGACAGACGGGTGGCTAAAGAAAGAAGGCTAAATCCAGAAAGGAAGATCTGAATGTGTGTAGTTCTTGAAAGACAGAACATTTCTGTAAATTGTAAAAAACCTTCGGGTTTATGAAAAGTCTGCCTATGTAAACCGCCTTGAGTTGTAATCACTAGAGAAATCTAGTGATCTTAAGAAAGGCGGTATATAAATACATGTATTATTATTATTTATTATTATTCTATTCTATTCTAATTCTAATGCACCTAGGTTCTGCCGTTGCATGTGTGTGTTGTCACCCCCTCAGGTCATGGTAGCCCGGCCAATGTATCCCTCTGCCTCCCTTATTTATGTACGCCACTGGGGGAAACTCAGTAAAGAGCCTCAGAAGATCATCATAATATTCAGGAAATTTCAAATGCCCAACAACTGGAGCTGACTTATCCTAAAGTGTTATCTTTGGAGAATTAGCACCAAAGCAGTTGATTAAGGGTACAATCCTAACCACTAGCCTTTGAGAGTGAACTCTGCTGAAAGCAATGGAATTTCTTGTCAAGTATATTTTTTTAGACTTGACAGCATGGTGCCTTTTTTGTAATCTTTTTTAAAAAATAAATAAATATGGAAACGCTTCAAAGCACACTGCTCCCAAGTTGTTCAAAGACCCAGAAGTCGCGGGTCGTTCCAAAAAGTAGGATGAATAAGCAGGGAATCCAAACCTGTATGAGTTCCGCCGCAGGCTTTCTTCTCTTTTCAAAGTGCTTTTGACGATGCTGTTCCTGTACTTTCAAAGCCAATCCTGAACCCAAGATGCCCTGAAAGCAAAGTGCTCAGATACGGTGACTTTGAAAACACCAGAAGAGAATCATTTCAGAAACTGAGAAGTTTTCTCTTGGGGGTGTGGCAGAAGGTCCTGAAGTGTGGGAAAGCAAAAGCTTCCATGATCCGGATCCTCAGGAATCCGATTTCTTGGGAGCAGGCACCCAACAATAGCATAGTGCCTGTAACAGTGGTTCCCAAACTGTGGGTCGTGACCCACCAGTGGGTCGCATACCAATTTTCAGGTTTTGCTGAAACCCAAGTCATTGCTGTATTATCAGGAAAGCAGGTATCACAATGATGTCACTTCTGGCCATGACATCACTTCCAGTGGGTCCCAAACAGACTGTCTTTCTAAAAAGTGGGTCCCTATGCTAAAACCAGTAGTGAAATTCAGGGGGTTCGCCCAGGTTCTATAGAACCGGTTGTTAAATGGCCGGGCCCCGCCCACTCGCTTACCTCAGCTGGCTTCCGTTGTCTTTTTTTTTGCTCCGGCTATGACATCATAGAACCAGTTGTTAATTCATTTGAATTGCACCACTGGCTAAAACGTTTGAGAACCACTGGCCTGTAGCATAGCCAGAGGGGGGAAGGGCAAGGTAAGTATTGCAGGTGCTGCAATGCGCCATGTAAGTGGCACCTCCTACTTTCCATCAGAGCCATTCTGGGCAGCATTGGCAACTGTGTTGCCATCATTGCCCAGAATGGCCCTGATGGCAAGTGGGTGGGACCACCTACATAGCACATTGTGGCACCTGCAATACCTACTCCCCTTCCTGTGGATGCTACTGCATGTCGGTATCTAGGAGGGCCTCTCAGATGTTCATGTCTCCACACCTGCAATATGGCTGCCCTCAAAAAAAACCTGGGTGAAGGTTTCTTCTGCAGACTTGGGCTTGCATCCTGCTTTCTTTTTGCATGTAATTACCATATAGTGTTGTCTCCCCTTTCCCCCAATAAGCTGAGAGTGGTGCATGCGCTCCCCATCCCAAGCCAGGATTGCACCTGGCTTTCCTCACGCCCGCTCCATCATTGCAGGAACGCCCCCCCACACCCACTCTCACGAGGTTAACAACAGGACTTACGGCTGGAAGGGCAAAAAACGAAACTCCAATGAGGGAGAACGTTGCCGCAATCAGACGTCCCTCCCACGTTTTGGGGGTCTTGTCACCATAGCCGATGGTCGCCAGTGTAATCTGTGGGGAGAATGTTTGGGACACTCTGTAAGAAAGACAAAGGAAATGGCCAGGGAGGATGATTGGATGTACAACCCTCATTATCCGCGTTCCTGGAAATCCTTGCAGGTAGCGAATTCACAGATAACAAATGGTTGATCCTATGGGATCCATGGGGTTAGGTGCAAGAGGTACATTATCTGCCATCAGAAGAATCCAGCAGAGATTCTCAGGAAGCCAGCAGAGTGCAGCAGGAAATGCCAAAAGACCTCTGAATGCTGAAGAGACCTTCCAGAGGCTGCAGGGACCTGCAGAATGGCGCCTGCAACTAGCGCAGACCCCTTAAGCATGGCTGGCGGATGCTTCCCTCTCTAGGAACGCCACTGTCTGGGGAGCCTGAGACCCCCTCTGCAGCCCTCCCCAATGCTTGAAAAAATAGTAAAAAGCTTTTTAAAACCTTCCTGTTTGGGGCTCCCTACACCCTCCAGACAAGTGGGACGTGGTGGCGCAGCGAGTTAATCCGCTGTTGCTGGGCTTTCAACCGCAAGGTTGGGAGTTCAAGACTGCACGACGGAGTGCGCTCCCGTTGCTTGCCCCAGCTCCTGCCAACCTAGCAGTTCGAAAGCACCTAAATGCCAGTAGATCAATAGGGACCACTTCGGTGGGAAGGTAACGGCGTTCCGTGTGCTATGGCATAGAGTCATGCCAGCCACATGACCCTGGAAGCTTGTCCTCGGACAAAACGCTGGCTCTACAGGCTTTGAAATGGAGATGAGCACCACCCCCTACAGGCGGTCACAACTAGACCATTCAGTTGTGGGGAAACCTTTACCTTTACCTTACACCCTCCAGACAGCCGTAACAACCCCCAGGTGAGTTGAAAAATTTCCTCCCTGCTCTGCAGTAGCACCATCATAGAGATCATGTTCCTACTCCCCACCCCCACCCCATGCAAAGACTTCCAAGGAGAAGTTTGGGAACCAGTAACTTAGATGATATCAAAAATCATATCAAAATCCCCAATTTGTTGAAACTTCCACAAAGACAGCAGAGAAAAGACAGTCACTGGGAATACTGACCAGTCCCCACCAGAGGGCATCTGCGTAGGTTTCAAACTCTTTCGTCTCCTTTCCCTCCGCATTGATTTCAGGCACGTCCTTCTCCACCAGGTAGACCAGGAACGAGGACAGGATGAGTGTCAGGAACCCGATGTACCAGGCAGTGATGAGTTCCTAAGGTTGAAACGCACGGCCGTTATCAAAGGATCACGGTATGTTCTAAGCAAGGACTGCCGGGCTGTGGAATAGTTGGATTTAGCAGCCGGCCCTCTTACATGATTGGTGGGGAAATCAGCTGTAACATGGATGAGAGACGCATCCCTCCTCACCCCTCCCTTCCCAATGCATTCAGACTATCCTATATGGATTTGCTGGCATATATTGTTGTTCAGTTGCTAAGTCGTGTCCGACTCTTCGTGACCCCCTGGACCACAGCACACCAGGCCTCCCTGTCCTCCAATAGCTTCCTGAGTTCACCCAATTTCATGTTCATTGCTTTGGTGACACTATCTAACCATCTCATCCTCTGCCGCCCCCTTCTCCTTTTGCCTTCAATAATCCATGGGGTTTTCTTGGCAAGAGTACTGGAGTGGGTTGCCATTTCCTTCTCCAGCGGATCACGTTTAGTCAGAGCTCTCTACTATGACCTGTCCATCTTGGGTAACCCTACATGGCATAGCTCACAGCTTCATTGAGCTACGCAAGCTCCTTCACCACGACAAGGCAGTGATCCATGAAAGGGTGGCATATATATATGTATATAAAAAAGAGCTGTGACAAGGGCAGGCTGAAGCCTTGAACAGCTTCCTTCCAATCTTGGCAGGGAAACTGGGGAACTAATGAGTCACCCAAGGGGGTCTGGCTGCATGCAGGGCCGGCCTTAGGAGTTGCAGGGCCCAATGCAAAACATTTTTGTAGAGCATCCTCAGTTCATTTTTGCAGCCGCTTTGCCTCATGGGACTTGGAGTCCAGTTCATCGGAGCTGCAACTCCGACAAGCAGCTTCCAAGTTTTGGGAGGCAAAGTGGCCCCCGCAACGCTCCTCAGCTGGAGCGAGGGTTGCTCACGTGCCACCCCCCGGACTCTGAGGGAGGGACGTCACGGCTCTCCCTCCGAGCGTGGGGGTGGTGCGCATGCCCAGCCGCTTTGCCTCCTGGGAGTTGGAGTCCAGTTCGTCGGAGCTGTAAAACTCCGACCAGCAGCCTGGCAAAGTGGCACCCGCAGTGGCATCCTCCTTGCATACGGAAGGGGCCGCTCAGGTAAGTGCCTTGAGCGCGGGGCCCCTGGAGGTGCGGGGCCCGATGGGACAGCATCGGTCACATCAAGCTAAAGCCGGGCCTGGCTGCACGAGCAGCCCCTGGTGGAGAAAAATGAGTCCTGAGTGCCACATAATCAGTCAATCACTAGTATTTATATACCGCTTTTCAACACAAAGTTCACAAAGCGGTTTACAGGCAAATAGTAACATTAAAGTTAAATGGCCCCCTGTCCCAAAAGGGCTCACAATCTAAAAGAATGGAGAACACCACCAGCAACAGCCACGAGAAAGACACTGTGCTGGGGTGAAGAGGGACAATTGCTCTCCCCCTGCTAAATATAAGAGGAGCACCACTGGAAAAAGTGCCTCTTGCCCAGTTAGCAGGGGTTATATAGCAGGGGTTACATAATGTAGGGGGAAAGGCAGGATATAACCCTTTAAACCAGTGGTCTTCACAGTCCTCTGTGGGAGGAGAAGAGCAACTAAAAGCCCTGCTAACCTGTTACCCCTGCTAACTGGGCAAGAGGCACTTCTCACGTGGTGCTCTTCTTAAATTTAGCAGGGGGAGAGTAATTGTCCCTCTTCACCTCTGCGCAGTGTCTTTTCTAGTGGCTGTTGCTGGGGGTGTTTTGCATATTTTTAGATTGTGAGCCCTTTGGGGACAGGGAGCCATTTAACTTTATTATTACTATTTGCCTGTAAACCGCTTTGTGAACTTTGCGTTGAAAAGCGGTATATAAATACTATTTGAATGAATGAATGAATGAATGAATGAATGAATGAATGAATGAAAAAGCGCAATTCTGAGCAGTGCCGGAATGGCGAGGCCGACAGGCCTGCGCCATATCCTAGCACTGCTCAGGGCAGCTGGAGCCTCCCCGCGGCAAGGGTATATTCGTGCCTGCAGCGCTGGTCCCGCTACCTTAGGACCGATGCGGGGGTGCCGCTCGGCGCCCTCGCGTTGGGGGTAACTGCACAGCGCTGACGCAACAACGTTGCATCGATGCTGCACACCGAATAGGATTGCACTGTAAATGCTTGCAGGGAAGAGAACCCCAAACTATAAAGGTTCACCCCCCAGCTCACTGTTGTCTTTTTTTTGGGGGGGGGGTGAAGTTTTTCCCTGGCTCCCCTCTGCTCACTTACTTTGCTATGGGCACAAATGGCTGACCCCAGAAGTTTCCAGGTGCCCCCTCTCCTGTCCATCCGAAGCATCCGGAGAATCTGGAGGAAACGGAGACTTCTCAGAGATGTGGCCAGGACATTGCCTTGGTTTCCAACAGCCACCACTGGCACGGAAGCGATCAGCACAAAGATATCTGAAGCAGAGAGAAGAAAAAGTCCTGCCAAACAAGATGGACTATTGGGACTGATTTGCATCTTCAAAAAGAAGCCCATATATATAGCAAACATTCTTCCACGCTAATCTTTTGTTTGGGCATTTTCTGGTTTACAATCCTCATCCTGTTTATTCTACTGCTTTGCCTCTGGCATTTGTGCATGCTAACATCCCTACAGCCTATCCACTGTCCAATCTGGATGAGACCTTCTCTGTCTAAAAGTGGCGTTCCTAGAGGGGGGGAATGCTAAGTTTTGCAGGAGCCTGAGCTCCTGGGTAAAGCGGCCCCCTCCTCCACACCTCCAGAACGCTTTGAGCTGGGCGAACTGGCTCAAAGGCATTGCTCTCCTAGCTGCGATTGCCTGTGAAGGTGCCACTTTACCCAGGAGCTCTGGCTCCTGCAAAACTTAGTATTTTGCCCTCCCTCTAGGAATGCCACTGCTGCCCCCAACTCCAGTAGGAAATGCAGAGTGGGGGTGGGGAAGGTCCCATTCAGATCGGGGGGGGGGGTGCAATCTAAAGGGAGACCCCTCCCGACTCGTCTTACCTGACAAGACCTGCCAGGTCCGGGAGAACTCATCCAATCCTCAACTAATCTCCAAATGTGAATGAATTTTTGGATGCCAAATCAATCTGAAAAGAGGGTATTTAATTCTTTCTCCTCCCCCTCCCCAAAAAAATCCTTTCTTTTTCAAAATCACCCTCCCCAAAATTATATTTTTTTAATGGGGGGGGGGGGAATTTGGAGCAAAAAAGCAGCTTGAGAAAGGTGGGTTTGTGCTGAGGTTGATCAGAAGGGGGGGTTGGTGTGCCCCCTGCAGTGCAAGCTTTTTTGGCATAGCTGCTTCACTGGGGGGGGGCGAGGATAGGATTTGGGCCAATAGTCTGTTCTAGTCCGTTCTGGGTTAAAAAAAATTGCAGAAAGGATCATGGACCTCCACTTAGTATGTTGTCTGAGCTCTGTTCTATACGGGAACACGGGACAAATCTCTCTCTGGCGGCCAGCCTTTCATGATCGCTTACCCACCTCCCAACCCTATTTCATCCCGGAAGTGTTGTGGGAAGAATGATCTTTGCAAGGGACTATGGGATCGGGACAAAGTGAGCCAGAGCGAGAGACCGCGGTGACCGGCTGACCCCTCGCAACACGGCCGAAAGCCGCCCTAACCAGCTGGTCCTGAGCCAACACAGAGCGAGAAGATCGGGAGAATAAACATCCTGCAGCACGAAACAGGAGGATCAGCTTCAAAGCAATTTTGTATTAACAAAAGGACGCGATAGCGAAAAGCCGGCAAAAACCGCTAAATCGCGTTAACCCAGTCAAGCCTGTCAGTCATTGTTAAGCTTGTTTGCCGGCTTATCCATTGTTTGCCGGGTGTTAATTGAAACTTTCCGGGTTAATGATGAATGACAGATGCTATGTAAGCACAAGCGCTAAGCCGGCTTTTCCTTAGATAACCTTAAGCTGTCAAAATGCGGAAAGGCTTGTTTGCCGATCTTCCCTAAGTTAATCAATGCTGCCTTCTGATGTGTTAATTAATAAACGTACGCTCTACAAATTTTGAAGCATAAATATGAGCCTGTGTACCACAATAAAGCAGAATCAGTTTATCGATCACATTGGTCTTAAGTGTTTGATTCTCCCTCGCGATCTCCCTCGTTGCGCTCAGCCGGCAATCCTTTGGTGCGCTAAAAGCCGGCAACCGTTCGTGCGGCAATTCTTTGATGCACAAACCGGCAATTTGGTGACCCCGACGTGATAAGCGGACAGCGCTGGAGGAGGCGTCGAGGTTTTTGACATCCCGGCAGGGGTAGGATCATTGCGGGCAAAGCCAGGTCCCCCGGACGCCCAGGAGAGGCGGGAAGAGAGAAGTGAAGTGGCCACTACTGACTGGTAAGTCAGAATTGACTGATCGTCGAGTCAAAAAGCTGACCTTCGAATCAGGGTAGCGGGATGGGTTTAGCCGTATCGGCTGCGGAGAGAGAGGGGCTCCGCTTGGTTTGTGACATGGCACCTAGATATGACTGCAAGTTAAAAGAAAAAGAGGCGCTCGCTGTGTGTCAATGGGCTCGGAAACGGGGTCATTTAACAGAACTGAAGGATGCATTCTCACCACAGATTTGGAAAAACATAGGGGCGGACTTGTGGGGCTCTGTGCAAAGTGGACAGCCAGAGGCGTGCAAAATAGCACCGATTTACGGGACATTAAACGCAATCATGATCGGGCTGCACGGGGAAGTTGCAGCAAAAAAGGCATTGCAGGAAGCCCTGGGGATAGGCGGAGGGGAGGAGAAAGGCAGGGACGACGATCCTAGGCACTTCCCAAACCCCGCGTCCCCAGGCACGGAACTGTGCCCCCTGACAGAGGCAGAAAAAACAGCCCTGGGGGGTCCCACTGACAGCCTTCCCCCCTACACGGGTCCGGTCCCCGAGGAAGCCTCCTTCGTTGGCCCCACGGCCCCCCCTGACCCAGCCGATGTGCCCTTGCCCATGGATGAGGATTTGCCGGACACGACTTGCCCTGATCTGTCAAAATGGAAAAAAGATAGAACAGGAGCTTATGAGGTTCCCCCAGATGCGCGCCCCCCACGGATGTCATTAGCACAATGGGATGATCGGGAGTTTCTTGAAAATAAAGAGAGAGCAAAAAAGCAGGTGTTAAGTAAGGAATGTACGTGGAAGGATGCGCAGGAATGGCTGGTAGCACGGTATGGAGAGAGAGGACGGTGGAATCCCTGGGAGAAAAGGGAGTTGGGAGCGCCGCTGTCGCTTGAGGACAAGGAGAGACTAAGGATACAGGAGTCGTTGGAAAGATGGGATGAGGAGAGAGAAAAGGAAAAGGAGGATGCTCGGACGAGTGCGCGGAAGGAGATTGAAAGTAGATTTCGTGGAATGAGGCGTTTGACAGAAAGTTTAACGGAGGGCTCCTTCCCTTCCCGGGCGCCAGTTCTGCCAGGGAGGGATGAGACGTTTGATCATAGGAAGCGATGGCAAGCAGTGATAGAAAATGCAACGATAGAAGGAAAGTTGACAATGCAGCCGATCTTAATGCCGGTGGTTCGCCGGGGTAATGCGCCAGAATGGGTGTCCTTTGACTGGAACATGATTAATAAAATTCAAAAGAATATAATGGACTATGGCACAGACAATCGTTTGGTGCGACAGCAAATCGGGACTTTGTTAACGCATACTGACTTGGTGCCTTATGATATCAGATTGCTGATGGAAACTTTACTGACACCTACCCAAAATATGCTGTTTTTGCAAAAATGGGAGCAGCGATTAGAAGCAAAAATGATGGAAAATGTGACTCTTCCCCCTAATGATCCCCTGTCCACAGCTACATTGGATATGTTGATGGGAAAAGGGATGTTTACCGATCCGCAGCGGCAAGCCAGATTAGTTCCGCGTATACGAGAGCAGTCGCAACGATGCGCCTTGTGGGTTTTCGAGCAATTGCCTCAGATGGGAACTGTCAGTCCACCGTACACTAAAATCGTGCAAGGGGAGCAAGAGTCGTTTATGCAATTTGTGGACAGATTGAAGGAAGCAATAGACAAGGCTCCCAATATACAGGGAGAAATGCGTGCTACCTTGGTAAAGGAACTGGCAATGCAAAACGCAAATCCAACTTGTAAACAGTTGTTGGCACGGCTGCCCATAGGGGCAACTCTCGTTGAAATGATTGAGGCATGTGCGCGAGAGCGCCTAGTGTGGGAGGAACAGAAAGCCCAAATTCACAGCGTTGCATTGGCCGCCGCTTTAAAACAAGTAGTGCCCGCAGGGCAGAATAATCAAAATAAAAGTCCCATGTGCTACGAATGTCTCCAACCCGGCACGGAAGAAGAAGAAAAAATCTTTTAGGGCATCCCACAGTGGAGAGGGATTGTGCTTACCCAACATACACAAAGGTTTCCGGGCAAATTTCAGCCTCCCTCGCCATCCTTTGTACCGACAGCAGCAGCCAGCAGCCCAGATCCTTAAGGCAAATTCTGCGCCAAAGATGAAAATGGCAAAGGTTTCCTGCGCAGAGAGGCAAGCGACAAACAGGCAGGGGTGAACGGCTCGGCAGCCACAAGTCTCGGGTTTTGAAAGAAAGCCTTGGAAGAAGGCAGATATTACTGTGAGCCATTCCTATGCATCCTCTTAGGAGAAGAGAGGCGGATTATTATTATTAATAATAATAATTATTAATTAATAATATTAATAATAATAATAATATATTAATTATTATTAATGATGATAGGGATCAAGGCTGGAAAGGGGGGTTGCATTCAGCAGAAAATGAAAATGGCACTGCCACCAAACCCGCCCCCTTCCTAGTTCTGATCTGCCCTCCTCCCTTCCCCCATCACCACGCCCGTCCACCCTACCCCATACCACCCACTCTCTCCTGCCCCCATGTGCTCAACGGGGCCAGCAGGTGTCCAGCATCCACTGGTCTGTGGCACTAGATGCTCGCTGCATTGCGGAGGCCGCCAGACAGCACACTCCAGCTTGTCACCTTTTGCGACAACCTCAAAGCACCTAGTGCAGGTCTGGTCTGTTTATCCATAGATTCGGGATCTGTGGTTTTCCCTCACTAGCTGGACCCATTAAAGACCACCCAGATGTGACTGGAACCTGGGAGGCTTTCTGGGAGGCGAAAACCAGAAGTTGCCTTTAAACTGCTCTGGCTGGCATGTGAAGACTCACAGAGGCCATGTGCAGTCAAATGTGGCCTCTGAGGAAATACTTTTTTACCCAGCCACAGGAGGTGGTGATGGCATCTGGCCTAGATGCCTTTAAAAGGGGACTGGACAGATTTCTGGAGGAAAAGTCCATCGCAGGCTACAGGCCATGATGGTTAGTGCAACCTCCTTACTTTAGAAGTAGGCTACCTCAGAATGCTGGATGCAGGGGAGTGGCAATGAGATGCACGTATCTAGTTGTCCTGTGTATTCCCTGAGGCATCTGGTGGGCCACTGTGAGATGCAGGAAGCTGGACTAGATGGGCCTTTGGCCTGATCCAGGGGGGCTCTTCTTATGTTCTTCTGTAGGGTCTCAGAACGGCTTGGACATGACCAGAATAAGGTTCTAGTTACATCCAAACACCTGTGAGTCAGTTAACTGCAGGTTTCATTATCCATGGGTTTCGGTATCTGTGGGGGATCTAGAAACTGATTCCCAGATTCAGCTGGGTCCAGAGCACTTATTCCAGCGGTGCTGGATGCCAGTGGGACTTGGCTGTAGCTTTCATTCATCTCTCCTTCTCTTAGCTTCCCCGCTCCCGTTGTATTGGTTATTACTGCAAGTACTGACGGCAGGAAACTCTTTGTTGCATGTGGAATGCTATAGGGCACCACAAACGCTAACTGTGCTGCAGAAGTAACTACCATTAATAACAATTTTTCCTCCCATTCATTCACTCTTGCCGCAGAATCCATGTCATGCTACTCAAAGGTAAATGTCACTATGCTCATTGGAACTAATTTGCAGGAAAGTGGGGACATGGTGGCGCAGCGGGTTAAACCGCTGCTGCTGGGCTTTCTGACCGGAAGGTTGGGAGTTCAAGACTGCACGACGGAGTGAGCTCCTGTTGCTTGTCCCAGCTCCTGCCAACCTAGCAGTTCCAAAGCACCTAAATGCAAGTAGATAAAGAGGGACCACTTCGGTGGGAAGGGAACAGCGTTCCGTGCGCTACGGCGTAGAGTCACATGCTGGCCACATGACCACGGAAGCTTGCCCTCGGACAAACGCTGGCTCTACAGGCTTTGAAACGGAGATGAGCACCGCCCCCTACAGTCGGTCACGACTAGACCATTCGGTCGTGGGGAAACCTTTACCTTTACACAAACAGCAGCCGTCTCCAAACTGGAGACGGCTGTGGCAGGGAAAATCATCCCCAGTGTGATCACTTTGTGTTACGCCCAGGACGCCATGAATGACCCCAACAGCAGCTCCCAGGGATCGTCGTGGCCAGCTGCCCATGCACGGAAGGCCAAGAGCACAGCTTGCTGGGGTGGCAGACCCCAGAAGCGGCTGGCCACAAGGACCCCTGGAAGCTGTAGTTGGGGTCATTTGTGGTGTCCTCTGTGAAATGCAAAATGCTGCTTATGCCAGGGAGGGACTGGATCTGGCCCGCGGGCCAAAGTTTGGAGCCCCCTTATATATAGGATTGTAGTCCAAGTAACCTCCAGCCCCACATCACTTACCAGCAGCAGCAACCAGTTTCCTGAAACCGTTTCGTAGTCCTTAAATGTTGTCAGGACCGCCAAAATCAAGCATCCCAGCACAATCAGAAACCTAGAGCAAGAGACAAGGAAGACAACGGAACACTGATCAATGCTCTTCCCCTGCACAGTCCTTCCAAAGGGGCTGGCTTCTCTTACAGAGGCTGCCTGTCTCCTCTTTCCAGTTAGGGTGGTCTTCAGTGTGGGTTGCAGCAAGGGAACAGAATTGTGAACAGCCCTAGGGTGCCGCAGGCCAGATGCTTCACTGGGTTCCCAAGGATATGGGCTGTTGGTGCGTTTACTACAGACTATGAAGTAGCCACACACTTGGTTACCTATGACGAGGCTGGCCCATGATCTCCTGGCACTGGAGGCAGCGTGCAATGTGCTGCCGCCCTACCTGGTGACTTGTCAATCTCTGCTCCTGCCACTTCTCAGGTTGGAAAAGGAAGAAGGGGAGGGAGTGGAAGAGGAAGTGTAGAGGAGAGGTAAGGGCTGGGCTAGTGTGCCAATGCAACACTCACATCTCCCCCCCCCCACACACACACACTTCCATTCTGTTCTCCACTTTTCCAAATTGGAGACAGTGAGCGAATGAGTTCCACAAGGAGTTCCACAGATTAATTACCCGCTGGGTAAAAAAAAAGTATTTCCTTTTATTCACTCTAACTCTCCCAAAACTCAGTTTTACTGGATGTCCTGGCACAAGCCACTTGTGCCAACCCAGGAGTGTTGCAAACACACTGTAAAGCACATTTGGGCCACTCTCAGAGTCAGGGAGGATGGCACACTTCCACATGCCAGCTTCCCTGACTCAGAGAGTGTGCAAACATGTGTTATGGTGTGTTTGCAACACTCCTTGTGCTGGCCTAACTCCAGGTGAGGATTGCAACCCCAGACGTGCGGGTTTTCAGACTCAAGTTTTTCAGGTTCATGCTCGAGTCAGGGTTCGAGTCTCTTGACATGCGTGACTTGAGTCTAAATAAGTCAGCAAAAAACATGGATTTTTTTCGCGACTCGACTCGAGTCACCTGACTTGAGTTCCCATCCCTTGAGACTTATGCAATGTGGCAATACCAGCTGAAGGCCTTTCTGCTTGCCCTGTTCTAGTTGCCTGCTTGGATTATACTGGCTGACAAGAACATTCAGTAGTCAAGAAAACCTGCTGGGAAAGATTAAGAAATCCTCCACCACCACCCCTTGCAAGGAAAAGAGGATGCTTTGCTTTGGCCACAAGGAGGCAGCAAATCTCCATTGTAATGAAGGAAAGTGGGCTGTAATGTAAGGAAAAAACATGTTTGCAACACCGAACTAGAGGCCAGCAGTTTAGGGAGCATGAGAACCAAGCAGCATGTAGCAAATGCAGCTAGATAATTTTAAGCATATCAGCAGTTCCCACACCAGCAATAGGCCAAGAAAGCCTGTTATGACCAGATAGATAGAAAGCCTAAAGATTTCCCAAATTCCTATGACCAGATAGATAGAAAGCCTAAAGAATTTGGCAACGCAGCCAAAAAGGGAAGGGGTATCAAGGTGGGTGGGAGTGTAAGTGTCCACAAAGCATAATAAGCTCAACCCCCGGGGGGGGCACAGAATTGCTTGTATGACTCTGTATAATCGTTCATGATCCTGCCCAGTGGTGGAATCTACCTGCGCTAACAACCGGAACGCAGGAAGTAGCTACCAGGATGCATGGTTGATTGGCAGTTCCTCCGCGCGTCCTCGCTTCCCCCACGGTCCGCTGCCTGCCTGCCTGCCTGCCTGCCTGCCTGCCTGCCTGGCTGAAACCTCCGGCTGCGGGCGTGCAGGGCGCAGGTGCGGCCAGCCCCATTCGCGTATTGCAGGGGTGCACGGCAGTGACGACTGCAGTGGGCGGAGCCAGCCCTACACGGAACAACCGGAACGGTGTTCCGGAGCGTCCTGGCTACATGACATCACTGATCCTACCCCTTGGGGGCACAGACCTGCCTGCTTGCTGGCCCATTATGCAGTTTAATCTTCTGTAGAATAAATCTGGATGTGTTCCAAACTTCAAACCTTGTTGCATTTTTTATTTTTTTTTGCACCAGGGAAGAACTTAGGGGCTGCAGTAATTTTATTTTGGGTTTAATATTTTTATGCTCCAGTACATTAAAGATAAAAGCAAAAATCATACAATCTAACAAAAGAAAGAAAAAGAAAAAGGAAGAAAAAAAGGAAGTCTAACGTACAATTCCTAAATAAAGATGTCAGCGTGGGCTTTAGATTATTTATATCCTTTAAAAATATTTCTATATTTATAACTTTAACTTCTCATGGCTCTTGAACACACACACACACACACACACACACACACACACACACACACACACACACACACACACACACATTTAGGGGCCGCAGCAATTTAGCTAACAGTGTGATATTGACCATTTTGGCCCCAAAACAAAAAACTTCTGCAGAAGTGACCATAAAAATATGATGGTTTTGAAGTATTTAATCTGAATTGCACAAACTAGAGCACAATCCTAACCTGGTGTTGCGCCCGATGCAGCTCCCTTGCGCTGGACCAGTGCTGTCTCAAATGCACAGTACGGTGTGTCTGCACCACACATTGGGTCGCTGGGCTGGATGTGCTGGCCATGCGCCAGCTTAGTTTTACCAGCGCAAGCCTGAGCCAAGGGTGTGCTAGAGGTGGGTGGGAGGTGCAATGGGGCGGAGGTGGGGCGGACTTATGGGCGAAGACCTATGGAGCTGGGACACAGCTGTTAGGCCACATATGAACACCCATCCCTGGGCTGCTGGCCCCAATCCAGGCCACTCCTGGCTGCGTGGACGTGCACCTGCTATTTTGAGGGTGCCGATCCAAACAGCCACACAGGGCTGGCTGGGGCTTATGCCAAGGTAAGGAGAACATATCCCATTGCCCCTCAGTGAGCTGCAGCCAGTGGCGTCTCCACAGGGAGGGCAGAGCTCTAGGTTTTGCAAGGAGCCTCACCTTGCAGTGGAAATGACTCCTCTCCTCCACCGTTTTAGCCAATCCTCGCAGGGAACAGCAACATCTTGGCGTTGCTTACTGGCTACAGCAGCAAGGGAGAGGAGGGATTTACGTGACAGGGTAAGGCTCCTTGCAAAACTTAGAGCTCTGCCCTCTCTGTAGAGACGCCACTGGCTGCAGCTGCCTCCCAGCCTGCGTCAGGATACAAGCGCAGGTGAGCTGGCCTGCCTGTTCCAGCATAGGTTAGGATTGCACTCTTGCAATTTTTAGCTAACGCTTCCCCTCCACACTCCTTTCTGCTCCTTGCAATGTCTTTTTTCTCCAAAACAATAATTACTTGGACCCTCTTAGGGGCAGTCGACGCATTAGGATGGCTGCGCATGCCAGCCATAACCTGCAAAAACACAACACAGGGAGAGCCCCAACTGCATTCTGCAAACAGAGGATTTCCAGAACATCTGCCAACTGACCAGAAAAAAAAAAAGCTGGCCCTGATTTAGAACAAACAATAAAACTTCCTTTGGGCCAGTGGCCAGAGTTTTGTGTCTGTATGTGTAAAAGCCCAGAAGTCCCGGGTGAACACACAATTCTGGGCTGATTTAGGAAGGCTTGATGATTTACACATATTCTGTGTTGCCCCAGGGGCCTTCTCTTGACTGTGGCATTCCTGGGGGGACGGCAGGTCACAGCAGCTCCTATGGGAAAATGACGTTTTGCATGTCTGTCCTGCCAGGAGACAGTGGCGTTCCTAGAGGGGGGCAAAATGCTAAGTTGTGGAGAAGCCTGAGCTCCTGTATAAAGCGCCCCCTCCCACTTGCCTTCAGAGCCATTCGTGGCTTGGACAGCTGGCTCGGAGGCTTGGCGCTCTGAGCCACAAATGACTCTGAAGACGAGAGGGACGGAATGCTTTCCACAGGAGTTCAGGCTCCTCCACAATCCTAACTGGCACAGTTAGGCCAGCAAAATTGGGCCAGCACAATGAACACCATTACGTGTGTTTGGACCACTCTCAGAGTCAGAGAGGCCAGCACACAGATGTGCGCCATCCTCCCTGACTCCAAAATTGGTCCAAACATGCTTTACTGTGTCCCTTGTGCCAGCCAAACTTTGCAGGCAAACTGTGCTGGCCTAATTCCAAGTTAGGATTGCACCCTTAGTGTCTTGCTCCCAACTCTATAAGACAGAGGTGCTCTTGGTCCGGAAATCCACAGCTCGGGTATTGGATTATCGCCCTGCTCTGAATGGGGTTGCACTCCCTCTGAAGGAGCAGGTCCGCAGCTTGGGGGTTCTCCTGGATTCACAGCTGCACCTGGAGTCTCAGGTGTCGGCGGTGGCCAGGGGAGCCTTTGCTCAGCTTC
>JAJKFI010000024.1:12078890-12116747 GCA_029204185.1 Lerista edwardsae
AATGCCTTTTTAGGCAGAAAGGCGGGGTAAAAATCTTTAAAATAAAATAAATAATAAATAAACTCTAGGGACGCCAATCTCCTGGCAGGATAGACATGCAAAATGTCATTTCCCTGTAGGAGCTGCTGTGACCTGCTGTCCAAATGCAGCCTGGCAGGGAAAAGATGCTTGGAGTGACCTTGCATAGTCAGTCTATAGTCAGTGCCTTTCTTCAGCCTTGGGGTGCTTCAGGATACATTAGGAGTGGAACTAAGGGAAGTGAGAATGGCAGAGGCAATTCATAAGATTTGGGGCAAGCTGAGCCCTGATCACTTGTGTGCATTTGCACATGTCCAGGATTCGTTTTGTCCTGATCCTGCTCACGTGAAATTGGTCAAGGGAGCTCCTCTAATTGAATTCTCACAACATCTTCACAAAAAAACGGTCTGGGTGACAGATTATGTTTGAGAGCACCATCCTAAACTGCACTGGAACAGCAAGGCTGGCAGGCTTGCGCTGTATCCAGCTCAGCTTTGAAACACTCCGGAGCCTCCCTGGGGAAATGGCACATTCATGCCCAGCCTCCAGCCTCCCCTGTGGGTTCTTGGGATCTGCTCCTGCTGAATCGGGGCTGTGGTGCCTGGGAAACAAGTCTTGGATGTGGCCTACCGGCGGCATCGCTACCCCACCCAACTCCCCGGACCAGCACAAAGTGTCTCCTGGGTCTCTTTCCTGGCAGGCATGTCACACCTTCCATATCACTCCTTCCGCCTGTATGCCTAGGAGAATCTCAGCACATGGGAAAGAGGAATGTAAATACTCCGAAGTCTATCTAAACGTTGGCTTTGCCACCTTGATCAGCAATGGCACAGAGAAGCCACAACGCAGTCAGTGCAGTGTTGTTCTCAGTGCCGAATCAGTCACTGAATTCAAAACGCAAGCATCACTCAGAGACAAATCAGAACGTTCTAAAAAGGGTGTGGTTTAGTAAAAACAGTGAGCTCACTTCCTGCTTAATGATATCACTTCCGGCCCTAGGTCTTAGGGGGATCCTGACATGAAGTCATCACTAAAAAGGGGATCCCAGTGCAAAAAAGGTTGGGAACTAAAAGAAACAATGCCGCAAGCATGTATTAAGGGCCCTGTTAAGAAACCTGTTGCCCTGCTAACACCTGTATGGATCTGGAATGAGTCATCCAGATTCAACAGAAGCATACAGCGCATTCCCTCACTTGCTTCTTCCTCAGTCCACTGAACTTCACGTATACTCTGTAAAAACATTTCCAGTTCACTTGTCAACCAGCAGCAGCCTGGGCATCGTGTTGGACTGACCGTTCCTTTCTGAAGCTGAAGCATGGCTGCACCTTAATCACTCCAGCCAAAGCGGCCACCATGTAATTAACGCATACCACACGGCGGCAAGACAAGCAAGCATCATTGCCCGTGTTGGCTGACGGAGTTCAGCCATGCAGGTGGCTTGCCCAAGAGCACATAAGATGAAAGGCTGCAGTCTTGAGGAGCCGCACCTGGGAGGAAGTCCCAATTAAACTCAGCAGGACTTACTTCTGAATAAACAGGCCCAGGACCAGGCTGCACGGAAGTCAAGCGAGTTCCAAAAATCAGAATTGGGGGATGGGAACCCATTTAGAAACAACGCACCTCACATTCAGACAAAACACAGGTCTTAGAAACACAGACAACTCACATTCAGACAACTGCCAGATCCTAAAGGTGCTGGATCACCGCTCGCAGCACAATCTTAAGTAAGGCTGACATAGGAGGGCCATATCCTAAGCCCAGCAGGAGGCAGCAGCCCAGTGATGGGATCTGGGAATAAGGAAGCAGAACGCTGGGCGGGACTTACGCGTGATTGGCTGCCCGTCTGTTCCGTTCCGCGGCTGCCCTGGCCTGGGGGGGGCCTGATCGCTGGGGGGACGGGTGGGGGCGCACCGGGTGCCTGGGCGAGCAGCGGTGGGGAGCACCAACCGGGGGCAGCCCCCCCCGAGGCCAGGGCAGCTGTGGAACGGAACGGATGGGCTGCCAATCACGCGTAAGTCCCGCCCAGCGTTCCGCTTCCTTATTCCCAGATCCCATCACTGGCAGCAGCAGCTCAGCGTATGGCAAGGAGAGGTTTTCGCCTTGCACCTGCGTAAGCCCCAGCCAGTCCTATGGGGCTGCTCGGATCTGTGTCTGCCGTTTTGCAGGAGCAGGTGAACGTGCACAGCAGCAGCCCGAATCAGGGCCGCCCGGACTGGGGACGGGGTTTAGGATATGGCGTGACGCTCGTCATGCATCGCCACCCCATTACGCCCCCAGGATGTCTCTGGAACGCCCTCGGTGAGGCCCTGCGTCGACAGAGCGCCACCGACGCGCGGCCAGTGCAAGGCCGGCACTGCTGAGGGGCGTGGCGGTGCCTGTACGCTGCGCTGCTGCTTGCGCCGGTCCAGCACCCGACTAGCCAATGAGCTTGACAGCACGTTTGCGACAGCGCTGGAGTGGCCCAAGAGCATAGCACCGGTGCAACACAGGTATAGGACTGCGCTCTCAGGCTTCTCAGTAAGGAAGTGTTGCTCCTTTACCCTGGGTAGCACCAGTACAGCGCCAATGGGTCTCCTCTGCTGTGCACCTGCTGTCAAGTGGGTGCAGAATTGAGAAGGCTCATGTCAAACTGCCCCACAGAGGGAGGATAGGATATGGTTGCAGAGGCTGATGCCATCCCTGCCCCCCCCCGGGCATGATCCTCCCCTCCCTCTGCCCTGTTCCACCCATTCTCTGCCTCCCCTGCCTCCCAAAAGGCATACCACCGGGGCATCTGGTCATAGCGCTGAGGACTCAGCACTGGTTTCAGCGCAGAACTGGCGCTCCCTCCTGGCTGGGTCCTACGAATGTCTTTTTATGGCATGTTCTGGACACCCAGCAGCACTGGCAGTGCACAAGGGCTGCAGCACTGTAGAATTGGGTTCTCATGCCGTCGTGTGGGTGTTATCAAGCTGGCTACTGGTTTTGTGTTGGTTACTGATTTGTGGGGGGAATCAGTACCGTTATATATTTAAATAAATGCCCTTTGGGGAGATGGAGAGGGGTAAATTAGTAAACTTAGTTAGTTAATTAGTTAATTAATTAATTGAAGTTAATGGGGGTTACACCAACCACTGTGTTTGGGTTGTGTATATTATATTGCAATTTATTCTGCATGGTCTGGTACAGGAGGAGGTCGATCATGGAGGTTACGGACAGTGTTCTTGCACCAGGTGATGCAAACCCTCTGGGCAGACATGAGATTGAACCTAGGAACATCCTTGATTTGCAGTTCAGCATCTCAGGCGCAATCCTAACCAGGAGTTAGGCCGGCACAGTTAGACCCACAAGGTTTGGCTGGCACAAGGGACACCATAAAGCATGTTTGGACCACTCTTGGAGTAAGGTAGATGGCGCACATCTGTGTACTGGCCTCTCTGACTCCAAGAGTGGTCCAAACACACTTTATAGTGCCCCTTGTGACAGCCAAAGTTTGCTGGCCTAACTCCTGATTAGGATTGTGCCCTCAGGCCCCGCACCACACTCACTGCTTATTCACTCTTGTAAACAAATTATGAGCGGAGAACGCAGATGATTCATACCATTTTTGAAGGTGAACCTTGGATTAGCAACGCATGAGTCTCCCAATCTCCAATGTATCCTTGAGCATCATAATGTCATGGAGACTGCACCAATGTGCAGACATCTTCCATTCGACAATTCCACAAGCCGTTCATCAGCATCAGAGAAGTCAGGGCAACGATTCATAAACAAGCAAGGCTTTAGGGAAAGTCAGAATTTGAAAAGGTTCTGGCAGCCTATCAGCCTTCTCCAGAGCGGCTTTGATTATATTTCCAAAGGATTTCTCCAGCGTGGCCGACAATGATTTGCAAGAGGATATACGACGCTTCCATTCACCCAACTGGCGTGGCAATAATTCACACGGCATTCTCACTGTTTCACTTGACATTTCCCAGTGCAGACACTTTTATCAAACTTCCAGCAGAGAGTATTACTGCAGCATGCTAGGCTGGTTTATTAATTTTATCGTCTCCATTCCCACTCAGTCAAGTCTGTCACTCTTAATGGGACAAGAGAATGCAGACACAGAATGAATACAGAGGACCACTTACCCAGTGGGTAACACCACAGTGTCAATGTAATCACGTGGTGCGTCAATCATTTGTAGCATCCTATCAGGAAGGGAGGACAATATACTTAGGGATGAGTGGACCCCACTGTTCAGAAGGTTTATTGATCACGGAATGGACTCATTCCTCTCCAGCCAAACTCTTCTGGATCTACACTCCATGCAACAGGTAGGTCTCTTTCCCAAATCCTCAGAAACCTCCACAAGGACTGTGGAGCATGCTGTGCAAGTGCCCCTTTATTTTTGTGAGTAAGGCGCCCCTTGATTTCCTCCAGTTCCACAAAGGACATGATTGAGACATATAAAATTATGCACGGGAGGGATAGAGTCAATAGAGGGATTTCTTTTCCCTCTCTCACAATACCAGAACCAGGGGGCACCCACTGAAACTGAGTGTTGGGAGAGTCAGAATAGATAAAAGGAAATACTTTTTTACCCAGCAGGTAATTAGCTATGGAACTCCTTGCTACAGGAGGTGGTGATGGCATCTGGCCTAGATGCCTTTAAAAGGGGACTGGACAGATTTCTGGAGGAAAGGTCCATCGTGGGCTATAGGCAATGATGGATTGTGCAACCTCCTTACATTAGTAGTAGGCTATTTCAGAATGCCAGGTGCAATGGAGTAGCAATAGGATGCAGGCATCTTTTTGTCTCGTGTGCTCCCTGAGGCACCTGGTGGGCCACTGTGAGATACAGGAAGCTGGACTAGATGTGGCTTTTCTTATGTTCTTATCAGCCCCTCTCTTCTCCATCCTTCCCTGTACTGCTTGGACCCATGATCTTGAAAGCCAGATCTTCAGGAGGCACGAGAGAGGTCCCTACCCGACTTCATAATCAAGGTGGAATCACCCATCCAACATTTTATTTATCAAGAAATAAAGCATGACAGGCCCAATAACATTTATTAACATTGCACCTAGTTTCCCAAACTGTGAGCCACGGCCACGGAATCCTTGCAAAAACCCAGCTGCCCTTTACAATGTATACATTGCCCTTTACAATGTATACAATGTCCCTCCTTTATAGCATTAGCGGGGAGCTTCAGCCAATGGCCCAGTAGGTCAAGGCCAGCAGTGTCATGCTGCCGGAACGCTGGGCGGGAGGAACGGGTGAGTGGCAGCCCACCCGTTGCATACCTCTCCGTTTCGCCGTCTTCCCCGCCCCCGCGGGGGCAAACGGAGCGGTACACAATGGGCAGGCTGCCACTCACCCGTTCCTCCCGCCCAGCGTTCCGGCAGCATGACGCCACTGGTCAAGGCCCAGTAGGCCAGTCAAAAAAGCTTGGGAACCACTGCCCTAAGTGTTGCCATATACAAGTGCATACAGAGCAAGTGTGACCAAACTGCAACTCTCAAGACACATGAAGCTCTTTGACACATAATGTGTGGCGCATGGAAAAGTCTTAGTTGAGCTTCTTTTTGCATTGCAATTACCCTCATTTGTTGTTGTTGTTGTTGTTGTTCAGTCGCTAAGTCGTGTCCGACTCTTCGCGACCCCATGGACCACAGCACGCCAGGCCTCCCTGTCCTCCACTAGCTTCCGGAGTTTGCCCAATTTCATATTCATTGCTTCGGTGACACTATCTAACCATCTCATTCTCTGTCGCCCCCTTCTCCTTTTGCCTTCAATCTTTCCCAGCATGAGGGTCTTTTCTAAAGAGTCCTCTCTTCTCATGAGGTGGCCAAAGTATTGGAGCTTCAGCTTCAGCATTTGTCCTTCCAGGGAGCAATCAGGCTTGACTTCCTGCAGAATTGACCGATTGGATCTCTTTGCAGTCCAGGGGACTCTCAAGAGTCTTCTCCAACACCATAATTCAAAAGCATCGATTCTTCGACGCTCTGCCTTTCTTATGGTCCAGCTCTCACAGCCATACATGGCTACTGGGAAAACCATCGCTTTGACTAGGCGAACCTTTGTTGGCAGGGTGATGTCTCGGCTTTTGATTAAGCTATCTAGGTTCACCATAGCTTTCTTCCCAAGAAGTAAACGTCTTTTAATTTCATGGCTGCAGTCACCATCTGCGGTGATCTTGGAGCCCAGGAAAATAAAGTCTGTCACTGCTTCCATTTCTTCCCCTCCTATTTGCCAGGAAGTGATGGGAGTGGTTGCCATGATCTTAGTCTTTTTAATGTTGAGCTTCAAACCAATTTTGGCACTTTCCTCTTTCACCCTCATCAAAAGGTTCTTTAGGTCTTCCTCACTTTCTGCCAGTAGAGTGGTATCGTCTGCATATCTGAGGTTGTTGATGTTTCTCCCAGCAATCCTGATTCCAGCTTGTGAGTCATCCAGCCCTGCCTTCCTCATGATGTACTCTGCGTATAAGTTAAATAAGCAGGGTGACAATATACAGCCTTGTCGTACTCCTTTCCCAATTTTAAACCAGTCGGTTGTTCCATGTCCAGTTCTAACTGTTGCTTCCTGACCCGCATAAAGGTTTCTCAGAAGGCAGATCAGGTGGTCTGGAACTCCCATCTCTTCAAGAACTTGCCACAGTTTGTTGTGATCCACACAATCAAAGGCTTTAGCATAATCAATGAAGCAGAGGTAGATGTTTTTCTGGAACTCTCTTGCTTTCTCCATGATCCAGCGAAGGTTGGCAATTTGATCTCTAGTTCCTCTGCCTCTTCGGAAACCAGCTTGTACATCTGGTAGTTCTCGATTCGCATACTGCTGCAGCCGAGCTTGTAGGATTTTGAGCATGACCTTGCTAGCATGTGAAATGAGTGCAATGGTGCGGTAGTTCGAGCAATCTTTGGCATTGCCCTTCTTTGGGATTGGAATGTAAACTGATCTTTTCCAGTCTTGTGGCCACTGTTGGGTTTTCCAAATTTGCTGGCATATGGAGAGCAGCACTTGGACAGCATCATCTTTTAAGATTTGGAGTAATTCCACTGGAATGCTGTCACCTCCACTAGCTTTGTTGTTAGCGAGGCTTTCTAAAGCCCACTTGACTTCACACTCCAGGATGTCAGGTTCGAGCTCAGTGACTGCACCACTGTGGTTATCAGGAACATTTAGATCGGCCTTATAGAGTTCCTCTGTGTATTCTTGCCACCTCTTCTTAATCTCATCTGCTTCTGTTAGGTCCTTGCCATTTTTGTCCTTTATTGTGCCTATCTTAGCATGAAATTGTCCTTTGACGTCTCCAATTTTCTTGAAAAGATCTCTAGTCTTCCCCATTCTGTTGTTTTCCTCTATTTCTTTGCATTGCTCATTTAGAAAGGCCTTCCTATCTCTCCTTGCTGTTCTCTGGAAATCTGCGTTCAGTTGGGTATATCTTTCCCTTTCTCCCTTGCTTTTGGCTTCTCTCCTTTCCTCAGCTATTTGTAAAGCCTCGTCAGACAGCCACTTTGCCTTCTTGCATTTCTTCCTCTTTGGGATGGTTTTAGTTGCTGCCTCCTGTACAATGTTACAGACCTCCATCCAAAGTTCTTCAGGCACTCTGTCTACCAAATCTAAGCCCCTAAATCTATTTGTCACCTCCACTGTATATTCGTAGGGGATCTGATTTAGGTCATACGTGGAGGGCCTAGCGGTTTTCCTTACTTTTTTCAGTTTAAGCCTGAATTTGGCAAGAAGAAGCTGATGATCTGAGCCACAGTCAGCTCCAGGTCTTGTTTTTACTGCCTGTATGGAACTTCTCCATCTTTGGCTGCAAAGAATGTAATCAATCTGATTTCGATGTAGACCATCTGGTGAAGTCCATGTGTACAGTCGCCGCTTGTGTTGCTGGAAAAGCGTGTTTGCAATGACTAATGT
This sequence comes from Lerista edwardsae, assembly GCA_029204185.1. NCBI lineage: Eukaryota > Metazoa > Chordata > Lepidosauria > Squamata > Scincidae > Lerista > Lerista edwardsae. The sequence continues at coordinate 12,086,797 of JAJKFI010000024.1, forward strand.
GTTCTCCTGACAGAACTCTATCAGTCTTTGCCCTGCTTCATTTTGTACTCCAAGACCAAACTTGCCTGTTATTCCTCTTACCTCTTGACTGCCTACTTTAGCATTCCAATCCCCTATGATGAGAAGGACATCTTTTTTGGGTGTTAATTCTAGAAGCTGTTCTAGGTCTTCATAGAAGCGGTCAACTTCTTCCTCTTCAGCACCAGTGGTTGGGGCGTAGACTTGGATTACTGTGATGTTGAAAGGTTTGCCTTGGATCCGAATGGAAATCATTCTATCATTTTTGAGGTTATACCCCAGTACTGCTGTTCTCACTCTCTTGTTCACTATGAAGGCTACTCCATTTCTTCTCAGGGATTCCTGCCCACAGTAGCAGATATAATGGTCATCTGAATTAAATTCTCCCATTCCTGTCCACTTTAGTTCACTAACTCCCAGGATGTCGATGTTCAGCCTTGACATCTCACGTTTGACCACATCTAGCTTGCCTTGATTCATCGATCTGACGTTCCAGGTTCCTATGTAGTATTGTTCTTTGCAGCATCGCACTTTCCTTTCATTTCCAGACACATCCACAGCTGAGCTTCCTTTCAGTTTTGGCCCAGCTACTTCACTCTTTCTGGAGCTACTAGTACTCGTGTTCTGCTCTTCCCCAGTAGCATAATGGACACCTTCCGACCTGAGGGTCTCATCTTCCAGTGTCATATCGTTTAGCCTTTTTGTTCTGTAATCCATGGGGTTTTCTTGGCAAGAGTACTGGAGTGGATTGCCACATCCTTCTCCAGCAGATCACATTTAGTCAGAACTCTCTACTGTGACCTGTCCATCTTGGGTAGCCCTACATGGCATAGCTCACAGCTTCATTGAGCTACTCAAGCCCCTTCGCCACGACAAGGCAGTGATCCATGAAAGGGATTACCCTCATATATAAGTCTAAAAATGTATGCCCGAAAATTGATTGTGAAAATATGGCTCGACCTATACACGGGTCAATGTGGTTATATTAATAAAGCATCCAAAGCAGCTTGGTGGAGGGCTAAGAAGCAGAAAGCAAAGAGGCAGAAAAAACCCAGAGCAATTTTACTTACCAGTAATTGTTCTCAGGCACAAACAACAAGCAAAAAAACAGTAGCCATTTTCCTTCTTCTCCAAACAGGCAGAGAGATGAAAGTGCTTATGTGAGTTGTAGTAATTATGAGGGCTTGTGACTGCCGGAGTGGGGGGGGGCAGATTTGACTGCCGGGTGCGGGGTGTGTGGGTACGGCCTCTCGGTGCAGGGTCACACAGGTCGGACACCAAGGGCTTTCTTTCAACCCGTTTACTTTTGTTAGCGCTTTTACATTCATGGGGGCCCGTTACCCCACGGGGACCCCATGAGGCTCCCCCCTTTCTAGTACGAACACCATCATCTCCTGTTGCTTCACCCCTCCCGGCCACGGTCCGGGGGTGCATCAGGGTGGTCTCTTACCCCTCCTGGGTCGGTTGGTCCCCCCGATGCAGCTCTCAGGGGTCTTTCCAGGGTAGGTGCTGGTCTCCGGGAGCTCCGATCTCCAGCATCTAGTTGGCGGGCGTTTCCTTGCCCACACGGGCAACCTCTGCTCAGGTGGGGCAGTGGCCTGCCCTGGGGTGGCCCCCACCAAGGGTTGCCCCCCACCTCTTGGCTGGATGGGGTGTCTTCCCCCCAACGGGGAGCCTCCCGAGCTCCCTTGCAGGTCTGGGTAAAGGGAGGAGGGTGGCCAGCCCCCGGGATCACTCTCCTCGCTCCGCCTCCGCAGGGCTGCAGACAGCGACCTCTCCCTCTGCTGTCCAGGCTCCTTATGAACCCTTTCCCAGCCTCCCTGGACTCCTCCCCTTCCTGTCTCGTGGGCTGGCCCAGCTCTCGTGAGACTGAGCTGGGCCTTTGCAAGATCCTCTCCCTACCCTGAGAATAGTCCCTGGCCTGTTGCACGTTGTTCCAGCCTGGCCAGGGATCCTTAAAGGCCCAGTCTCCTCCCAGGCAGGCGTTTCCTCCCTCCGGGGGCACTGCCGGGCCGGGGCTGAGGTGACAGGGCTGCTGCAATGGAAATGCTGTACTGCTACCGAGTGGGTGCAGAAAAACTACAACTCCCATAAGCACATTCATCTCTCTTCCTTCTTGTTTGGCTGTCTGTTGCTGCCACAGAACAATTACTGGTAAGTCATGTTCAAATAATTTCATAACACCCCCCCCCCCAGTTTCACCCTCGACTTATCCACGGTAATAGCAAATTCTATTATTTTCTGCTTAAACTTGCCCTCGACTTATCCATGAGATCAATTTATACACTGGTATATGCGGTAATACAAAAGGTAAATAAAAAATGTTCAAGTTTTATAATTATACCAGTTATAAAGTGTCCACTGGATTAAAACGTAAGTGTAATATTCATGGTGAGTAAATACATTCAAGAATTTAAATGCTTCTTAAATATTGCAACACTCAAACACCTCTGCTGCTGTTCTCAAACATCTGAAGTTTATTGTAGGTGGCTCTTACATTAAGCAAGTTTGGCCACCCTGGTATATAGAATGGTCAGGGAATAAATACCAGGAGTCTTATGTTCTTTGCCCTTGGTGTTTAAAAACTCATGTCACAAGAAGGTCAGATGGACACCAAAGCACAAGGTGCTCTTTCACACTAGAACATTTAGTTTAGCCATAAATTCTGAATCATCTCCCGCCGGATGGAAACAGCTCATCCTCTGTACACCTTTCATACTGTATGCAAATGACATTCCCATATGTGAGTTTTGAGAGCCAGAAAAATGACAAGAGGGTCTGAGAATGTGGATTGTTTGCTATTAAGGCAGAAAGCAAAGGCAGGTGGACTCAACTGCAAAAACCAATGCATTGTATAGATAATTGAGATTTTAATTCAAGGACTGAGAGGAGCAAGTTTCCAGTCCTCATGATTGTTCATCACACTGATGAACAGTTTGGGGAACCAGGACAAACATAATGACAAAGAATGAAGCTCCAGAGTATATTGGCAAGTTAAACATCAACAAATCACTGGATCCAAAAGGCTCAAATTTGATCCTCTTGCAAAAATATAGAATTTGTCCTTTAAACCAGCCAATACGCTGGAAGGTAGCCAATGTAATAGCAATATACAATATTAAAAAGGATCCAGGAAATTTCTGGCCAGGCAGTTTAACATCTCTTCCAGGTAAGTTGGCGGAAACCATAATTAAAAATTATGAAGCCCCTAGAACAGTGGTTCCCAAACTGTGGGTCAGGACCCACCAGTGGGTCACAAGCCAATTTCAGGTGGGTCACAAAGCACCTAGGAAAGCCATATTGAAAATATGGGAAGATGGGATGCTGGAAAGGGGAGGGTACCCAATTTATTGCTTCTCAGGAAAGCAGCAGGTTCTGACATAAAAATGACAGTACTTCTGTCCATGATAGGTAGGTTCTGGAAAGATTGTCATTCTAAAAAGTGTCATTTCCGGATCATTTCCGGTAGGTTCTGGAAAGATTGTCATTCTAAAAAGTGAGTCCTGATGCTAAAAGGTTTACGAACCACTGCCATGGAAGAACAGGTGTTGCTGAACTAGAATCAGCATGGCTTCTGCAATGGAATGTCCTTCCTCACTAATCACTAGAATTCTTTGAGGCTGTCAATAGACATGTAGGTAGAGGAGATCCATATTGTACACTTGGATTTTCACAAAACATTCAATGAAGTCCTTCACCAAAGGCTTTTACATAATCTTAGCAATCATGGAATAAGAGGGCAGGTCCTTTTATGAAAGAACAAGAAGCAGAATAGCAGAAATAAATGTACAATGTTATTCACAATGGTGGCAGGAGGTGTGGACTGATGGTTGGATTGCCGGAACTGCCTGAAGCTAAACAGGACAATCTGTGGTATATTTTTGGATGGGAGATGGGATGCCAGGCTGTGACAAGCCACAGTACCTGTTGTAGCAGAACGGAGTTGATGTGGAGTTGATTGGCCAGTGCAGGAATGTGTGAGAAGACCAGCTGACAAAGGAACGGAGTACGACCTTGAGGACCTGCCGATCTTGACTTACGATTGCCTGCTGGAGCTCGATGGTACATAGCCAAATACACTGTGAAGGTTGCATCTGGGGCTGAGGATTCGGGTGAATCACAGAATACTGCATATTTGTTAAAACCCTACTGAAAAATGGTGGTTTAGACTAGCCTGCACATGTAAGCCACCTTGGGACTGAGGATTTGGTTGAATCACACAATACTGCAATATTTGTAAAATTATTATTATTATTTAAAGAATTTATACCCTGACTTTCCCATGCCGAAGCAAATGCCCAAGGCAGCTTACACGAGCAGGCTAGTCTAAACCACCATTTTTCAATGGGGTTTTTACAAATATGCAGTATTCTTGTGATCCGCCAATCCTCAGTCCCATATGTTGCCTTCCCAGTGTGGTTCTCTCCTTTGGCTGCCTGCCATCAAGCCTCAGCAGGCAATCGCAAGTCAAGCCTGGACAGGTCCTCAAGGCCGTATTCCGTTCTTTTGCTGGCTGGCCTTCTCACACACTCCCCTGCAACTCTCACTTGCGGTGAGTAATCAGCTCCACAGCAACTCTTGTTCTGCCACCATTACATAGGTACTGCAGCTTGTCACAACCTGGCATCCATCTCCCATCCAAAAACAAACCACCAAAAGTGATGTCATTAACCTGGAAGCGATGTTGTGGCAGGAAGTGACACCATCAAGCAGGAAGTGCCATCATTGTAACATAATAAAATGACACTCGTGAAATGCAAATTGGCATTCTTGGACTGCAGCAATTGTCCAACCATGAAACATCCCTGATAGAAAGCAAGATGAGGACAAAATATGATGTAAAAGCACTGAACTAAAAACATTTTAAAACCTCACTTGAAAATTCAAACTGTTAACAAAAGGAATATAACAAGAGTAAGGTCTGCAGTTTCCAAGATGGCTGCTCCCAGCTTTCTACAACCCACCTGACATCAAGTCGCAACCCGCCACGTGGGTCAGACCCACAGTTTGAATAACACTGCTCTATGCCTTTTGAGTGTGAATATTCAGAATATTCTGATCGTGCAACCATTCCTCTGTAGACAAGCCGAAGGGGGAAAGCATTTCCCGGATGAGGAAATTTCCAAAACCCACTGGAACAGACTGTGCGAGAAACCAGCTCTTGGCAAAACATAAACTAGTAATTACTGAGCATTTGATCTGTCTACCTTGCACTGAGATAAGCACTGCGTAGGAAAAGCTGGATGTGTGAAGTGTCCCTCACGCATCACATTAAAAGGGGGAAAAGAAACCCCCCTGCTCTGACTGAGTTCACGTAGGAGTTGAAGGGTTTGGTAGCCTCTGCGCGTTGGATGTCAGCTGGAGACAAGCTCTTTGGAAGAGGCTGTCAAGCCGTAAAGAAGAACAGGATGTTCTGAACTGGAGACATGGAAGTGGGGGTTTCTCTCCTGCTCCGTTTAGCCCAATGACTTGGGATATGTTTGCTCCAGAGCTTCTGTTGTACTTTCCACCATCTCTGCTGAAGGAGGGATGTGCACGTCTCCATTCTAAGCTTTAAAAATGCATTTTTAGATTTTTTGACACAGACTGAGGCGTTAGGCTGGCACTGTTAGGCCAGCAAAGTTTGGCTGGCACAAAGGGCACCGTAAAGTATGTTTGGACCACTCTCGGAGTCAGAGAGGCCAGCACACAGATGAACTCCATCCTTCCTGACTCAGAGAGTGGTCCAAACATGCTTTATGGTGGCCCTTGTGCTGGACAAACTTTTCTAAGCTTTAAAAATGCATTTATATATCTTTTGACATGGACTGAGGGTGCAATCCTAACCTGGAGTTAGGCCAGCACAGTGAGTCCAGCAAAGTTTGGACGGCACAAGGAACACCGTAAAGTATGTTTGGACCACTCTCAGAGTCAGAGACGCAGACGTGAGCCAAGGGTCCAAATGCGCTTTACGGCATCCCTTGAGCCGGCCAAACTTTGCTGGCATAACTGTGCCAGCCTAACTCCAGGTTAGGATTGTGCCCTCAGATTGTGTTGATGCAAAAGGAGGATGCAGAACGGCACAGGATCCGAATGAATCCCCTGACAGGGCCGGCTTGCTCATGACACCGAACGAAAGGCTCAAAAACTGCATGCTGGATGCGGCAGCAAGTGGACGAGTCTCCCATCTGTCTGCTGCCCTCTGCAGTCTGTGGCCAACAGAGCTGTTCCAGTTGATACTCCCACTTTCTCCTGGCTGCTGAGTGAGCCAGAAGAGGACCAAGGCAGCAGTGCTGCTGGAGGAAGAACACGGGGCAACCTCCCACCACTGCCTCTCCCACCTGACTGCTTACAAGAAACAGCTGGGTGCACGGAAGGATGCGACACTCCTAGGCTGGTGTAACAACTTGTGCCGGCCAACTCTAGGTTAGGATTGCGCCCACAAGCACATATATTAGTTGCAAAGGGACAGAGGCGGAGCGTGGGTGTACCCTGGGGTGGCATGAGCCATGGGTGCCGGCAGCGGCGGTGCGGCAGGGCACCATTGCGGAGTAAACCGCGTGCTAACCTGCGCTGTTTGGCCCTCCCTCCCTCCCTCCCTCCCTGGTGTCCGTTTTGCTCCAAAATGGAGCTATTCCGGGCGCAGGGAGGCATGGCGTGGCGATGAATGGGGGCGGGGCAATGTGCAGGGGGCGCGGTTTCATTGCCCTGCCATGGGCGCACTCGGCGCTCGGTTCGTCTCTGCAAAGGAGAAAACTTATGGACAGAAAACGTGCCCATATGTTTTCTGCTCTGCAGCCAATAATAGCTTGATGATGCAGCCAATGATGATGCTTGATGATGCTTGATGATGCAGCCAATAATAATATATGATGAGGAACTAATGCTGGGGGAATCCAGCTGGACATCCCTTTCCTGAACTGATTTTGCAAGAAAAAAAATGTTGAGCGTTCCAACTGCAAAACGTCCACCTAACATGTCGTTTGCTCTCAGCAATGATACACGAGCATAGAGCCAAGCAGGCAAGCCTGAAGAAACTTTTAAGGCCCTAAGGAACAATAAGCAAGTCTAGAGAAAAGTCCAGTCCTTGGGGGAAAAAGAAGCAGAGCATCCCAGCATCATAGCTGACCAAGCATGGGAAGCAACCACAGCTCAGAGGCAGAATTTGCATGCTTTAGGGCAGTGGTTCTCAAAAATTTTAGACCGGGACCCACTTTTTAGAATGGCACTCGTATTGGGAACCACCAGAAGTGATGTCATTAACCCAGAAGTGATGTCATAGCCAGAAGTCACATCATCAAGCAGGAAGTGTCGTCATTGTGACGTAATCAAATAACACTCCTGGAATGCAAACTGGCATTCTTGGACTGATTGAGCACCGAGAACAACATTGCACAGAAGGCATTGTGGCTTCTCTATGCCTTTGCTGATTGAGCCAAATTTTAGATAGTCTTCAGAGTATTTATGTTCCTCTTCCCCATATGCGGAGACTCACCTAGGCGTGCACATGGAAGGCGTGATGTGCTCACTTGGAAAGAGGCCTGTGAAAGACTTCATCACACACATACATACACACCAAGACGAGCCCAGAGCAAGGCTAATTTCCCTCACAGCCACAAGCATTGAGGAAGTGGCAATTTAATGGGGAAGCCTCTTCCCTAGACACAAGAAAACATCCAAGATGGTGGTACCCAGCTTTTTAAGATGGCTGCCCCAAGTTCTCCGCAACCCACCGAAAATCAATTCACAACCCCTTTTGAGGGTCCTGACTCCCAAGTTGGGAACCACTGCTCTAGTCTATATTTTCCTGACTTCTTCAGCTTAGAAGACTGCAACCAAAATAAAGACTTCCTACCAGATACCTCAGAGCTCAATGCAAATGTTGCAATTTGTCCGAAACCTGGATAAAAATAGATGACAAATGAAGCCACATTAGCATAGAGCAAGTGACAGAACAAGTCACTCTAGAACCTGTGGAAGGGGGAAGCTGATTTTCTTTCCTGAGTGTTCTCTAAAAATACTCACAATTAGTGACCCATTTCTGAACTGAAATGAGAGAAGTTCGTAGTCGTCACCAGTTCGTCACTGCATCGTCACCAGGATGCAGTGGTGGAGGCCTTCCCCACCAGTCAAGGCCCAATCCCACCCCCACTGGTCCCAACCTCACTCTGCCCCTCCCCCACCCAGTTCCGCCCTCCTTCACCACCCTGAACAATTACGACGCCAGCAGCGGTGCGTGTGACTGACCGCAGGGCAGGGTCCAGGGCCTAGCTCCTACCAGAACAGGCCTAGCACCTGTGGTAAATCCTTACTGCCAGCACTAGAAGTGCCTTACGCCACTTTTACGACACAGGCGCCAGCCATGAGGGCTTACCACCAGTCCTAGGGTCAATAGGATTGAGCCTTGAGGCCCTGCAAAGCCACTGACAATCAGATCAGTTGCCTGAGCACCTGTCTAGCAACTAGGCTAGACAGAGCAGTCTAGGCAGAACCAGTTGCGGACCCAGCCAATGGGCTGCCCAGGGACAGGCGGTCCATCCCTCCGCTGTTTCCCCGCCCCCATGCACCGCTCCGCCCCGCCCCCACACCATACCAGCCTCCATTATAGAGCCATACAATGGCAGGGGCAAGTGGGAGGGGGCAAAACCTCGTTGCTGCTCTCTTCCCCCCTGAAGCCAATTCCCTCTTGCCCCCTGGACATAACAGCAGGTCCACAACTGGACAGAACTGTCCCCTACCCATAGTTCACAGATCTACCCTTTTGTAGTTTTTCCCTCTCCAGATATTGCCCAGTTTCCAGGGACATCAGTTACTTCTGAGAAAGCACTTTGGGGTATATTATACGGAACTGTCCCTTGGAGCCCATCAAAGACAGAAATCGTTTTGGAACAAATAAACATCCCCATAAATCTTCCCCACCCCAGCGTCAGGCATCCTTCCTAAAACAGCGGTACTTTCTTTTCCCAGAACCTGGGCAAGAGACACAAACTCAACGCTATGATTCACGCCAATTACTCATCCATGTTTCTCCAGGCGGCGAGCCACGTTCTGATGTCACCCTTTCGAGGACAGGCAAATTAAGTCGGCTTTTTGCTCTGGGTCGGGCAGAACATGATGGATGGTAATCTTGTAAGCACCCGCTGAGGCAAGAAAACCTGATTTGGATTGCACAGGCTCCTTGCTCCATTTGCAGAATTATGGCTCGCCACAATGTAGGCTCGGTAAATGAGTTAACAGCCTTTAACGAGCTCCAGGTCTTTTCCTACAATTCAGTTATATGTGGAGGAGATGCCAAACACCATAGTTGGACCAAGGAAATGGACAGTGGACAGCCTTTTACTTCATCAGTAGAGAAGCGGTTGTTATTTAAGTGTGTTATCTGTGGGAAGGGAAGGAATGAGACCAATTGTCCCTATTGGTCTAAACATCATTATCAGATCTCTGTTTAAGAGCGCACAAGGAACATTCTGCCTCGATCGGCAGATGAAGCAACCATAGATTAGAAGGCACTGCAAACGCATTACCCTCAAGCCTGCGTAGGAGAAGCAAGGCTGAAAAACACAGGGCTGCAGATATTTTTGGCTGCACAGAACTCACAGAGCAAAAAGCGGGCGAGGAACGGAGCTGACATCCTGAGGTTGCCGTTTCTCAAATGGTTCACTAATTCAAGCCCCTGCGCATCGAAGAGCTTGGGCTTTCGTTGACTCTGCAAGGGAGATGGATTGTAGATTACCACTGCGGTCTGCCGATAGACACAGAGCAATAGATCTGAAATGGATCTGTGGTTCTCTCCACTGGCAATTCTGATGTTATGCAGCCCTGCTTCAATTGCCCATGAGAATGGGATTTTTTTTTCCCCACGGGCAGTGGTGTCATCTAAATGATTTAAGAACAGGTACTCACTTTTGATTGGCATGTGTCGGGACCCGCCCACCAGAAGTGACGTCATAAACTGGAAGTGATGTCGTGGTAGGCGGTGACATGAAAAAAGCCCTTTTCGAGGCCTCAGACAATTTTAAACTGACCCAACATTTGCAACAGTATTCCATAGCACTCCCAGAACATGTTAAGGAGGCCTGGCATCATGTTAAAGTGACCCAACAGTTCCAAAACCCCGGAGGAGCTCATTTTTCAGTGGCAAGGCAAGGCAAGGCAAGGCAAGGCTCTGCTCGCTGCTTGCCTGCCTGGCTCTGAGAACATGCAGGCAACTCAAACGTGCAGGAAATTCAAACGTTGCAGGGGGCGGAGTCAACGAGTGGGTGGGTGAATGGGCGGGGCCAGCCGTAATCCTAGGAACTGGTACTCGCGTACCCCCGCGTACCCCCTGCATGACATCACTGCCCACGGGTGATGTTTAAATTGGCCTGCAACACAAACTGAGAACAACTCATGCATCAGCTTCCATTCAATTGTACATCTGCACATCCTGAATTAACATCATCCGCATGGGGCAGAAAGAGGGCAAAGAGATGTCCACAGGTATGGTTGGGAAGGTCTAGAGATACAGGTCATCATGAGGCTACTACTGGGCTGGAAGATCATAAGTAGGGGACAGTAGGAGACTGAACACAGGACAAACAACACAATGGACAACTACACAATAGGACAACAGTGTTTGTTCCACATTGTTCCAAATCACTGGTTCTTTGGCCCCAGATGAGGGTGAAAGGCACCATGAATCTGCAGCCCCCTTGGACCCTGAACAATGCTGCTGATACATCCCACTTCCAGGGGGCCAGCCCAGAAGCCAGCACCATGTTACACACCCATAGGAGCAGTGATGTCATGCACCCACTACGCACCACTATGCGAGTACTGGTTCCTAGAAGTTGAGCTGGCCCCGCCCACTCGAAGCTGGCCCCATCGGCTGGTTGGCTCAGCAGCTGCGCATGCATACTGCACGCCCGCAGCCGTTGCCTGCACTTTCTGGGAGGAGGCAGGCAGGCAGGCAGCGTGGTGGTGGTGGCGGCAGCAGCAGCAGCAGAGCGAGAGGACCGGAGGTGGCAGCAGCAGCAGCAGCGAGGGAGACCCGGGAATAAGGCAGCAAGCGTGAGAAGGTAGGCTGCCTGGGGCTCCCACTCCCTCCAGCCATGCAGATCCAGCGTCCTGGTTCCTCCTGCAGCCTCCCCCCAGCCCCAGCCCCCACACGGTCTTTTTTTAGTTGCCCATTCCCCCTCCTGCTCCTTGCCGGCCAGCCTGGTGCTTCCTGCCACGACATCACTTCTGGCTTATGACGTCACTTCCGGTGGGCGGACCCCGACAAGTGCCAATCAAAAGTGAGTACCTGTTCCTAAATCATTTGGATGACACCACTGCATAGGAGGTCTTCTATTTGGACCCTGCAAATTTGGATCCAAGCAAACAAGATGCCGCAGAAAATTCCTCTACAGTCCTTTCCCTGACATGCAAATTTTCTATGTGCAGATAACAAACATCATGTTCTCTAAGAGACATCCATTCATGTAACTTCCCCCACCCCCAGCTATTACCTCTATTTCAGTGGTTCTCAAACTTTTTAGCACTGGGAGCCACTTTTGAGAATGACAATCTGTCCAGGACCCACCAGAAGTGATGTCATGGCCGGAAGTGCCATCATTGTGACAACAGAGCCTGCAGCTTTCCTGAGAATGCAGCTATCAGCTGGGTTATTTCTCAGTCATTTTCCAATAGCAAAGTGCATCAGAAAGGGAAAAAAAAAGTCTATTTACAACCTTCATGCCGACAAAACAATCACACAGCCCTTCCCCTTCTATATTTTCAGTATGGCTGCTCTAAGGGCAGTGGTGTTTCTACAGGGAGGGCAAAGCTCTAAGTTTTGCAAGAAGCCTTACCTTGCAGTGGAAATCACTCCTCCCCTGCACCGTTTTAGCCAATCCTCACAGGGAACAGCAACATCTGGCTACAGCAGCAAGGGAGAGGAGGGATTTACATGACAGGGTAAGGCTCCTTGCAAAACTTAGAGCTTTGCCCTCCCTGTAGAAACGCCTCTGTCTAAGGGCTCCACAACCCACTGGTGGATCCCGACCACAGTTTGGGAACCACTGCTCTATTTGTTATGACTTGGTTTCAATTCCACTCAAGCCTTCCATTGGGAGAAGGGTGGAAACCATTACACAGATTAGCTTCAACATGGGATGAATACAATTCTGAAAGATCAGACAAAAAGCAAGAGAATAAAGAAAAGGAGCCCAAATCAGTGGTTCTTTGGCCCCAGATGAGGGTGACAGGCACCATGAATCTGCAGCCCCCTTGGACCCTGAAACCATGTTACACACCCATAGGAGGTCTTCTGTTTGGAGGAAGGGACTGAGACACACATAGAGGGGGAATCACAGCCAGAGGCGTTTCTACAGGGAGGGCAAAGCTCTAAGTGTTGCAAGAAGCCTTACTCTGTCACGTAAATCCCTCCTCTCCCTTGCTGCTGTAGCCAGTAAGCATCGCCAAGATGTTGCTGTTCCCTGTGAGGATTGGCTAGAACAGTGCAGGAGAGGAGTGTTTTCCACTGCAAGGTAAGGCTTCTTGCAAAACTTACAGATTTGCCCCCCCCCCTTAGATCCACCTCTGATCACAGGTTTTGCACTAGGTTTTGCAAGGTTTTGCAAGCACTAGGTTTTGCAAGGAGTCCTTCTCCCTCCTTGTCAGAGCCATTTGTAGCCAAGGTAGCCTCCTTTTTGCTGTAGCCGCTGGGAATGGCTCTGAAGAGGAGGGGACGCAGCTGCTTGCAAAACTTAGAGCTGTGACCTCCCTCTGGGAAGAGATTCCATTCACCACATCCCCAAAGAACATCCCTGAAGAATGCTGCTAGTCATCAAAGCTCACACAGAGGGGCACGGGGGATCATGCTTTGGATGCGCTGTCTGTGGAATTCTAGAATTCCCCCCACCAGCAGCACTGGGACTGGGAACAAACCACCCTTGAGGAGTTACATGGTGGAGAGATGGGATATAACTGAGAGCGCAATCAGCGGTGTCATGCTACCGGTACGCTGGGCGGGAGGAACAGGTGAGCAGCAGCCCGCCCGTTGCGTCACGCTCCGTTTCGAGATGGCAAAACGGAGCGTGACACAACGGGCGGGCTGCCGCTCACCCGTTCCTCCCGCCCAGTGTACCGGTAGCATGACACCGCTGAGCGCAATCCTAACCTGGAGTTAGGCGGGCACAGTTAGACCAGCAAAGTTTGGCTGGCGCAAGAGTCACTGTAAAAGCGTATTTGGACCACTCTTGGAGTCAGGGAGGATGGGGCACGTCTGTGTGCTGGCCTCTCTGACTCCGAGAGTGGTCCAAACACCCTTTACGGTGGCCCTTGTGCCAGTCAAACTTTGCTGGCCTAACTGTGCCGGCCTAACTCCAGGTTAGGATTGCACTCTAAGTAAATAACTGGACACCAGCATGCTTGCAAACAAGCACACCTTCGCAAACACAAAGCCATCACACGTCTTGAGTTGCCTTCCAGCCTCCACGGTGACTCCAAACAGTATGCACGGCCCAGGAACCGTTTTCCACCTTGTGTACCTGTCAACGATCTTCCTTCTGTGTGTCTCCCAGCCTCTGGGAGCTGCCTACATCTCACTTAGCTTCATAAGAAGCTAAGATGTCATTTGCTTCATAAGAAGCTCAGAACTTGGACTCAAGAAACCAAAAGACCTCAGCCACTGCAGCTGCTTGACGTTATGAGAATTGGGCGATAAGACGCATGTCCACCGCAGAACACCAGGTTACATTTATGCGTCATGTGTACCAATTAAGCTACACTTGTTAGATTTCCCCTCACCCTAATAGGGTAGCATTTTTGCTGGCCTAACTGTGCCGGCCTAATCCCAATTATTTCTATTTCTTGCCAATTAGCGCTGATAAACCAATCACGCTTCGTAAGTCTTGCTTTGCTTTGTATGCTTTTAAGGAAGGAGAAATAAAGTGCCTTTGCATTCTAACTCTGGACTGAGCATATTCCTTTCTCTGATCCCAAAAGCCCCCCCCCCCCCCCCCAGCTTATAGCTAGGGCTGCCCAGCTAGAACACGGTGCATTCTGATAACTTTCCTGCTGAACTCTCTCCTCTCCACTGTGTCTTGGTCCAGCATCACTGTGATCTAATTCCATCAAAAAAGTGTTGTATATGAGGCACTATAGAACCTCTATCTGTTTTTTGACCTTTGATGGCTCTCTCATCCCATGCAAGTCTGTCTGAGATTGTATTGCAGTGGTCAGGGAACAGGGGTAAATTACCCCAAATGGGGTAAAAATGAAATTCCTGGGGGTAATGGACGGTCGCCCTACCGAGACACAGCCGGGTATGCATATGAATCTATATGCACGCCCAGCTGTGTCTTGGCAGTGCGACCATCCATTACCCCCGTTCCAGTTCCATCGCTGGCTGGCTCCGTTTTGTTTTGTTTGTTTTGCTCCTCCCTTTACAACTTCATATTTACATAGCATTAATTAAGCTCATTAATTAATCAAATAAAAAGCAATGGGTTCCAATATGTATTTTTTTCTTTTGTTCTGGCGGGGGGGGGGGAACGTTGGCGTATCTAAATATATTTTGGGGTAAAAGGTAAAAAAGTTCCCTGACCCCTGTTGTATTGCTTCCACTCGTGAACAGACTGAATGCTAAACAGTTTCTTCTGCGACCTATGCTTTGTAGGCTGCCAGAGGCGGATCTACAGGGAGGGCAAAGCTCTAAGTGTTGCAAGAAGCCTTACACTGTCGTGTAAATCCCTCCTCTCCCTTGCTGCTGTAGCCAGTAAGCAACGCCAAGATGTTGCTTTTCCCTGTGAGGATTGGCTAAAATGGGTGCAGGAGAGGAGTGATTTCCACTGCAAGGTAAGGCTTCTTGCAAAACTTAGAGCTTTGCCCTCCCTTAGATCTGCCTCTGTAGGCTGCATTCACGTCAAACTATTTTCAAGCTGCTCCTATATGTGCAATAGAGTACATATAGACTAAAGTTCTGCTGTCACTCCTCCAAAGATCCTAAGTGGGTCAGGTTAATTTTGATCCCGATGGAGTGAGGCATATTTTGGAACTTCTGGCATGTTCTGGTTGGAGTTTCAGAAACTCTTCCACAAGCACTTACTTCTTTTGAGTTACAGTACCTGATCAATCCCTGGCCAACTCAGATTCAGGCCGTGCCGTCTCCTCGGCACTGCGCCTGCGGTTTAGGGGTGCCACCCTGCGTCTAGTTAACAAATAGCCATGTACAGCTTAACATCTAGGCTTTAAGACGTCTTTAAAATAAATAAGAAAAATGAGTTCAATGTTGCAAGCTGTTTGGTCTGCTTTTGTGTGTACAGGTGTTCACAGCTTCAAACAGGGAGCTATACGGAAGGACGGGTAGCAAATTCTTCCCACACTTACTTGAAATGGTTTTCCTTATGGAGAACGCCTGGCTTCCACCAGCAGCATGGCCTCTGCTTTGTGGCACGTGCACATCCCTCAAACCTTACTCTTTCCTCCTGTTCAAGGGACAATGCGCTTAGCAGAGGCCTTGTTAATTAACCAGGGGCACCTGCTCAGAGCCCTGAGCCAGGCACTGCTAGAAAGTGAATTATAATTGTTTCGCCAGAGAAAGGCCTGCGACACCTCCCATGTGGGCCACATACAGCCCCGTGTCAGAGATAATTGCCCAGTTAATTACACAGAGTGTGTTTATGATGATGCTCATTGATTCCTTGTATTGGGCCTTGGCATTATTGCCGCATCATCCCTTCCTCTGCAAGACCATGACACAGCGCTCTAATTGGAGCCTCCCTACTGGGCCAATCAGCTCGCAGCCACTGGGCCCAGTCAGGGATCTTCTTTCCAGTGCTAATCAGTTCACAGCTGCTGGGCCCTTCAGAACTGCTGTCAACCATTCCTGAGCTTGAATCAGCGGCTCAGCCCTTAACTCGTTGGTTCTCAAACTTTTTGGCACCAGGACCCACTTTTTAAAACCCATTTTCTACCAATGATACGCTGGAGATTGCATTTCTTCCAATGTTGCTCTAATGCATCATTGGTAGATTAAAATGACACTGTATCGCAGGGGTGTCAAATATAGGGCCCAGGGGCTGAATGCGGCCCCAGGAAGCTCTTTATCAGGCCCTCAGGGTCTCTCAGCACCACAATCAGCGGTACTGTTTTGCTACGTGAAGGAGTCACTGCTAAAAGGTCAGCCGGCAAGATATCATACCTTGAAAATATGATCAAGATGTGAGTATTTTCTGTCATTTGCAGCTAGTGAGTTTCCACAGGAGAATGGAGTGCTTATTTCTGGTCACAACACGCTTATTGACATCACTTCCTTCTTAATGACATCACTTCCGGGCCTCTGCAGGCATCTTGAATGCTATTCGGCCTGCATTATGAAATTTATTTATTTATTTGAAGAATTTATACCCCGCCTTTCCCATGCTGAAGAAAATGCCCAATACAAGGCGGCTTACATGAGCAGGCTAGTCTAAACCACCATTTTTTTCAATGGGGTTTTTACAAACATGCAGTATTCTTGTGATCCACTAATCCTGAGTCCCAGGTGTAGCCTTCACAGTGTTATGTGGTTCTCTCCTTTGGCTGCCTGCCGTCAAGCCTCAGCAGGCGATCGCCAGTCAAGCCTGGACAGGTCCTCAAGGTCGTATTCCCTTCTTTGCCGGCTGGCCTCCTCACACATTCCATCACAATTCTCACTTGCGGTGAGCTAATCAGCTCCACAGCGACTCTGTTCTGCCACCACAAGTACTGCAGCTTGTCACAGCCTGGCATTCGTCTCCCAACCAAAAGCAAACCGCAGATTTTCCTGCTTAGCTTCAGGCAGTACCAGCAGCTCAACCATCAGTCCACACCTCCTGCCCTATGAGTTTGACAGCCCTGCCCCATCAGGGCACACCCAGCTTTACAAGACTTCAAAACACTGTGATTTAGGGTGCAATCTGAACCTGAAATTAGGCCAGCACAGTTAGGCCAGCAAAGTTTGGCCAGCGCAAGGGCCACCATAAAGCGTGTTTAGACTGCTCGCAGAGTCAGGGAGGATGGCTCACATCTGTGTGCTGGCCTCCCTGACTTCAAGAATGGTCTAAACGTACTCTACCTTGTCCCTTGTGCTGGCCAAACTTTGCTGGCTTAGCTTACGCTGGCCTCTCAGTTTAGGATTGCGCCCCCAGACTGCAATCCTATCAACACTTATCTGGGAGTAAGCCCAATGACTATAATGACACATACTTTTGAGTAGACATGCAGAGGATTGGGCTCTCAGCCTTTACCTCCCCCAGTTGTTATTGATGGACTTGGGGGCGGGGGGAAACAGGGGGAAAAAAGCTCAAATATGTTCTCCCTATATTTACTCAATTTCACAAACTGCAGGAATTCAGTTGTTTGCAGGGCAATTAGCAGCGAGCTTGCAAACTGCAGGAGCTCAGCTCTTTGCATGTCAGTTAGCAGCAATCCGATTTTTGAATAGCCTGAGGGATAGAGGCAATTAG
Organism: Lerista edwardsae; assembly: GCA_029204185.1. Lineage (NCBI taxonomy): Eukaryota > Metazoa > Chordata > Lepidosauria > Squamata > Scincidae > Lerista > Lerista edwardsae. The sequence continues at coordinate 12,104,244 of JAJKFI010000024.1, forward strand.
TTACCTGATTTTTCCATCATCCTGTTTTCATCAGAGGCTATATAGGGCCCACCAGAAATTGGGCCATGACTCACCAAGAGGAACCCAACCCCCAGTTTCAGAAACGCTGCCTTAACTTAAACAGCTATTTCAGTTTTTATGCATCACTTTATGAAAGTGACCCAGTTCCATAGCTGATCCAAGAGCCCAGCTGGGTTGGGAAAACAGTGAGCCCCCCCCCCCCCACACACACACACCCATGAGAAAGGCTCAATAGACCAGGTCAGATGACACAAAATGTGGTTTGTAGGACTGTGGCTATGCCAAAATGAACTTTGAACATGCACAGCTGCCTCCTTTTCTCATGTACCCAGGTATCGTTGTTTGTTAAGCCATGGTTCCTTGTGTCATGAAAGCTACAGTATAACTTCGGTTTTCAAAACTGACTGGGATTACAGTGTAGTTAAACCATTGCTCCGGGGCATGAAACCATGGTTTAACAAATATGGACTGTTCACTGCTCTACAACAAACTAGGGAGGGAAGTGGAGGGCAGGGGATAGTGTAGGCTCAGAGCTTTCTTAACAAGATGAGCCTGGCTCTTGCTTTGCATCTTGGGTTTGCTCAGCAAATCATGCTGCTTTTTTTGGTTCGCATTAACAACACAAACAAAACACTCCACCAACAAGCTCTCGGGCTGGATAACAACCGTTTACAGCCCAATTTGTTGCCTTCTCTTCCAAGTGCATTCCTCTGAGCTTTGTCACACTGCAGCCTGAACAAGAGAATATCTCAATATGAAAACATGGGGTTGGATTCAACCCTTGTGCAGGCACTGCCTCCTGCTTGCTCAAGAGGGAATGGTCCAACCTCCATCGCTTCCCCGTTCCCTCGTGCCCCTGTGCCACATACCATCTTGCTCAGCGGCGTCATGCAGCCGGAATGCTGGGTGGGAGGAACAGGTGAGCGGCAGCCCGCCCGTTGCGTACCGGTCCATTTCGCCATCTTCCCCGCCCCCTAGGGGCGCCCCCACAGGGTGGGGAAGATGGCGAAACGGAGCGGTACGCAACGGGTGGGCTGCCACTCACCCGTTCCTCCCACCCAGCATTCTGGCTGCATGACGCTGCTAATCTTGCTCCTGAGGGTTCCCGAACCATCAGGAGCAGATTTTCAGGTGATATACAGGAGGATCATGCAAGGCACGGTTGAGATCTAGCCACTGCTTAAAACAAGGGTCTCTAAACCCCAGCCTGGGGGCCAGATGCGGCCCGCAGAGAGCCTCTATCCGGTAGAAATCATTTCCAGCAATTGTGTGCCACCTTGGGCATCTGCTCTGGCAGAGGAAAGGTGGGGTAAAAAATATTTTGAATAAATAAGTAAGTAATGGGGCAGTGCGTGGGCTGGACTGGGAGCAGGAGGGGGCAAGAGGGGAGGATCTTGTTAGTGGCAGCAGTCAGGGAGATCCTATGCCCCCAGCCCAGGCAGAGCAGTTTCATTGGGGACCAGGGAACAGTGGAGTGGGGATGTAAAACATTTCTTTACCTACCTCTCTGCCTGGTCCCCAGCCAGCCCACTGGGGGCAGCAGAAGCTGTGTGGGTGCTGCTGCATCATGCAGGCTAGTTGAACACAGGATTGCACCCCTAGTCCCAGGAACGTGTGGACAGATTGCAGTCTTAGAGTAAACCAAGGGGATTGGACAGATTTCTGGAGGAAAGGTCCATCGTGGGCTATAGGCAATAATGGATTGTGCAGCCTCCATTACATTGGTGGTGGGCTACTTCAGAGTACCGGGTGCAAGGGAGTAGCAACAGGATCCAAGCATCTTGTTGTCTCGTGCCTCCCTGGGGCACCTGGTGGGCCGCTGTGAGATACAGGAAGCTGGACTAGATGGGCCTATGGCCTGATCCAGCAGGGCTCTTCTTATGTTCTTATAAACCAGCTTTCAGAATTGTTGCATTCTTGTAGCTACTGTTGTAGCACTGAGGGAACAATCCTAACCTGGAGTTAGGCCAGCAAAGTTTGGCTGGCACAAGGGCCACTGTAAAGCATGTTTGGACCACTCTCGGAGTCAGGGAGGATGGCGCATGTCTGTGTGCTGGCCTCTCTGACTCCAAGAGTGACCCACACATACTTGACGGTGTCCCTTGTGCCAGCCAAACTTGGCTGGCCTAACTGTGCCAGTCTAACTCCAGATTAGGATTGTGCCCTGAGAGCCACAAACTGTTGCCACTCTATGGCAAATCATCAGCGAAAAACCAGCAGATCCCAAACGACCTTCTGCCTACGGCTGCCAGGACCAGCCTTCCCATAGGCCAACTGAGACATGTGCCTCAGGTAGCAAATTGACAGGGGGCTCCATCTCCTCCCGCTCTAGTCCCTGGAAGGAGCAGAAGCTGGCACAGCACCAGGAAAGGGTAGGCAGCTTTTAGCATGCCTAAAATGTCAGGTGGTTTGGGGCTGGCACTGACTGCTGCTATAGGGTCTAGCACAGGGGGCAGCACTCCGAAAAAGATTTGAAGAAGGACGAATTTTGTACCAATACGTTGGGTTCATTTCAATGACTTCTCTCCTTCCCGCCCCCCCCGAGATGCTTGCAGAGCAGCAAGACGCTTTCCAATGTACCCAATTTAATCTGGCCCGAAACATTTGCAAGGGAATTTGGCGAAGTAATAGCAGACTTTTGCATGGTCCACAGTTATCATTATCCCAATTAAGTCTCATTTATAAACTGGCATTCTTCCCTGGGCCTGGGAGACGCTCTGTTTTCTACCGATATGAACTGATCAGCTGCAGCTCTGTGTGCAACGTAAGGGAGAAATGTAGCACTGGACATACAGAAACCCATTTTTATCATTTGGCCAAAGAACATCTGCTGTTCCTCCTGTGTAAGAACAAGCCTGTGAGAGTCCAGGTTGCCAGGCCACGGGGGAATTTCATCACAGGCAATACTGCACTTTCTCCAGAGCAGCTTCATAGGTTTCAGTGGGGTTGCAGAAAGACAGCTCAAGAAAGGGGCCAGGCCATCCCTTATCCCCGTGGTATCAAACCTTTTAGCACAGGGACCCACTTTTATTATTTATTTATTTATTTATTTATTTATTTATTTATTTATAGATTTTTACCCCGCCTTTTGTGCCCGAAGGCACCCAAGGAGGCATTACAAAATATATATTAAAAATACAGCATAACAATTAACATTAAAAACAGTTAAAACAGTATTAAACAACAATAGCAAACAAAATAAAAACACAATTTAAAAAACAATTTAAAAACAATTTAAAAAACAAAAAAACAAAAACAAACCCCGTGGATCATAATAACCAGCCGGCCAACCTGTCAGCAGTTAAAAGCTTTTTGGAATAAAAAGGTCTTCAGCCCCCGCCGAAATGTAAACAAAGAGGGAGCAGTTCTCAATTCTAGGGGAAGGGGGTTCCCGAGTTGGGGGGCCACCACCGATTTTTTTTATTATAATTATAATTATTATTATTATTATTATTTGGATTTATATCCCGCCTTTCTGCCCGAAGGCACCCAAGGTGGCATTACAACAAAAGACACAATAAAAACAGAATTTAACATTAAAAAACAATTTAAAAACAATATTAAAACAATGCAATTAAAATTTTTTAAAAAAACAACAAGCCCCGTGGATCATAAGATGTAATCAAGATTTTATTTATTTATTTATTTATTTATTTATTTATTTATTTAATGTATGTTTGGGCCACTCTTGGAGTCAGAGAGGCCAACACACAGACGTGCACCATCCTCCCGGACTCCGAGAGTGGTCCAAATGCGCTTTACCATTTGGCCTTTTGGCCTTTGTGCCAACCCAACTTTGCTGGCCTAACTGTGCCAGCCTAACTCCAGGTTAGGATTGCGCCCTCATTTATTTATTTATTTATTTATTTATTTATTTATTTATTTATTGGGGTCATGGCACGAAAAGCCTTGAAGACACTGCACTATGGCATTAGCCTAGGTTCAAACAGAGCAACACATTAAAATGAACAAACAACAGCATTCCCATTTTTGGGCCAGAATTTGGGAAAATTGTTGGCATCAGAGATGGAGTCATTATAGGATGAGCCAAAGGGAATCAGTGGAATTCCACAAGAGAAGTATGCACAAATAGCAAAGAAAGCACTCAATCCCAAAGGCAGCACTGCAAAAAGAACAAAATGCTCTGAATGGCACATCCCCATGAGCGCTAATAAGTGAAAAGGGAATTTGTCTTGGAAAAACGAAACTCTTGTTACCAATGGGGAATGTTATGACTTGCTACACCTCATTAATTGCTACTTTGACTCTCTTCCAATTTGGAAAGGGATCCTCAAGAGCAATTAAATGGCAAAAGGAGACAAGGGAACTGTGATCATTAGGGGATGCTGCTCACATTTGGGGGCACATTTTACTTCTTAAAAGTTGGATTTCTTTACATGGCGAGGGCCAAATGGCCATTATTCCTGCGATCGGAATTTAGGATCTAGATACATTTGTGAAAGCTCATCTCTTAATATACCTCATTAAGTCTATACCTTAATATAGACTCATCTCTCAAGTGGAGCTACCTGGGGTCCAGAAACATCTTTTCTTTTCTTTTTTAATCTGAAAGTGATCCAAGACTGTTGACCACTTCTTCGAGACAGCCTGCCATTATCAGAGACAGGACACTGAGCACCATTTCAGGGAAGATTTCAGTCAAATAGGGAGGCACATTCTCAGAAATGTTTAAGGGCACCATCCTCACCTGGAGTTAGGCCGGCACAGTTAGACCAACAAAGTTTGGCCAGCACAAGGGCCACCATAAAGCACATTTGGATCACTCCCGGAGTCAGGGGGGATGGCGTATGTCTGAGTGCCGGCCTCTCTGACTCCAAGAGTGGTTCAAACATCCTTGACAGTGTGCTAGCCAAACTTTGATGACGTTACTGTGCTAGTCTAACTCCAGGTAAGGATTGCACTCTAAGACATGGCCAAATCTGACATTCAACAATTCCATTTGCATGTTAATTAACAGTTAACAGTTTTAACAAAAACTGTTTTGTTGCAGCTGCTTTTGAACACCTTAACTATAGCTATGCAGGTATGTCCTGTTGCCACCATCACCACTGTCTGGTCTGTATTCTGACCTTATCAGCTGTTCAGCAAGGCTAGGGAGCAAATTGTCCATAGGAGCAAGGCATCACTTGGATCTGAGCTGGTTCTGCTGGTTCACCAACTGCGAGGACTCCACCAAGAGGCATTAAAGGCAGCCCTTTGGCTCAACAACGGTGGGGCTCTGAACCACAGAAAATACAGCTAACCACTGTCGTCATCCGCAAATGAACTCCCGGAATGCTGGAGGGACGTGGGCGGGACTTTCACGTGATTGGCAGCCCGCCCGTTTCATTCCGCAGCTGCCCTGGCCTCGAGGGGGGCTGCCCCGGGTTGGCGTGGCCCCCCGCTGCTTGCCCAGGCACCCAGCGCATCCCCCCACCTGTCTCCCCCGGCGAGCAGGCACCCCCCGAGGCCAGGGCAGCCGTGGAAAGAAACGGGCAGGCAGCCAATCACGGCGAAGCCCCGCATAAGTCCCTCCCAGCGTTCCGGGAGTTCATTTGCGGATGAGGATGCTGCAGCTAACCCAACACCCCATCCCATTTCACTGTCCCATTCAGAGTGATGAAGCTAGGGTAGAGATAATTGGGTGAACCTTCAAGGCTGAACTAACCAATGGTTGGGGAGCATGATTTTCTCCCCCACATGTCCCTCCAAAATGTGCAACATCAATGGTTCTCAGACCTATTGGCACCGGACCCACATTTTAGAATGACGATCTGTCTGGGACCCACTAGAAATGATGTCATGACCAGAAGTGCCGTCATTGTGATGCCAAAGTCTCCTGCTTTCCTGAGAATGCAGCAATAAGTTGATTTATTTCTCAGCCATGTTTCAAAAGCAAAGTGAATCAGAAAGAAAAAATCAATATTTTTCTATTTTTTCCAAAAAGCCTATTTACAACCTTTTTAGCCTTTTTACAACCTTAAAACAAGCAAAACAGCCACATAGCCCTCCCCCTTTCCAGCATCCCATCTTCCCATATTTTCAATATGGTTGCTCTAGGTGCTTCATGACCCACATGAAATTGGCTCGCGACCCACTGGTGGGTCCTGACCCACAGTTTGGGAACCACTGTGCTACATCATCATGCTTAGAGGGACAATGGGAGGAGAGAAATGGTGACTGCCAGCTGAAGCCATCACACTGAAAGGTGATGGAAATCTTTTCTCTCTTTTATTCCCCGCCCCAAATTTCTTGTTGTAGGTCTTTGAGCCCAGCCCTATGGGCAGTGATGTCATGCAGGGGGAACGCGGGGGAACTCAGTTCCACTAGTTAAAATTAGGGCTGACTCCGCCCACTTCACTCTCCCTCCTCCCCCCTCCCAATTCCTCTGCAAAGAACTTTTCTTCTTGGTTGGCCGGCACTCAGAGGTTAAAGGGAGCGACTCCGGATTCCTAGGGGGGCGAAGGGGGAAGGGCTGCAGTGGGGAAATCCCGTCCTGCACAGCCCCCTTCCTCGCTCCCTCCAGCCACACACATGGAGTCAGCAGCCGCTCTGGTGAGTCTGCAGCCCACTGGGGAGAAGGCAGTGATGTCATTCAGGGGGAACGGACCAGAATGGGCGTTCCGGATCCTAACGGGCTCCGTGACTGCTTCCGGGTTTTGTTTTGTTTTTCCAACATTTGAATTTGAACTCAATAGTGAGTTCCTGTTCCTAAATCATTTGAATGACACCACTGCCTATGGGTGAAACAATTCCACTGAAAAGGTATAAATCACTCACTCTATGATGGAGGCAATACTGTCTGTGGTGCTAGACTTATGGTAGACCATTCACACAAGCAATTCATTACCTGGTGTTGCAGTCTTAGAAAGACAGCATGTTGCCAGGGTTAGGGTTGGGGAGACCCAGATTCGAGCTCCAAACTCAGCCATGCACCTTCTCTCAGCCTAGCCTACCCCACAGGGTTAGTGTGAAGATAAAAAAGAAGGGGGAGAACCAGGGGCATAGTTAAAGAAGTGCAGGGGGTGCAACTGAACCGGGCTTTAAGGGGGCAACAAGCTGAGCTTGACATTAGTGGCCTTGGTATGCATGAATAATGAATATTTATCATTGGAAAGATAATTTAATGCAGAATGCAATGAAACAAACCAGAGCGTAATAGGTTTACTCTATCAAAGGTTATGGCCAAAAAACAAGAGAAGACTAAAATACAACTATGACTTCACTTCCTGTTGTGATATCACTTCCAGGGCAACATTTTGCCCTCTGCACTGGGCTAGACTTTAGCTACACCCCTGGGGAGAACTATATATTCTGCTTGTTGGAGGAAAGGGGATAAAAATGTAAACAATAAAATAAATGTTAATGACTGAAACAGCCTTAAGAACTCCCTTCTATTTCCTACAGGAAAGGGATAGAATATGCTATTGCTTTAGCCCAGTGGTCAGGGAACAGTGGTCAGGGAACAGGGGTAAATTACCCCAAATGGGGTAAAAATGAAATTCCTGGGGGTAATGGACAGATAGGAGTATGCCCCGCCCCCTTTCCCCTCATCCTTCCTTCATGACCAACGTTCTCGACACCAGGGAAGAGCCCAAACCAGCTCTGGGTGGGGAGGCCGAGGAGCTGCCGCCGTCGCCACCACCCAGGAGCCCGGCAGGGACACGAGACGTGCAGGCATGGGGCAGGCTCTGGTGAGTGGCTGAGGTGTGTGTGTGTGTGTGTGTGTGTGTGTGTGTGTGTGTGCCCTCAGGCGTGCGTGTGTGTGTGTGTGTGTTGAGAGGACTTCTCTTTGCTTGTGAGCAGCTAGGGCTCTCCCTGGGTTTGCCTTGTCTTGCTGTCCCAAGGAGTGGGGCGGGCGGGCGAGGGCTGGGGTGCCTGCACCTGCGCAGGGAGTCAGGGACACAGAGGCAGGAGGCAACGAGGCAAGGCGAACAGCAGAAAACAAAAACAAAATCAGAACTGCTGCTGCTGGCCTCTGTGAGCCAGAGCCAATCTGAATTCATTATACAGAGAAATCTTAAGTCCAAGCACCTAAACCTGTTGTCAAAAAGGTAAGCTAGTTGTAACCCAGAAGGGTTGAATTCTATTCTCTCAAGGTCTGCAGGTGTACCCAAACTCTTTACAACTTCATATTTGCATAGCATTAATTAAGCTCATTAATTAATCAAATAAAAAGCAATGGGTTCCAATATGTAATTTTTTTCTTTTGTTCTGGTGGGGGAGGGGCTAACGTCAAGGGGGTAACATTGGCGTATCTAAATATATTTTGGGGTAAAAGGTAAAAAAGTTCCCTGACCCCTGCTTTAGCCCCTAACCGAAAGCAAGATTGCATCCATCCTTTTCTTTGTTGTCCTGATGCAATTAAAGCTTCAGATCATTTTCTCAGATCTGACTGCTGGAGAGAACAGCAGGAGCTCAACAATAATGAGTACAGTCATAAGGCAAGGTGAAGATGCCGGTTAAATTTTTTGGTGTGGGCTTTTTTTTTTTTAATTAAGAGAGCCTCTCTCTGTACAAGAATTCCATTAACCCCCTAGCGACATTCTCAGAACTGATTTAAGAAATAGATCTGAAACTCAGAAATGAAAGCTGGAAGATACAAGGCATGTAAAATGTTATCTTTTATTGGACCAACTTAAGTTGCACTAGGAGCATGCACCCTTTGGAGGGATATAAGAACTAAACATAAGAAGAGCCCTGCTGGATCAGGCCAAAGGCCCATCTAGTCCAGCTTCCTGTATCTCACAGGTGCCCCAGGGAGGCATGAGACAACAAGATGCTTGCATCCTGTTACCACTCCCTTGCACCCTGTACTCTGAAGTAGCCCACCACCTTTGCAAGGAGGTTGCACAATCCATCATTGCCTATAGCCCACGATGGACCTTTCCTCCAGAAATCCGTCCAATCCTCTCTTAAAGGCATCCAGACCGGATGCCATCACCACCTCCTGTGGCAAAGAGTTCCACAGATTAACTACCCGCTGGGTAAAAAAGTACTTCCTTTTATCTGTTTTAACTCTCCCAACCCTCAGTTTTAGCGGATGCCCCCTGGTTCTAGTGTTTTGAGAGAGGGAAAAGAACATCCCTTTATCAACTCTATCCCTTCCGTGCATAATTTTGTATGTCTCAATCATGTCCCCCCTCAGGCGCCTTTTTTCTAGGCTGAAGAGCCCCAAACGCTGATCACATCTTACTATTGAACTGCCCTGCCCAGCTGCTATCTGGCCCCTCCTTGGACTTGATGCATGATCAGGCACTCTATATGAGATGGGGGGAGAAAGAGACACTAGCTGTCTTCAGTTGATTCTTGACTTTTTTCCCAATTTAAGTCTGGGCTGGAATTGTGTTCCACAGTCCTAACTATCCACTAGCGTTAGGTTCCTGGAAACCCTTACAGATAACAAACCATTGATCCTATGGAATCAAAGGGGTTAGGTGCAAGGGGTACCTCCAGCCGCGTATCTGACCTGTAGCCCGGGATGGCGCGAGCCATGGGTGCCGGGCAGCGGCGGGGCGCCATTGCGCATAGTCTGCGCGCGAAACAGCGCACTTTTCGGCCCACCCGTCCTCCCTGGCCTCCGTAACACTCCGAAATGGAGTGTTTCCGGGCGCAGGGAGGTGTGTCGGAGCGACGCATGGGGGCGGGGCGACGTCATGGGGGTGTGGTTTTGGCCACCAGAGGGGGCATCTGCCACCAGAAGAAGAGACCCTCAGGAAGCCAGGAGAGTGCAACAGGAAGTGTCCAAAGACCCCTGAATGCTGCAAAGACCCTCCAGAGGCTGCAGGCATCTTCAGAATGCATTTAAGCATTTAAACCTGTGACAAGCATGGCCCTCTTAAAAATGGTTGGCAGACAGGCTTGCCAGGTTTTCAAAATGACAATAAGGGACACAGCAGTATCGGGACACTGCTATACACAATGGCCTCCGACAGTGGCGTAGCTACTGAAAGTGCAACCCAGTGCAGAGGGCAAAATGTTGCCCCAGAAGTGACATCACACCTGGGCTTTTTTTTTTTTAATGAAAAATGGAGGGGCGCATCCCACCCGAGCCACGTGCCCAGCGGCATCATTCACCCGGTACGCTGGGCGGGACTTACCTTTGAGCGGCAGTCCACCCGTTGCGTCATGCCGCGTTCCGCCGCTGTAAGCGGCGGAACGCGGCGTGACGCAACGGGCGGACTGCCGCTCAAAGGTAAGTCCCGCCCAGTGTACCGGGTGAATGACGCCACTGCGTGTGCCCCCTCCTGCTGCCCCCAAGCATGCAGTCACCTCACAGTCATACTCATTCACATGGTTCACATTTTTATACTGCCCTTCTTCCATATAAGCATCAGAGCACCCAGTCAAAAAACACATTCACACTCAGAACCAAGGGAGGGAAATGGGGTGGGGGGAAAGATCTCCATATACTCAATCAATCAACAGTATTTATATACCATTTTTCAACTCAAAGTGGTTTAGTCATAGTAATAAAGTAATAGTAATAGTAATAAAGTCAAATGGCTCCCTGCCCCAAAAGGACTCACAATCTCTAAAAAAAAATGCCGACCACCAGCAGCAACAGCCACTAGAAAAGACACTGCTGCACAGGGGTGAAGAGGGACAATTACTCTCCCACTGCTAAATATAAGAGGAGCACCACTTGAAAAAAGTGCCTCTTGCCCAGTTAGCAGAGGTCAATATAAACATCAGATCCCCATACAAACCCAGTCAAAAAACAGACTCATACTCAGAGCCAAGGGAGGGATGTGGGGTGGGGGAAAGATCTCCATTTAAACCCAGCCAAAAAACACATTCACACTCCGAACCAACGTTGGGGGTGGGTGGGAAGGAATGTATTCCCCGTGGATACCAGGGCACACCTGTACTGGTCACAGGTACCATTCTGAAGGTCCCTGCAGCCTTTGGAAGGTCTCTGCATAGTGGATAACGAGGGCAGAAGAGCAGATAACGAGGTAAGTAGCAATTCTGCCCCTTGCAGATAACTGAGGTCACAGCCTATAAAGAGGATTTCGTAGCAAACTGAGGGGCTTTATAATCATACAAACAAACCATCTAATCAATCTGCCTGCCTGCTGAAGAATTGTGCAGGACTCAAGTCTGCAGCCTCAACAAGAGAGATCCTTTTACCGACTTCGCATTTTCAATCCTCTGGAATGTAGAAGGCAACTCCTGTCTGCAGAGCTGTCACACGAATGTTGAACAGTCGGGTTTATTGTACAGTCAGCATAATGATCAGTTAATGGTCCGTGCCAAGCGATGCCAGGCTGCTTAGTAGATTTTCTTTCCCCCTTGGTGTATCTCAAGAGAGCATGAAAAGCAGGAGTCAAGCTTCACCTTCCATTCCTAATGTCCACTTAGATGCCCAACATCAAACAGACCAAAATAGGAAAATTCCAAAGCTAATTCTGAGAAATCAGTACAAATAATGAAGCCTTTTCTGGACTGCAAAAAAGTTTCAGGGGTGAATGCTTACTCAAGAAAAAAATAATGACTCCTTGCACATAAAAAACAATCAGGGAAAAACAATCCTGAACCCCCTGCTGAATATATTAACTACCAATGTGGAGGGAGGTTTTTTCCGGGGGGGAGGCGGAGGGAAGAACCAGGGTTTTATTTCCGGGGGAAGGTGAATCTTGGATGCATAACCTTTCACCTGCAGTCTGAATTCAGTCCCAACTGCAGTTTTCCTAACTGTAGAAGCTGCAGGAGGTGTGGACTGATGGTTGAGCTGCTGGCACTGTCTGAAGAATCTGTGGTCTTTTTTTGGATGGGAGACAGAATGCCAGGCTGTGACAAGCAGTACCTGTTGTGGCTGAATGGGGTCATTGTGGAGCTGATTAGCCAGTGTGGGCATGTGTGAGAAGGCCAGCCGGCAAAAGACTTGGGGGCAGAGGCAGATCTAAGGGGGGGCAAATCTGTAAGTTTTGCAAGAAGCCTTACCCTGTCATGTAAATCCCTCCTCTCCCTTGCTGCTGGAGCCAGTAAGCAACGCCAAGATGTTGCTGTTCCCTGTGAGGATTGGCTAGAACAGTGCAGGAGAGGAGTGTTTTCCACTGCAAGGTAAGGCTTCTTGCAAAACTTACAGATTTGCACCCCCCTTAGATCCGCCTCTGCTTGGGGGAACGGGAGAGTGCTGGCAAGTCCCAGTTCGGCATCCAAAGCTCCAGAGCTCCACCCCCTGGCCTCCCTGGGAACAGCACTTGATGAACACAAGCACTCTGCCCAGAGAGTGTATTTTCCACCCTACATATAACCCTGGCTGCCTCCCTTCCAACTGTCATCTGAAAAGAACCAACAACTCTCAGCGCAACCTTTCACAACCTCAGCATGCCAGGCCAGCGTGTGTGCATGCTGAGCAACCTAGAACTAGGTTAGCACACTCAGATCTGATTCATGTGCAGGCACTCCATCATTAATGAGCAGAGGGTTTTGTGTGTGTGTGTGTGTGTGTGTGTGTGTGTGTGTGTGTGTGTGTGT
>JAJKFI010000024.1:12116757-12145849 GCA_029204185.1 Lerista edwardsae
TGTGTGTGTGTGTGTGTGTGTGTGTGTGTGTGTGTGTGTGTGTGTGTCAAGGCCATGACTTGCTGCTTCTCTCCTTCAGTTGTGTCACATTAGATGCATCCCTTCATCCAGAAGTGCCAAAGAGCATCTTAAAATATCTCACCCTGGTGTACAAAAGTTAGACATGAAAAGTTAACGGGGAAAAAAAAAAAGCCAGTAGTTTGCAGAAGATCAAATGAGGTGGAAATGCCAATAGTAATGTATGGCTTTTTATTTATAGGACTTTCTTGATACATTCGTAACTCATTCAGAGGACTGTCTCCGAAGAACATAAGAGTGTCAATGGATCACAAGAACAGTCCATCTGCTCTAGCATTCTGTTTCCAATAGCAGTGACCCAGGTACCTCCAAGAAGTCCATCTTCTGGTAAGCTAAGGCAGGTCTTACACAATATGACAACAGATGTGAATTATTAATTGTACATTTATCGAAATGCACATCCCCAAGTGCCTTCCTTTGAACATTCCAGCTTATCATGTAATCCAATGGTTCTAAAACTTTTTAGCATCTGGACCCACTTTTTAGAATAACAATCTGTCCGGGACCCACCGGAAGTGAGGTCATGGCTGCAAGTGCTATCATTGTGACACCAAAGCCTGCTGCTTTCCTGAGAATGCACAGCAATAAGTTGGGTTATTCCTCAGCCATTTTCCAATAGCAAAGTGAATCAGAAAAAAAAGCCTATTTACCACCTTGACACAAGCATAATAACCACACAACACCCCCATTTCCAGAGTCCCATCTTCCCATATTTTAAATTATGGCTGCTCTAGGTGCTTTGCAACCCACCTGAAATTGGCTCCCAACCCACTGATGGGTCCCAGTCCACAGTTTGGGAACCACTGATGAAATCTATAGGTGATCAGCAAAGTATGAATGATGACAAAATGAGATTTGGAGCGCAATTCTACACTGGGGTTAGGCCGGCATTAGCTAAACCAGCAAAGTTTGGCCAGCACAAGGGACACCATAAATTACGTTTGGACCACTCTCAGAGGCAGAGAGGATGGCGCACATCGGTGTGCTGGACTCTCTGACTCCAAGAGTGGTCCAAACATACTTTACGGCATCCCTTGTGCTGGCCAAACTTTGCTGGCTTAGTTTATGCTGGCCTAACTCAGTTTAGGATTGCCCCCTTAGTATAAGAGAAAGTCGCGCTTCTGGAAATTGCACAGGACTGAGAAGGATTGGGCCTAGGACCAACTAAAGAAATATTTGTCAATTCACAATTCAATTTTAGGTCATTAATCAACTGACTCTGCATAAATCTACATATGACTGAAAAAAGGGTTCTGAAGAAAACATCCTTTATTGTTTTCGGTGGGCACCTTCCCAGATCATAGCAGATGTCATATTTTAGAAATCTGCTGCCCCATTAATCAAGGAATTTTTTAAAATGGAGAGTTTTCCCAGCATTTTTTAGCTGATGAAATCTTACTAGACACAGAGCGCAATCCTAACCTGGAGTTAGGCCGGCACAAGTTAGGCTAGCAAAGTTTGGCTGACACAAGGACCACCGTAAAGCGTGTTTGGAACACTCTCGGAGTCGTGGAGGATGGCGCACGTCTGTGTGCTGGCCTCTCGGACTCTGAGAGTGGTCCAAACATTCTTTACAGTGTCCCTTGTACCAGCCAAACTTTGCTGGCCTAACTCTACCAGCCTAATTCCAGGTTAGGATTGCGCTCACAATCTGAGCATTCGCGTTCTGAGTCCCCCACTCAGGATGTGTGTGGTGGGTGTGGCCAGAGAAGAGGACTTCCTAATTGGGGCACCCTGCACCCGGAACCAAGAAGCCACCTGACTGGCCAGCAAACAGCCTGGCACCAAATCATGGAATGTGATGACTTCCCCAGAATCTGATGGAGATATTTTGATTTCTCTAGCAGGTCAACAAAGCTGATTTTAATCTACTGCTGTCATTGCTGGCTTCCAACATGCTCTTGCTTCTTTGCTGCATATATTGATTTACAGCCATAACTGTTTTCAGTGCCTTAATTAAACCTTACGGTTTGTTCACGCTTCTTGAGAGGCTGGGCTGAAAAACGGCAAAGCAGTCCCATGAAAAATAAAGATAAAGATAAAACACCACAGTGTTGCCTGTGTGGACTGATTTCCCATGAAAGACTGACCTCAGAGTCCACTCCATGTTGGGGCAGCCTGAGCAATAGCTCTCAAAATAATCTCCCGCAGCTACCTAATAACCCATTGCTGTTGCTTTACGTTTTCAAATCTCAAGAAGCGACTAGCTTTGGGGATTGTAAAAACATTTCCATGTTTTAAAAAAGCCACTGAAGTAGCAATATGAGCAATAGACCTCAGACCTGGATCCCTTGCAGGAATATTTTACAGGTAGCAGCAATTACCAGTCATGATTTTGGAATATTAGCCCTAATTATAAACGATGCTAGTCAGTTCCCAGGCTAGCATTCTGTAGACGCCTTACATAATGAATTGCACTTCTGACATATTTTCCAAAACGCCAGTTTCACAAGGGTATGAGTCGTGGAAGAAAAAAATGAAGCAATTTAAATTCTGGATGCAGGGCTTGATCAAGCCCTGTGTGAAGTCTGCTAGCTATGAATTTCTTACATTTTGTCAGCGGCATGGGGAATATTAAACCTGAGATGAGGTTTGTGGATGAGGTATGTGCATGATTTTATGCAATGGTAATAAAAGAAACTTATATCTTCCTGAAACAGACAGAGGGAACATGATATTTCAGTCCCAAAACTTGATATTGGAAGACATTTCCTGCAAATAACAGCACTTCCAAAACAGGCTCTGCGATTGGGTGCTTTTCAACTTGTTCACAAGAACAGCCTGTTCGCATGATCATCATAATCAGTAGGTAAAATAATCTCTGCTCCCCGTTGGCTTGGCTTGGCTTGTAAAATCATTTGCTCAGGTTTCACCCCAGCACACTTAGGTTGCAATACCTACAGCACAATCTTTTATATCAGTGGTTCTCAAATCTTTTCTCATAGAGACCCACTTTTTAAAATGGCAATCTGTCCGGGACACACCAGAAGTGATATCATGGCTTGAAGGGCCAACATTATGATGCCAGAGCCTGCTGCTTTCTTGAGAATGCAGCAATACGTTGGGTGATTTCTCAACCATTTCCCAATAGCAAAGACGATCAGAAAGAAAGAAAAAAGCCTATTGACAACCTTGAGAAAGCAAAACAGCCACACAGCCTTCCCCCTTTCCAGCATCCCATCATCCCATATTTTCAATATGGCTGTTCTAGGTGCTTCGCGACCCACCTGAAATTGAATCGCAACCCACATTTTGGGAACCACTGCTCTAAGCTCTATGTTTGGAGAGAACTGCCTAAATTGCAGTATTAGCCTGACTAAGCATCTACCTGACCCAGGTAGACTCAGCTGATTCCCCAGGACCAATCCCTGTCCACCAGTCCCTATAAAGCCCTAATCAATACTCCTTGGCCTGGGCAATACCCCTGGGATGAGGACATAGCTTGATGAAGATCCTGGTGCCTTAGAGCTTGGCCCCTGTCCATCTTGACTGCACTAGGGCCCTCTTGATCCTACATGATCTTGATCTTGGAACATGACCTCTGACTCTTTGGGACCCCATGTCTTCATCTAACCTGGTGGTGTTAACCTGGTGGTATCTAACCTGGTGGTATTGAATATTAGCCCTAATTATAAACGATGCTTCTGAACATCCTCTGGTTCTGAACCGACACCCTTGCTGGGGCCTGATAATAATATCCCATGCCATGTTCTTATTTGTCCTTTGGTACTTGTAGTAAACAGAGTGGCTTTGTAAGCCTTTTTGTTCTTTGGCTCCTTCATTGATTTGGCTGAAAATCTATTTCACAGCAAGGAAACCACAGTGTAATGGAAATGCCTGGTGTAACTTTAGCTTGCCATGTAATTTCACGGCATCCACTCAACAATAATGGGAAAATAGCAATCAACCTGTGCAGCTCAGTGGTTAGTAACAGACTCAGAGTGACTTTGGCTCTCTCTTTTTTAAAGATGCAAATGGAAGTCTTATTAATGTTTATCCAATGAAAAGCCTCAGGCTACTCCATGTAGCTTCATCTACAGATAGAGGGAAGTTATTTTCCCTCTCTCAAAACACCAGAACCGGGGGCATCCGCTAAAACTGAGGGTTGGGAGAGTTAAAACCGATAAAAGGAAATACTTTTTTACCCAGCAGGTTGTTAATCTGTGGAACTCTTTGCCATAGGAGGTGGTGATGGCATCTGGTCTAGATGCCTTTAAGAGGGGATTGGACGGATTTCTGGAAGAAAAGTCCATTATGGGCTATAGGCCATGATGGATTGTGCGACCTCCTTACATTGGTGGTGGGCTACTTCAGAGTACCAGGTGCAAAGGAATGGCAACAGGATGCAAGCATCTTGTTGTCTCATGCTTCCCTGGGGCACCTGGTGGGCCGCTGTGAGATACAGGAAGCTGGACTAGATGGGCCTTTGGCCTGATCCAGTGGGGCTCTTCTTATGTTCTTATGTTCAACTCTGGGTTTTACAATAGGAAGTAGAAAGGGGTGTGTGGCCCCGCTGTGTCTTTCCAGTGGCATGGCGTGGCGTGGCATGGTGTGGCATGGCGTGGCGGAGTGGCACAAGGGGGCGGAGAACCAGCAGAAGGGGAGGTACTCCCCTTTCTCTGTCCCTGGGCAGCCCATTGGCTGGGTCTGCAACTGACAGGAAGCTGGACTACATTGGCCTTTAGCCTGATCTAGCAAGGTTCTTCTTATGTTCTTAAGGCCCAGATCAGGTTGCAAATTATTATACCTCCCTCCTCATAGGATAGCAAATTCTGTTTTATTTACCTCATATTTACCTCAGAATCTTGACACCCATCTCAAGATTCCCAGAGAGGGGGGCAGGTCTACCAGCCACTCACTGGTGCGCTTGACAACTGGGGTGTACCTGACACCCTGGGTGGGCTGCCCCTGCCCTCCCTTGCTACGCTACTGCCACAGAACATCTTTTGATAAAGGGCAGGACACTCTGCAGGAAATGGAATTGTGTTACCAGCTCCGACAGCCAGCCCACACAGAAGCAACCAGAAGAAATTAAGACCAGGAAATTGCAGGTTGTTCATCAAGAAGATGCCTTGACAGTAGACCAAGATAAGTCGTGGACAGTCTGCGTCACGAGGAAGTTCTTTAAATTCCATTCGACCAAGTCCTCCCAAGGGAAGGACAGGAAGAAGCCATCAAGTATAGATGAAAGTAGTAATTAAGAGCAGTGAGTTTCTGAAGACTTGCTGTCTTTCTCTCCAATTGCTATGGTAACATCATCTCCCTCTTTAAGGGCACAGTCCTAAACTGGAGTTAGGCCGGCACAGTTAGGCCAGCAAAGTTTGGTCAACATAAGGGACACCGTAAAGTATGTTTGGACCACTCTCGGAGTCAGAGAGGCCAGCACACAGATGCACGCCATCCTCCCTGACTCTGAGAGTGCCCCAAACGGGCTTTACGATGGACCTTGTGCCGGCCTAATTTTGCTGGCCTAACTGCGCTGGCCTAACTCCAGGCTAGGATTTCACTCTAAGCCTTTACACAGACTCTTCCTCACACTCTACCCTTATGGTCAGCACAAGCAAATGCACCATTAGGTTTTATTACCTGAGTGATGTGGTTGCTGCTCTCACAGCATGATATATATCAGTCCACTAGCCCTAAGGCTGCAAACCCAAGCTCACTTAAGAGGAAGGAGCTGTAGGTGAGTGGATGAGGACATAATTTACATGCACAGATTTACAGATTTACATATGCACGGATAATTTACATGCAGAGGTCACAGATTCATTTCCCAGCCATTCTTACCCCTGGGCTTACCCCCTGCTAACTGGGCAAGAGGCACTTTTCACGTGGTGTTCCTCTTATATTTCGCAGGGGGAGAGTAATTGTCCCTCTTCACCCCCGTGCAGTGTCTTTCTAGTGGCTGTTGCTGGTGGGGTTTTGAATACTTTTTGGATTGTGAGCCCTTTGGGACAGGGAGCCATTGCACTTTATTATTACTATTTCCCTGTAAACCGCTTTGTGAACTTTTTTGAAAAGCGGTATATAAATGCTATTTGAATGAATGAATTCTAGATGTGGTTTGGAAAGACCCTTCCCTGCCTGAAACTCAGTGTAGACCACACTGACCTAGCTGGACTAGTGGACCTGGTAGGTACATCATGCATAGGAAGTAAAGCCAACTGAACTCAGTGGGACTTACTTCTGACTAAATACATTAGGGTTGCAGGGTAGAAGAGAGACCACATGCACGACTCTCTGCATTAGTGGTCTGAAAGTAAATATCAGTGTTTCCCAAAATGTGAGTGGGGACCCATCAGTGGGTCACGAGCTGGGTTTTGATGCGTCATGAAAAGTTTTTGAAACAACGAACTTTGCAAGCACCCTTGTCTGGTTTGCTAACTGTTGCAGGAGCCTGAGCTCCTTAGTAACTCAGCCCCTCCCCCTCGCCTCCAGAGCCATTCATGCAGCGGACAGCTGGCACCGAGGCTTTTCTCTTTGAACTGCAAATGGCTCTGGAAGTGAAGGAGAGGGACCACGTTACAGAGGAGCCCAGGCTTCTGCAAAACTTAGCATTTTGTGTGTGTCCCCCCGTAGAAACACCATTGCCCAATTATTATTAATAGTGATGAATAATAAATAAAAATATTTATTTCATCACTGCCCCAATTATTATTAATATTTATGAATAATACATAAAAATATTTCTTTCTAGATTTTTTTTGTCTAATGGGTCGCAACAGATTGTCATTTTAAAAAGTGTGCCCCGGTGCTAAAAGGTTTTGGAATCACTGAACTGTATCGTCCAGCCTTCCCTTATGGCCTTCTAAGTTAACCAGAACAAAAGCATCAAGCTACGTAACTAGAGAGTTCAATCAATCAATCAATCAATCAACCAACAGGTACTTATATACCACTTTTCAACACGAAGTTCACAAAGCGGTATACAGGCAAATAGTAATAATAAAGTTAAACGGTTTCCTGTCCCAAAGGGCTCACAATCTAAAAGAGTTGACATATCGCCAGTGTAGTCATGCACTCGGTTCTCACCGGTTCCCGGGAACCTGTTTCTAAATGAGCTGGCCCCGCCCACGGCAGCTGGCCCGCCAGTGCTGTCATGCAGCTGGAACGGCGTTCTGGTTGTTACAATTAGTGGACTCCGCCCACTTAACTCATTGCTGGCTCCTTGTTTTTTTTGCTTCAGGTTTTTTTTTGCTCCGTTTTTTTTGCTTTGCACTTCGTGTTGGTGTGTGTGTTTTTTGCTTTGCACTTCGTGGGTTTTTTGTGTGTGGCTCCGTTTGTTAATTGGACCAGAAAACAGGGCCATTTCCCACCCATTTGAATTTGAATTTCAATTGCAAGCAGAGGCAAATCTAAGGGAGGGCAAAGCTCTTAAGTTTTGAGAGAAGCCTTACCTTGCAATGGAATCACTCCTCTCCTGCACCATTTTAGCCAATCCTCACAGGGAAAAGCAACATCTTGGCGTTGCTTACTGGCTACAGCAGCAAGGGAGAGGAGCAGTGGTGACATGGAGGGGAAAGGCACCGGAACGTGCATTCCAGAACCTAACCTTAGGGCTGGCTCCGCCCACTCATCGCTGGCTTTGTTTTTTGTTGTTTGCTCCGTCCCCCAGCCTCTCTGTTAAGTGCTCCTAGAAATGCAGACCTCTCTCCCCCCCTTGCAGGATTGCCCCCCCAGCCTCTCCTTTAAGTGCTCCTAGAAATGCAGACCTCCCTCCCTCCTTGCAGGATCGCTCCCAGCCTCACCTTTAAGTGCTCCTAGAAATGCCTTTCCTTTCAGACTTCCCTTGCAGGATCCTTGTGCATGAAGAGATTTTGTGTGAGCACAGAGCTTAGCATTGCTGCACTTCCTTGTAGCCTGCAATTCACTATATCGATCTTTGTGGAAGTTGATTTTCCCTGTGTTTGGAACTGTGGTGAGTTCTCTAGAAAAGTGTAAAGGGAAGATGTACATGTAGTTGTTGTTCTTTGTGGGTGTCATGAAATTGTGGTCTTACGTGAACCTGGTTAGTTGGGAGAGAACTACTCAAGTGTAAATGGCTCAGGTGGGGGTGATTAGTTCATTGATATAAAGTTAAAAGCCTCAGGGAACAGACCCCTTTGGCTGCTCTCAGGGAAGGTTAGCCTCACTATGTGCTGTGGAAGCTGGTTGTAGTCAGTCAGTAAGGTAAAAATCCTATAGGATTTTTTGTTGTTGTTTTTGTCCTTTGAGTTCCTCTCAGTTAAGTTATAAACAAAGGGGTTGATTATTGTCATTTTAATATTCAGGTTTTATGGTACAGAGCCTCTGTAGTTTATTTATAACTCTTAATATATGTCAATAAAATTGGGTTTTTTACTTCTGTTATTTGGCTTTCTTTTAAGAGGGATTTTTGCCCAGGAGCTCCCTTTGTTGTGTTGAGCCTGGGCTGGTGGCAGCAGCAGCTACACCTGAGGAGGGGAGTTACACCCCCCCCCCTCAATAGGTTAACTAGATTTCCTCCCACAAGGTTTGTTGCTTTTATTGCTGGAATCTTAAATGATGTGGGTACTACTTTAAAGCAACATTATTTGACATAGTGAAGCACGAGATTTCTCCTGTCTCTCTTGAGAAGCAAGTAATTTCTTGTGAATATGAGACATAGTCTGTGACCATTCATAGGTCTACTAAAATGACATGCAGCATCCTGTTGGTCTGGATGGCATAAAATGAAGTTTGAACTGGGGATACTGTGGACTAGTAACTTGCAAAGTGGATCACTATATGATGTAAATCCAAGTAGGAATCATAGTTCAGTATGATGGTTTCTGTGAATTAAGCTGTTGTTAAAGGCTGGTTTTCCCTCCTGCCAACTCTAAAGTTTGCACAGCGTTGATTACCCAGCGCAGTTATTTACAGGTGATAATTATTATTAATTGGGCATGATCCAGTGTAATTTAAGTGCTTTTACATTGCATTGATTTTGAGTAGTCAAACATGTGCTTAACTCTCCCTCCAGTTGAAATCCCTAAGACATAAAGACTGATCTAAACTGTCTACTCAGAAGTCAGCCCCATTATTTTCAGTTGGATCTTCCAAAAAGACAGGCTTATACTTGCAGACTTATGCATATATTGCTGAATGGCTTACTCTTTAGAAAGTGTGTTTAGAATTTCAGCCTTGAGAACTATTGGCTGAATTCTGCCCATAATTGTAAAGATTATCCTATTTTCCTGTGTCATTGCATTCCTCCTACCTCCAAATCACTGACAGTATGATGAGTTTAGAAGATCTTGTGTACATTCTGAGAACTCTTTAGAGTATGGTCAGGCACACACAGCCCAAAAGAATTAGATTGGGAAGAGCTGACGTCCCCCTTCTCAGGCCTTCTTAACATGCTCTGAGAGTGATCTGGAATACTTTGGGAATTGTTGGGTCTGCTTGATGACATCACTTCCTGCCATGACATCATTCCGGTGGGCGGACCCCAACAAGTGCCAATCAAAAGTGAGTTCCAGTTCCTAAATCATTTGAATGACACCACTGCTTATGATGTCACTTCCGGTGGGCGGACCCCAACAAGTGCCAATCAAAAGTGAGAACCTGTTTCTAAATCATTTGAATGACACCACTGCATATCGCTGCTAACAAGTGTAATCCCACAGTTCAAGTAACATTCAAACCGTGCAATTAGGGGCTCGTTGGACATTCTGGCTCCAACTGATCTTGTGGGGCAGGGATGAAGTAACATGTTTTTGTTCTTCCTCGTACCATGTCCAGAGGCAGATCTAAGGGAGGGCAAAGCTCTAAGTTTTGCAAGAAGCCTTACCTTCAGCGGTGTTATCCGGCAACGAGCTGCTGGAATGCTAGGTGGGACTTACCGCCTGATTGGCTGCCCGTCCGTGACGTGTCGCCGCCTGCCCGCCCACCGCGCGGGCACCCCTGGCTTTGGAGGGGGTGCCCGCTTGCCTGGGGGGGCGCGCCGGGTGCCTAGGCAAGGAGCGAAGGGGCGCGCCAACCAGAGGGAGCTCGAGCGGCTGGCGGGCAGGCGGCGACACGTCATGGACAGCCTGTCAATCAAGCGGTAAGTCCCGCCTAGCGTTCCGGCAGCTCATTGCCGGGTGACACTACTGCTTACCTTGCAGTGGAAATCACTCCTCTCCTGCACCGTTTTAGCCAATCCTCACAAGGAAAAGCAACATCTTGGGTTGCTTACTGGCTACAGCAGCAAGGGAGAGGAGGGATTTACATGACAGGGTAAGGCTTCTTGCAATACTTAGAGCTTTGCCTTCCCTGTAGATCCGCCTCTGACCATGTCCCACCACTTGGATGGCATCATCGGAGCTGGAAGAAGCTGAGAGTCAAAATGAAAAGGGGAGAGATTCTATGGAGAGATTCCAGAAAGCAGAGAAAGGGAGAAGGAGAGAAAGCGCTGACTTTCAAGAGATCCAGAAGCCGAGGAAGAGGGAATCACAAGCAAGCAGAAGGAAGGCAGACTGACAGATTGTGTGGAGAAGACTGAGGGCACACTCCTAACCTGGAGTTAGCCCAACCCTCCCTGACTCCAAGAGTGGTCCAAATGCGCTTTACAGTGGCCCTTGTGCCGCCCAAACTTTGCTGGCTTAACTGTGCCGGCCTAACTGCAGGTTCGGATTGCACTCTGATATTCTGTCCAGCCATCCACAGTTAACTGACAGCATGCAATCAAAAATGGACCGGGACTGAAACATCTGTGTGGTGTTGCCGTTGCTTATTCATTGTTAATTGCTTCCATTATCCAATAATATAGTAGCAATCTGCCTCTCCGCATCCAAGAACTACATGCATCCCGTCTCCTGAACATCTGCTGTGGAACCTTCATAAGCTGCAGAAGATTCCAGGGTCATTGAGCCAATGCACACAGTGATAACCTGGGGCATTGCTGACCCACTGTCGCCCCTTGTGAACAACAGCATCACAGAACACACCCAATTCTGTGGCTGCACATTGCCGTGGAAGGTTGGCAATGGGGACGAAGCTGCTGTTTAGGGAAGGTGGCCTGCCATGGCTGAATTCCACACTGATGAACCCTTAGGAAGCTTCCCAGGACCCCCCTCCCTCCCAGAATATCATATGAAACCTGCTTCAGAGATAACATATTTGAATGTATTCAGTATTTAGTGCCTGGTAGCCAGGGGCGGACCTAGTCAAAATGGCGCCCAGGGCACCCAATAGAAGTGTGGCCCCACGGGAGCCAGGTCTACCCATTGGGACCAGCTACAGGTAGACCTGGGCTCCCCTAAAGGGAGCCCAGGTCTACCCATTAGAAATGACCGCGGGTAGATCTGGGCTTCCCTCGAGGGAACCCAAGTCTACCCATTAGAAATGGCCACAGGTAGACCTGGGTTCCCTTTGAGGGAGCCCAGGTCTACTCACGGCTGGTCCCAATGGGTAGACCTCGGCTCCAGAGCCCAGGTCTACCCGCACAATGTTGCGGGGGCCACTGGCACCCCCCTAGACGGCCCCAAGACAGCGCCCAGGGCTCTTGCCTCCCCTGCCCCCCCTAGAACCGCCACTGCTGGTAGCATTTGATAGATAACATACAGGGGTAATTCTGAGCCTTTGTATTTAAAGCTTGCCAAAATCAGAACAAGAGACGCCAACAAGTCTAAGAATTTGAAATGTCCTTCAATGTGTAAATGGTGAAAATGCAGCACATTTTGAAACGCTTGTTAATATTTGCGCTGGCTGAAATAAGACTGCGGCTGCAATTCTATGCACACTTACCTAGGAATAATTTCTACTGAAGCATTGGAACGTACATGCCTAGGATTGCACTATAGGCATTCAAACTGGGGCGTCACGACACCCCAGCCAGAGAACACCTGGCCCTGGACTCTTAATGGGTGGGGAGGAGAGAAGGCAGCAGCCTTAGGTACCAGGGCTTCCCTGTCATGCGTTGGCCTCCTGGGGTGTGGGGAAAAAATTGGGGGGGAAAGATTGTGAAACACTTCTTGTTTCACGATCAAAAACTGGAAATGCATTGCAATTTTTTTTCAGTTTCCCAGGTGATCAATGGTCTGGTGCCCCAAGCACCCTGGGGATTGTGCTGCTGTCTCCTCTCCTCCCCTGCAAGCACTTTCAGCAGGTCAAACTCTCCTAGATAGTTTGAAAACCTATCTATACTGTAGGTCTTTACCTACAAATACAATTCCCATGTTTGCCTATAATATAATCTCAAAACAGAGCCAAAAAAGCTCTAAAAAGAAAAAAAATGTTTAAAAATTGTTGATTACACCTTTAACCGACCTTTCTTCCTCAGAATGCCAGGTGGAAGGGAGTGGCAATGGGATGCAGGCATCTTGTTGTCTCATGTGCTCCCTGAGGCACCCTGGTGGGCCACTGTAAGATACAGGAAGCTGGACTAGAAGGGCCTTTGGCCTGATCCAGTAGGGCTCTTCTTATGTTCTTAAGGCCTGGATTGGGTTGCAAATTATTATACCTCCCTCTTCACAAACAGGATAGCAAATTCTGTTTTATTTACCTCATACTTCACTCATAATTTTACCTCAGAAATTTACCTCAGAATGCCAGGTTCAAGGGAGTGGCAACAGGATGCAGGCCAGCGGCAACATTCAGCCGGTACGCTGGGTGGGACTTACCTTTGACCAGCAGTCCGCCCGTTGCATAATGGCGTGTTCCGCCGCTTTCCCGCCCACCGGGGCGGGCGGGAAAGTGGCAGAACGCGCCGTTACGCAACGGGCGGACTGCCGGTCAAAGGTAAGTCCCGCCCAGCGTACCGGCTGAATGCCGCCGCTGATGCAGGCATCTTGTTGTGTGCTTCCTGAGGCATCAGGTGGGCCACTTTGAGATTAAGGAAGCTGGACTAGATGGGCCTTGGCCTGATCCAGTGGGGCTCTTCTTATGTTCCTCCAGGGAACTCACCATGGTGGGTTGATCCACCTTTTCCTCACAACAATCATATGATACACATAAGGCTGGGAAAGAACATTCCTGGGCTCCAATGGCTGATGGACATTACAGCCCAGGTCTCCCAGATCTCAGGCTCACTTACTAACTACTACACCAGTTCATAAGTTCTCAACCTCGAAAATGTCAATAACAGCACAGCCCTTTGGCTACTGCCTGCCTGCCTGCCAACTTCCCAGGAGAAGATTAGGTAATTGGTCTCCTCAATATTTCATTAGCTGTAAATTTCTAGCATTCCCTCTTGGTGTATTGAAATGTGCTGGGAATTGCAGTTTCGGGTATTTAAAAACAACGTTGACCTGTTAAGTAAGTCATTTAGAGCATTTTATTACAAATCCCATAAAATGGAAGAGGGGAAAGAAAAAAAAAAGGCTGGCAAAGAAAAAAAAAAGCCTGTTTAAGGAGACTCTCGGGGATGTGAAATCTATGGTGGAGGGTCGTCACATTAATGTGCCCCTTTGAGAGACCAAGAGATAAAAGAGTACATTGCTGGATGCTGAGATAAATTTACATTTTCAAAACGTGCTTGGTGCAGAACAGCAAAAAAAAAAAAAAAAACTTGGAGGATAATACTGTTGGAAAATGTCCCCCCCCCCCCCAGATTAGCACAAAACCAAGAAAAATATTCCATGCCTGCAACATTCTGTGTTGGAGGGCAGTGAGCATGTTGTCCTTAATTGAAATACGTGTGTTTTGCAGAGGATATTATTTAATTTACAAAATACCAGTAATAATTTTTATAAATCAAGAGAGTCACCCAAGCTTTCAGTAATTATAACCTTGTCTGTGGGTGGTCCCATTTCTCTCGATTTCACCGGTAGATTCAGAACCTCGAATAATTTTCTCTCTCCCCCCCCCCATAAAGTGTTCAAACTGTGGGTCAGGACCCACTAGGTGAGTTGCAAGCCAATTTCAGGTGAGTTGCATAGCACCTATGTGAGCCATCCTTGAAAATATGGGACGATGGGACACTGGAGGGGGAAGGCTCTGTGTTTATTTTGCTTGTGTCAAGGTTGTAAATAGGCTTTTTTTCAAATTTCTGATTCACCTTGCTATTCACCTATGCTGATTCACCTATGCTGAAGAATAACCAAATTTATTGCTGCATTCTTAGGAAAGCAGCAGGCTCTGGCATCACAATGATGGCACTTCCGACTATGACATCACTTCCGGTGGGTCCTGGACAGATGGTCATTCTAAAAAGTGGGTCCTGGTGCTAAACAGTTTGAGAACCACTGATATATGGTAAACGTGCTTCCTAAACTTCTCTTTGATAACGTAGGGAGTATTTGAGTTTGTGTGTCATTGAATCTTACATATAGGAATCTCACCTGTGCTCCTTTGCATGCACTCTCTCTCTCTCTCTCTCTCTCTCTCTCTCTCTCTCTCTCTCTCTCAGATCACCTTCCTTGGGAAGTCGTCCAAGAGCCATCCCTTTAGCTGTCTAAAGCTAAAGGCATCCTTGTCTTCTATGGCATAAATGAGGCAATACCACAGCAGTAGAGCACATGGATTCTGTATGTGTTTATGCGTTTATTTCTGCAGAAGACAAACGACACAGAGGACTGCGGGAGAACCAAATGCAGAAATTTGCACCAATGCAAATTACGCACATGAGGAAGCAACTTTCCCTAGGTAATGCTGATATGTGCTTGGATGTTCATCCCTATTGTAATGCTCATCTGCTCCCCACAGAACGGGCTATCGACTATGTACACGTGCAATAAACAGTGTCCCATTGCAGAGGCAGATCTAAGGGAGGGCAAAGCTCTAAGTTTTGCAAGAAGCCTTACCTTGCAGTGGAAATCACTCCTCTCCTGCACCGTTTTAGCCAATCCTCACAGGGAACAGCAGCATCTTGGCGTTGCTTACTGGCTCCAGCAGCAAGGGAGAGGAAGGATTTACATGACAGGGTAAGGCTTCTTGCAACACTTAGAGCTTTGCCCACCATGTAGATCTGCCTCTGTGCCATTGTCTTACGCACTGTCCAGGTTCTCTCCTCCCTTTCTTCAAAGGATCATATGAAGTGGCTTTCTACTGAGTCACACCATTGATTCATCTAGCCCACTACAGTCCAGCAACAGCTTTTGTGGATCCTACAACTAGAGGCACCAAGGGTTAAAACCAGGACTTTCCATATGTAGAGCTCTATTACCAAGATTCGGATTCTTCCTTGATATAAGGAACCCTGCAGCAAGCAAGGGTTAAGAGGTTCGCCAGTTGAGCAGTACTCTATTTCAGTGGTCCTCAAACTTTTTAGACCGGAACCCACTTTTTAGAATGGCACTCGTGTTGGGACCCACCGGAAGCGATGTCGTTAACCTGGAAGTGATGTCATAGCAGGAAGTACCATCATCAAGCAGAAAGTGCGGTCAGTGTGATGTAATCAAATGACACTCCTAGAATGCAAACGGGCATTCTTGGACTGATGCAAATGCGCAACCATGAAACTTCTTTGACAGAAAGCAAAATTAGGACAAACACTTCCTTGAAAACTGTTAACACTCACAAAAGGAATATAGAAAGAACAAGGGCTGCAGCTTCCAAGATGGCTGCTCCCAGCTTTCCGCAACCCATCTGACATCAGGTCGTGTGACCGACCCACAGTTTGAATAGCACTGCTCTATTTGTTAATAAATGCATGCTAATGCATTTAAGGGCCCAATCCTATCCAGCTTTCTAGTGCCAGTGCAGTCACAATGAAGCCCTGAGGAAAGGGAATAAATTGGAGGAAGTCTCTATGACTGCACCCCTGCTGCAGAATGCAGCGCATACCCCATTGGCACAGCTGCACCAGCGCTGGAAAATTAGATAGGATTTGGTCCTAATAGGGCCAGCTCCAGGAACAGCAGGGCCCAATGTGGGATATTCCCGTGGGGGGGCCCACCCTCCCTGCAGGGCTCCACACTCACCAAGGAGAGTGTTTGTGTTGCCATGCGCAAGATGTGGCACCTGAAAATAGTTGGTGGTAACATGACAACATCACGCCAACTGCTTCCAGGAGGGCCATTTGGGGCTGTTCGGAAGCAGGGGCAGGTGGGAGGGCCCAAGGGAAAGCTGCTCTGCTCGCCCCACTGACCTTCAGTCCATAGAGATCCAGGCTGCAGCAGGCAGCGATATGCTCACTTAGCTGGTGCATCCCCCCCCCCCCGAAGTGCAGGGCCCAATGTGATGTCATTGGTCGATGTGCATGGGGACCTGTCCCTATCTGAAGTCAACAGCCTCTGACCAAGGCTGGCCTTAAACCAGGGGTCAGGGAACTTTTTTACCCTTTACCCCAAAATACATTTGGATACGCCGACGTTACCCCCTTGACGTTACCCCCCCCCCGCCAGAACAAAGGAAAAAAATTACATATTGGAACCCATTGCTTTTTATTTGATTAATTAATGAGCTTAATTAATGCTATGTAAATATGAAGTTGTAAAGAGTTTTGGTACACCTGCAGACCTTGAGAGAATAGAATTCAACCCTTCTGGGTTACAACAGGTTTTTTTGACAACAGGTTTAGGTGCTTGGACTTAAAATTTCTCTTTATAATGAATTCAGATTGGAGCTGGCTCCCACTCACACACACACACACACACACACACACACACACACACACACACACAGGACAGCAACAGCAGTTCTGATTTTGTTTTTGTTTTCTGCTGTTCACTTTGCCTTGTTGCCTCCCGCCTCTCTTTGTGTCCCTGACTCCCTGCGCAGGTGCAGGCACCCCAGCCCTCCCTCCGCTCACTCGCCCGCCTGCCCCACTCCTTGGGACAGCAAGACAAGGCAAACCCCGGGAAAGCCCTAGCTGCTCACAAGCAAAGAGGCACGTCCACAGAAGTCCTCTCAACACACACACACACACACACACACACACACACACACGCCTGCAGGCACATGTGTGTGCACACACACACACCTCAGCTGCTCACCAGAGCCTCCCCCACGCCTGCACGTCTCGCGTCCCTGACGGGCTCCTGGGTGGCGGCGATGGCGGCAGCTCCTCGGCCTCCCCACCCGGAGCTGGTTCAGGCTCTTCCCTGGCGTCGAGCACCGCCGACTCCACGGCTGCCTGAGTGCCAGCCGGGAGCGGGTCTGTGCTGTCCTCGCTGCCCGGAATAGGCATGGCCTTGCCAGCTCCCCCATTACCCGGCACCGCCGCAGTTGCAGCCACGGTCGCCATTTTCTCTGCTGTTGCTTCCTTCTCCCTCGACCAGCAGCGGGATCGATAACCACGGCCTTCTTCGCCGCCTGGGAAGGGAGGGGAACGCTGCCTATTGGGGGCCAAGTACCTTGCCACTTCTAATCTCCTATTGGAAGCAAGGGAAATCCATCAAGTGTTATAGGAACTTCCCATTGGTCAGAAGAGAGAATGTTGGTCATGAAGGAAGGATGAGGGAAAAGGGGGGCGGGGCATACTCCTATCTGTCCATTACCCCCAGGAATTTCATTTTTACCCCATTTGGGGTAATTTACCCCTGTTCCCTGACCACTGCCTTAAACCAACGTGACCAATGCCATCACATCGGGCCCCGTGCTTTGGGGGCCCCCACACCAGTGCAGTGAGCATATTGCTTGCTGCTGCAGTCAGTTCTTTTAGGATTGTAGGTCACTGGGGCCAGCAGAGCAGCTTTCCCTTGGGCCCTCCCACCTGCCCCAGCTTCTGAAGTGCCCAAAATGGGCCTGCTGGAAGCAATTGGCAGTGACGTCTTCCTGTCACCACCAACTATTTCCAGGTGCCGCACTTTGTGCGTGGCACCACAAGTGCTCTTCTTGGTGAGTGGGGGGCCCTGTGGGGAGTATGGGGGCCCCACAGGAATGCCCCACATTGGGCCTCGCCACTCCTAGAGCCTCTGCCTCTGACTAGAGATGCATCGAGACCACTGTCATTCCTGAGCCACCCTTGTGCTGGTTCAATCATCCCAACTGGTTTATATTCCATTCAAATATCCCCAAGAAGCATCTGTTCCTACCGAGCCATGAATCTCTCCTTTGCCCAGGCAAGCTGGAACTGCACAAGCCTCTATCATTCTCTTCCCCAGAAAGGCACGCTTGTCTCTTGTTCCTGAGCCAAGACATTCTGTCTGTGTGACACCATGTCTAGCACCTGGGACAGCCCAGGAGTGCTTGTTTGTGCTGCTGAATGCATTAGCAGCCTGATCACTAAGTATCCTTTTTCCAGCACAAACCAAGTTTCTAAAAAAATATCCGTCAGTCAATGCACGGGTAAGAAATAAAGACTTATCTACAATACAGTGTGAGTCACACCCATGGGACTGTGCTGGCAACACTCATACATCAACTCAATCTTTTCACTTGACCAGTCCCCACAGGTCTGTGCATTTTGAACTTAAGAAGAGCCCTGCTGGATCAGGCCAAAGGCCCATCTAGTCCAGCTTCCTGCATCTCACAGTGGCCCACCAGGTGCCTCAGGAAGCACATGAGACAACCAAATGCCTGCATCCTGTGGCCACTCCCCTGCACCTTGCATTCTGAAGTAACCTACTACTAATGTAAGGAGGTTGCACAACCCATCATACCCTATAGCCCACGATAGACTTTTACTCGAGAAATCTAGCCAATCCCTTTCAAAGGCACCTAGGCCAGATGTCATCACCACCTCCTGTGGCAAGGAGTTCTACAGATAAATTACCAACTGGGTAAAAAAGTTTTTGTTTTTTTTTGCAAATACATAGCAAACAACTCTGCATCCTGAGAACAACAGCT
Organism: Lerista edwardsae; assembly: GCA_029204185.1. Lineage (NCBI taxonomy): Eukaryota > Metazoa > Chordata > Lepidosauria > Squamata > Scincidae > Lerista > Lerista edwardsae. The sequence continues at coordinate 12,135,487 of JAJKFI010000024.1, forward strand.
TTAGAACACAATCCTAACCTGAAGTTAGGCCAGCACAGTAAGGCCAGCACAAGGGATACCGTAACGTATGTTTGGACCACTCTCTGAGTCAGAGGCCAACACTCAAATGTGTGCCATCCTCCCTGACTCCAACAGTGGTCCAAACATGCTTTACAATGGCCCTTGTGCCTTTCAAACTTAGCTGGCCTAACTGTGCCGGCCTAACTCCAGGTTAGGATTGTGCCCTTAATTTCCTTAAAAAAACAAGCAACCATCAAAACTCCAGGTTCTAAGCCTTTCAGCTTGCAAATATGTGGGCAATATCCAGTGATGAGCTACTTAGACTTGCACTAGTCATCAGTTGTCCTTTCATTGCTCTGCCTTTAGTGAAAGCGGCATGAACCTGCCATTGAACTCTGATTGAGTTACTCCCAAGTAAACATGATCAAGATCACCAGGCTCTGCAGATTATGCAAAACAATTTGTTTTAAAGCATTTGTATCCTGCAGCTCCCTTGGCATTTTAAGGTTTCCAGCAGTAATCTATCTTGTAATAAGCCAAGTTCTGATTGACGTGGTTCAACAAAGCTGATCACATCCAACACCTCTTGGCAAAAATGTGGATGATTTTTCTCAAGCCACTGGATGTGCCTCTCTGCTGGTCTTTGGCACGGATTCAGCACAGATGAGCTGACAGCCCCAATCGAGTCAAAAGCTTCATCTTGGGAAAAGGATGAAGGTTTCCCCACGACCGAATGGTCTAGTCGTGACCGACTGTAGGGGGCGGTGCTCATCTCTGTTTCTAAGCCGAAGAGCCAGCGTTTGTCCGAGGACAAGCTTCCACGGTCATGTGGCCAGCATGACTATATGCCATAGCGAAAGGAACGCTGTTACCTTCCCACCAAAGTGGTACCTATTTATCTACTGGCATTTTTAGGTGCTTTCGAACTGATAGGTTGGCAGGAGCTGGGACAAGCAACGGGAGCTCACTCCATTGTGTGGCCTCGAACTGCCAACCTTCTGGTCAGCTGCTCAGTGGTTTAACCCCCAGCACCACCACGTCCCTTCTTGAAACATACCCCCACAAAATACTGGACTTTTCTCCCCAGTGGCATTTGAATATTGACTTCTCTTGGTTTAACCATATCATGCCGGAGACAGGAACAAAAGATAAGCCTCCCCCCCACCCTTTCCCTGTAATTCAAGCACTAGTAATTCTATGCTGGATTCAGATACCCAATTCGGCACCTGCGGGAGCAATCACAGGCATACAGGATGCACAGCTGCGCTAATAAGTAGACAAAGCAAGTGTAGAATAAAAGCACTCTGCTAATCAAGGCAACGATGTAAAATGTATAAACTCGGAGTCGTTTTATTGTGTTGCGATTTCCCAGCATGTGTTCTGTACAATGAGTTTGCAAACATTTTCTGCAGTGCTAGAATTCCCCACCCATTTTCAGCAATGTTTTGGCACTTTTTGGGAGGGAAAAAAAAAAGGTTCACTGGTTTTCACTTTCAACTTGCCTTCAGTTATATTATATTATGTAGCTAAATTCTCACTGGTTGTGTCAGCCCCACATGATTCACTGACACTTGGAGACTTCACATCTGACACAGAGCTTATTGGATCAGCTCATTCACTGCACAATCCCTAACCGGGTTGGATTCCGTTTAATTCAAGAAAAAAGAAGCCAAGCACCAAATCACAGCAAAAATGGTAAACAAGTACTCAAGAAGTGGCATAGCTAATGGGGTGTAGGGGGGCAAGTACACTGGGCACCAAGCATTGAGGGGGCAACAAGCTGAGCTTGATTGACACTACTGTCCAAAATGGGGAAAACATTGGTAAGTACAAATAATACACTTGGTAAGTACTTGGTAAGTACAAATAATACAATCACATTATATATAATTGGAAAGGTAATTTACTGCAGAATGCTGTGAAACAAACAGCATTGGAATATATGTATTCTAACAAAGGTTATGGCAAATTAATCAGGAAATGTTTTATTTATTTACTTAATTAAGAGCACAATCCTAACCTGGAGTTAGGCTGGCACAGATAGAGCAGCAAAGTTTGGCTGGCACAAGGTCCACCGTAAAGCATATTTGGACCACTCTTGGACTCAGGGAGGATGGTGCACATCCGTGTGTTGGCCTCTGTTATTAATTTGGTCCAAAGTGGTCCAAACATGCTTTATGGTGGCACTTGTACCAGCCAAACTTTGCTGGCCTAATTGTGCCGGCCTAATTCCAGGTTAGAATTGTGCCCCAAATTTGATTTCATCGGGGGGGGGTACAAAATGCCACTGAATTGGAGGATTTTTCAGGAAAACCTGCCAGCATACTAGCATAGACTCAACCATCGACTGGCGTAGACCCATTGAAACTGATGACTATTCAGAACAATCGTACTAAAACAATACAGATCAGACTGAACGGCTATGAAGCCTGCACTGACATTTGATCGACAGGAAGTGTATTAACATAGTTAAGCAAAGCCACTGAACAGAGGACACAGTTAATCACCTCACGGACAGCATGGCCTGTTTTTCCTGGCCCATTTATATATCAAGAGCATGGTTTGAATGCTAAGTAGGGACTACGCACACAGCATGTGAAGGCGTTTCAAAGATGACTGAAAGACAAGCGGAACATGGTGCCCTTTTTAAGCTCCAAGGTTTGATGGGGGTGCAGAATCCCAGAGTGAGAAATACATCAAATCTGAAATATTTGAATTGCACCAAAATCAGTGGATGGGAATATGCAGAGTGATCTTATGCTTGTTTGCATATTAAATTCAATGAGCCTTACTCCCAAGTAAGTGTAACGGCAGCCTCAGAGTGCACTCCTAACCTGGAGTTAGGCCAGCAGAGTTAGGCCAGAAAAACGTAGCCAGCACAATGGCTGCTGTAAAGCACATTTGTACCACTCTCAGGGAGTATTGCAAAAGTCCATGTGCTGGCCTCTCTGACTCCGAGAGTGGTCCAAACGCGCTTTACAGTGTCCCTTGTGCCGGACAAACTTTGCTAGCCTAACTGTGCCAGCCTAACTCCAGGTTAGGAGTGCGCCCTTAGTCTTGTCTCTCAACACATCCTCCGGCTCCCTAACCATGGCTCAGGTGTGGCAGGGGACTAAAATAACCCTGGTTCTAGCACTAGGGCCTAGGGCTGCTGTGTATGTGAAACAATCTGAAAATTTGAAGTGTTAATTCTTCATCATTCTTTTTACTCAGAAAAAAGAAGGATTTATGTTGATCATATCGTTTAACTCCAATGTGCGCTAGGAGCTTGTCCAAAAACACTGAGCTTATGAACAGAAAGAACAATTTAGTGGAATAAAAGAAGGGCAAAAAGCAGGTCATACAAAAGAAATTAGGAAAATGATCCCAGCCCAAGCTCTTAACTTGATCCTGCAATAATCAACTTGCCTGATATAGATCTGTAGGGAAACATGGTTAGCCTGCCCTGGACAGAAATTGACTTTGAATGCCTTTCGGAAAATTATTTTCCAGGTTGGTATGTAGGTTAACAGACCCACAAGAGGTTCCGTTTTCACCAGCGCAGCAAAATCCATCATTGTAGCTAAATCTGACCTATTTCAGTCAATAATCCATTAATGTACAGAAGAAACCGCAATGAATGTATGGCTCTTTATCAGATGCGAGGGGTTTTTTCTCTGCCTCCCCCCACTGCTATGGGATTATTAAGTTTCCAGAGAAGTCAAACAAAACCAATCCAAAGAAAGAGTGGTTACCATACACTAGGACATCCAAAAGGTCATAGGCCTCCAAAAGGAATGCAATTGAACGCCAAGAAAGAACTTAGTTAAGTTCCATGAGAAAAAAAAGATCTTGTGAGGGCTTGGCTCTCAGACAGTTTCCCATCTGAGCAGAATGCATACATTTCCTTCCCCTACCATTTTATCAGAGTGGTTCTCAAACATTTTAGCACTGGGACCAACTTTTGAAAATAGCACTTCTGTTGGAACTTGGAAGTGATGTCATGGCCGGAAGTGACATCATCAAGCAGGAAGTGCCATCGTTGTGACTTAGGGAGCAATCCTAACCTGGAGTTAGGCCAGCACAGTTAGGCCAGCAAAGTTTGCCTCCAAGAGTGGTCCAAACATGCTTTATGGTGGCCCTTGGTCTGGCCAAACTTTGCTGGCCTAACTATGCCAGCCTAACTCCAGGTTAGGATTGGGCTCTTAATGTCCATTCCCTGACCTTTGAATCCAGGCCAAAATCAGCAATGGTCTTTTCCAATCTAATTTATAATGCAACCTACATCTATTATTATAGTAAAAGGGAAAAAAACACATTCAAGTAAAGACAAATTGTTGTAGGGAGGCCAAAGACAAAGCTTAATTTGACACGTCCCTGTCAAACAATGCATTATTTATTGCGTGCAACTATCTTGCATCACAAAGGATGTTTTTAAAAAACACAAAATAAAAGCTTGGAATTTTCTATTTATCTTTCACTGTTTAAATACCGATTACTAGATGTGGGTCACGGAGGAGCAGGAATCAAATAATGGTCCTTGGCTCAATAAACACAAAGCACACAATCACCCGATCAAAGAGCAAACCACAGTGTTGAATCTGCAGAGAATTACTTTAAAGCATTTGTCTAATCTGCTTAATAGAAACTAGTCAAACAAGAACACCCCAGGCATGCTAAGGAGCTGGAGGAGGATGAGAGGCAATTGGCTGGGCTCTCACTGATGCCACAGTCACTAGTTGATGTGGGCAACCCACCCTTTATTTTGACAGGTATTTCTGCAAAGCGTTTGCACACATTTGTCCAACTAAGCCAAAATGCAATTCTCTCAAAAACAGAGAATTGAAATCATGGCTGCCGATTCCATGCCTCTTATCGTATGCACTTGTACATCGGGTTCCCTATTCAAAAGCAGGAGCAGCAGTACAGATGTGGATAATTGTTGCACTTTGCATGCACAATTCAAAAGAACAGGCAATATTCTACACCGAGATCCAACTTGCTGCTGTGGGTTATACAAGCAGTTTAATGGGTGCATTTTCATTAGAGACTCCATTGATAATATAGACAAACCTACTGCCTGTTTGGGACATGCACAGTTGCACCCCTGGCCAGGGACAAACGGAGCCCCGAGTGCGCCCATGGCAGGGCGATGAAACCACGCCCCCAGCACGTCGCCCCGCCCCCATGCGTCACCCAGCCACGCCTCCCTGCACCCGGAATAGCTCCATTTTGGAGCAGAACAGGCACAAGGGAGGGCAGGTGGGCCAGACAGCACGCAGGTTTGTCTGCGGACTCCACGCAATGACGCCCCGCCGCTGCCGATGCCCATGGCTTGCGCCACCCCGAGCTATACCCTTCCTCTGCCTCTGCCCATGGCCCCATTAGCTGTCCCAGGGTCAGTTCCATGGACTGATGCCCTCCCAAGACTGCCACCATTCCCTTACCCTACCTGAACATTACAGAGCCTCACACGACACTCCACTGCTGTCCAAAAGCATTGTTACACCCTCAGACAGCATTTACTGACTTTTTCTGGTTCCCCCAAGGGCGGAACAACAGAGGCAGAGCAGGGCCAAAGTCCTTAATGCACCCAGGGCATTTGCCCCCACCCAAACAATGACAGGACCACCACTGGACATGTATCTGAAGCAATGAATGGGATACATTCATAGAAGGATGAGTATCTGTGACTTGCCACTCCTAGAAATTTCCCATGGATCAGGAGGATTTAAGGAAATGCAATGCTGACTTTGTAACAAGCAAGCAAGCAAGCAAAAAGAATCAAGTGTGTGGTTTTTGTTTCTGGTTGTCCTGCATGTGGAAAGCTAGCATGTCAAGATTAAGGCCGGAAATTAAAGAAAGAGCCTTCAGAGAAGCTTCATGAACATTGTAATGCATAAGCACAAGCACAGCCCAATCCTATGTATGCCGACTCAGAAGTCTCACTGAGTCCAATGGACTTACTCCAAGGTAAGCGTGCATAGGATTGTGGCCTTAAGCTAGCAAGCTGGGAAGAGAGATGAGTGAACACTGTTTTTTATTTGCAAGATTTTCCCCAGGGTTGAAATGCAAGAATTCCTAAATCTGAAATTTCAAATGACCTCTAATAAGGAACTGGAAGAATGTCATATTTGGGGTGAAATGGAACTGAAAACCTCTCTTTTGTAGCATGCTAAGAATGGAGTTGGGGTTTCACATCTGTAAATGCAGCTGCAATTCCATTCAGCAGTTTGGGTCCATTAATGCTTACCGGGCACAAAACACCAAACTGCAGGGCACTTCATTTGCATGATGCAAATCTTACGCTTCACCTATTCACAGCGGAGCAATGTGGTGGCATTTGTTCAAACAGATCTCTCATGCTGAATAGTTCTCACATTTTCAATCCCAAAAATGAAGTAGACTCTGGCCTATAAAAATGCATGATTCAACACATTTGTTACTCTCTAACAGGGGTATCGAACCTAAGGCCTGCAGGCACAATGCGGTCCACAGAAGCCTGGCGCCACTTAAATAAAGCCTGGCGCCACTTAATAAAGCCTGGCCAAAGCACCATTGCGCCACTCTTGGGCCAGCCAAACTAGGCTGGTGCATGAGCGATTCTGTGTGGAGAGGGGAACTGGGTGAGGTGTGGGCAGGCTGGCGAGGAGGGCTGGGCCAGGATGTGGCTGGGTGCAAGGGAGTGGCAACAGGATCCAAGCATCTTGTTGCCTCGTGCCTCCCTGGGGCATCTGGTGGGCCGCTGTGAGATACAGGAAGCTGGACTAGATGGGCCTTTGGCCTGATCCAGCAGGGATCTTCTTATGTTCTGAAGGCCCATGTTGGGTTGCAAGTTATTATAGCTCCCTCCCCACAGACAGGATAGCAAATTCTGTTTTATTTACCTCAGAAGTTTACCTCAGAAATTTACCTCAGAATGCTAGATACAAGGAAATGGCAACAGGATGCAGGCATCTTGTTGTCTCATGTGCTCCCTGAGGCATCTGGTGGGCCACTGTGAGATACAGGAAGCCGGGCTAGATGGGCCTTTGGCCTGATCCAGTGGGGCTCTTCTTATGTTCTTATAATAGGCAGCATCCAAGCCTCCGTCCCCACGCTGCGCAGCCCTGATTTGGGCCATGTGGCTTCTTCAGCTCTACACCTGCTATTCAGCCAGTGTAGATTCGAGGAAACCAATGGGGAGGCTGAAGCCTTCTCTGGGGCAAGGGTGCGGATGTGCCCTTGCCCCGGGGAGGCTCCCCAGAGCTCCAAAGCTGCGCTGGATACAGGCCCGCCAGCCTCACCGTCCCAGCACAAATTAGGACTGCGCTCTAAATTTGCCACCAAACCAGACCCATTTGAAAGGTTAGATACAAATACAATGCTTTATTATTATTATTTATTATTATTATTATTTATTTTATTTATACCCCGCCTATTGCCCGAAGGCACTCAAGGCGGCATTTACAACAATAAAAAATATAAAAACAACATTAAAAACAATTTAAACAATATTAAAATACAATAAAACAAAAAATTAAACAACAAAGTTTAAAACAAGCCATGTGGATCATAAAATATAAAAGTATAAAAGTATAACCAGCCAGCCAGCCAGCCAACCTGTCAACAGTTAAAAAGCTTTTTGAAATAAAAAGGTCTTCAGCCCCCGCCGAAAAGTTAACAAAGAGGGGGCTGTTCTCAATTCGAAGGGGAGGGTATTCCAAAGTTGGGGGGCCACCACCGAAAAGGCCCTCTTCCTGGCCGCCACCCCTCTCACTTCTCCTGGTGGCGGCACAGTCAAAAGGGCCCCCCCAGATGATCTAAGAGTACGGGTAGGATTATATGGAAGGAGGCGGTCCCTCAAATACCCTGGACCCGAGCCGTAAAGGGCTTTAAAAGTCAAAACTAGCACCTTGAATTGGGCCCGGAACAGAACCGGCAGCCAGTGTAGCCGCCGGAGCAACGGCTCGACAGAGTCAAACCGACATGCCCCAGCAACCACCCGAGCTGCCGCGTTCTGTACTAGTTGTAATTTCCGGACCGTCTTCAAAGGCAGCCCCTTTAGTAGACTTCTGCTGTCCAATGCTTTCTAGATGGGGGGAGCGAGGAATGATTTCAGGAATGAGTTCCTGTGGAACGCTTTGCCACAGGAGGTGGTGATGGCATCTGGCCTATATGCCTTTAAGAGGGGATTGGACGGATTTCTGGAAGAAAAGTCCATCGTGGCTATAGGCAATGATGGGTCGTAACCTCCTTAAATTAGTAGTAGGCTACTTCAAAGTACCAGGTGCAAGGGTGTGGCAACAGGATGCAAGCATCTTGTTGTCTTGTGTGCAACCTGAGGCACCTGGTGGGCCGCTGTGAGATACAGGAAGCTGGACTAGACGGGCCTGTGGCCTGATCCAGCAGGGCTCTTCTTATGTTCTTATGTTCTCATGATTGCATATAAATGCAGATGCTTCATAAGCATTGTGCGAGAACAAGAGAGAAAATCTGAATCCAGCATAGGCTATAAATGGCTATGGAAACAGAGGAGAATGCTGGGAAGGGTGCTCTTTGTGTTGGGCCTGATCAACTGGCTATCTTTCATGCAGTAATAATATTTGCAACCAATCCGGGAGGGGAAAAAAATGAGAACCAACCTCCACTGAGCCAGGGCGAGGCCCATCCCAAACTTGGTGCTCTTTGTTCAGCAAAACAAGCCAGCTCCCTTGAACAAAGGCAAATGAATGCAGGTTAAATAATCAGGCAGGGACATGGTAGGAGATGGGAGAGAACTCATTAAAACTCATTAAAATGACAATAGAACTCATTAAAATGACAATAAGGAAAGCTGGGAGGTTTACTGCACAAAATTATTCCTCTGATTCATATTATCGTGAGAGAGGCGTGAAGCTAAACCAGAAATCAACACTTGCACAGAGCTGTCTTAGGCCATTCAGGGTCCAGTCCTGTTCTCGGTAGCGCCAGCAGTATGCTCAGAGTGTCACAAAAATGCCGTAAAGAACGTTTGCTGCACTTGGAGAACAAAGGAGCACCTGGCGCTGGGTTTCTTATTTCTAGAGGAAAAGTCCATCATGGGCTATAGTGCAACCTCCTTACATTCGTAGTAGGCTACTTCAGAATGCCAGGTGCAAGGGAGTGGCCACAGCATGCAGGCATCTTGTTGTCTTGTGTTCTCCCTGAGGCATCTGGTGGGCCACTGTGAGATACAGGAAGCTGGACCAGAAGAGCCTTTGGCCTGATCCAGCAGGGCTCTTCTTATGGTCTTAAGCCCAGATTGAGTTGCAAGTTGTTATAGCTCCCTCCCAGAGACAGGATAGCAAATTCTGATTTATTTACTTCATGTTTCCCTCAGAATTTTACCTCAGAAATTTACCTCAGAATGCCAGGTGCAAGGGAGTGGCAACAGGATCTTGTCTCATGTGCTCCCTGAGGTATTTGGTGGGCCACTGTGAGAGACAGGAAGCTGGACTAGATGGGCCTTTGGCCTGATCTAGCAGGACTCTTCTTATGAGGGACCTCAGTAAGACTTGCAACAAGCTAAAGCACTGTAGCACAGTGGTGAAAAATTCTTCTAGTGCATCCTATTCCAACAAAGACAATTTGTCCCGCCATCTACGTCCTAGATGTTGGGAAGGGCATGGCAGGGAGAACTGTCACTCCATGATGCATGAGTCTAAATCTTCTCGATCCATCTTCCCAGGCTCCTTATTCAATAGGTACCCAGCTTGAATTCATCTTGTCAGATTTAAGACGAAAAATTGAATTAAAAAGATCATGAGTCAGAACATGGATACAGATTGTCATGTGTTTTCCCAAACCTAATCATAACCTGATACAGCAGCAAAATGAATTTTTAATTTGAAAAATCTCAGGAGAAGTAAAAAATGGAACAAGAAAGAAATCAAGGGATTAGGAACGGAGTCAGGGTCAACCAGGTTGAACAACGGCCAAGGACCTAACCAGTTCAATCCTTGAATCCTCAATACCTGTGGCAGCATGGACTGGCACCATCAGAGTTAGTCAGAAGGTGCCATGCGACACCCCATATAGAGGTTTGCTCTGGGGCTGAAGGCAGAAAGCTGGTTCTGTGCATGTGATTTCTTGTCCAAGGAGGAAGGTTTGGAATAGAAGAATTGGCTCTCCCTGTTCCCAGGGAGTCGTCTATGCTCCCTGTCCTAACCTGCGCAGTGTCTTGTCTAGTGGATGTTGCTGGCAGTGTTCTGCATTTTTCAGATTGTGAGCCCTTTTGGAACAGGGAACCATTTAACTTTGTTATTATTTGCCTGTCAACCCCTTTGTGAACTTGGTGTTGAAAAATGATATATAAATACTGTTGGTTGGTTGGTTGGTTGGTTGGTTGGTTGGTTGGTTGGTTGGTTGGTTGGTTGGTTGGTTG
>JAJKFI010000024.1:12145859-12161970 GCA_029204185.1 Lerista edwardsae
TTGGTTGGTTGGTTGGTTGGTTGGTTGGTTGGTTGGTTGGTTGGTTGATTGATTGTTGATAATAAGCAATGTGACTTCATAAAGCCGGGGTGTAGGTCCCTTTACGACCACTTGCATTTTGACTACAAAATGAACATTTCGAATTTTGGATACCTATGCACAGGGGCGGACCTTGTGAAAATGGCGCCCGGGGCACCCAATAGAAGCGCGCCCCCACGGAAGCCCAGGTCTACCCACCAGAAGCAGCTGGGGGTAGACCTGGGCTCCGTGGAGCCCAGATCTACCCATTAGGAACGGTCGTGGGTAGACCTGGGCTCCCTAGGGAAGCAGCTTTAGAAACAACAGCAGAGCCCAGATCTACCCATTAGGACCAGCCACGGGTAGACCGGTACTCCACAGGTCAGGAAGGCATCCATAGTGCAGACCTTCCCCCACCTATTTGCTTCCAATTTGCCTATATAACAGGGGGGAGGCACATGCTAATCTCCCATGCAAATTGGAAGCATTGCATGATGGTATCTGCTCACATGTGGCTTTTTCAGACACTGACTCAGATTTTTGAAAGTGGAGACATAGGGATTTCAAACTGAAGTCAGCAAACGTTAAGAACCAACTACAAAAAAAAAAAAAAACTAAGGCTCAGCTCACCGTGACCTTAAAAGTTATGCCTTGGCACTGGCTGCCATGGCACTGGAACAATTCTTTGAATAGGTGGGGGAAGGTCTATGCTATGGATGCCTTCCTGACCTGTGGCTGGTCCTACTGGGTAGATCTGGGCTCTGCTGTTGTTTCTAAAGCTGCTTCCCTATAGGGAGCCCAGGTCTACCTGCAGCCATTTCTAATGGGTAGATTGGGGCTCCGCGGGGCCCTGGTCTACCTGCGGCTGTTCCTAATGGGTAGATCGGGGCTCCATGGGGCCCTGGTCTACCCGTGGCCGTTCCTAATGGGAAGATTGGGGCTCTGCAGAGCCCTGGTCTACCCATGACTGTTCTTAATGGGAATATCGGGGCTCTGCGGGGCCCTGGTCTACCCACGCAATGTTGTGGGGGCCACTGGTGCCCCCTTAGACAGCCACAAGATGGCGCCCAGGGCTCATGCCCCCCCTGCCCCCCCCAGATCCACCACTGCCTACGCACTCATGACTCAGAAAGTAGCCTTCCCATTCAACTAGTTCAATGCTTCTGCTTTTCCGTGCTGCAGAACAATGCAAGGCCATTTGGGACCTGCCTTTGCATTCTTACCACCTCCGGAATGTGACAAGATTAAAGCCACAAGCTCTTTGTTGACACACCTGAGGGTGCAATTCTAACCTAGAGTTAGGCCGGCACAGGCAGGCCAGCAAAGTTTGGCTGGCACAAGGGCCACTGTAAAGCGCATTTGGACCACTCTCAGAATCAGGGAGGATAGTGCACGTCTGTGTGCTGGCCTCTGACTCTGAGAGTGGTCCAAATGTACTTTACCGTGTCCCTTGTGCCGGCCAAACTTTGCTGGCCTACCTGTGCCAGCCTAACTCCAGGTTAGGATTGTGCCCTAAATGTTGACTTTAGCTCAGGATCCAGTAGAGCAGCTTGCTCCTTTGAGACTGCATTGAGAGTACAGGTCCCAGAAGTCCCTCTGCTGAAATGATGCTCAGCACCTTCTGCCCTGAGGCTCTTGGCACCTATACTGTCAATGCAGCCCTGGCCTGCCTCTGCCAGTGCCTTCCCCTCCCCAAAGCAGGTGTTTCAAGGTGCTGGGCAAAGGAAGATGGCAGAGGCAGCTTCGAGTGCCCAATCATCACTGCACCCACGACTGCTTCCAGATGCCCCCATTCCTGTCTTAAGACTCTTAAGGCTGCTTGGGAAAGAGGGGAAGGGGACAGCAGCCAAGGCAATGAACACAGGGCTCCTTGCAAAGGATGCAAAGATTATGTCACTTGCAAACTCCAGGGAGTCAGGCACAGGAAAAGGAGCGCCAAGGGACACGCCTGAGCTTTGCCTTTAAGCGTAAGAAAAAGATGGAATACCAGATGGGCAGAAGATTTAGTCGAGAGGGTTAATGCCTCCGTTTGCCTGAAGATAAGAGCTGAAGATCTGAAGGTCACCAGTTCGGGACAGACGGAAGTCTCTGTGAGCGGCAGACCTCGTTAATTGCGGCGGATTAACAGCTGAGCTTCGGCTGCCTTGTGTGAGGGGGAGTTGTGCCGAAGTCAGCCGCTTCTCTGGTGGGAGCAGGGAAGCCGCTTATCAGCCAGCAAGAAGGCAAACGGGTGGCCAGAAAGAAGGACTAAATCCAGAAAGATCCATCTGTATGTGTGTAGTTCTTGAAAGATAGAACATTTCTGTATAAATTGTAAAAACCTTCGGGTTTCTGAATAAAGTCTGCCTATGTAAACCGCCTTGAGTTATAGTCATTAGAGAAATCTGGTGACCTAAGAAAGGCGGTATATAAATCCAAGTATTATTATTATTATTATTATTATTATTATTATTATTACTACTACTACTACTACTACTACTACTACTACCTTTCTGCATGTCCTAGCAAAAGGAGGAGAAATGAAATATGTGCACACTGAGAGCGCAATCCTAACTTGCACTGGAACAACAAGGCCTGCAGGCCTGTGCTGTGTTCAACGCATGTTGGGAGTGCTCAGGAGCCTCCCCAGGGCAAGGGCACGTTCATGCCCTTGCTCCCAGGTAGGCGGCAGCAGCCCCGATGGGCTTGCTCGGATCTGCGCCTGCTGTTTTGCCGCAAGCCAAATTGGGGCTGTGTGGCCTGGGGACAGAGGCTGCATCCCAACTCCACCCCCCTCCCCAAGTCGGCACACCTCCCGGCCCACCCAACCCCTGCTGAGTTCCTCTCTCCCTCCCGCCCCCCACTCGCCCAGAACCACTCTTGCATCAACCAAACTCAGCTTGCGCAGGAGTAGCACAGCGCGGCCTTCAGCTGGTGCCCTTGGGCCAATGCTGCTGCTAGCGTCAGCCCAACAGTACTATACTAGCACTGACACAAGGGTGCCAGTCGGGGCTCTCGTGCCAGCCCTGCTACTGTTGGGCCAAAGCTAGCATTGGCCAAACGATGGATGTAGCACTGAGCCCTAAACTGCATGAGAGTGTTGCCCATTGAGTTACACCTGTATTTGATGACCATAAACGTACAGTCAGTCATTATCCACCAGGGTTAAGGTTCCTTGAAATCCCCATGGATAGCCAATTCGCAGAAAACAAATAATTCATCCTATGGGATCCATGGGGCAAGGCGTACCTTATCTGCCATCAGAGGAATCCATCAGAGACCCTCAGGAAGGCAGCAGAGTGCAGCAGGAAGTGCCCAAAGATCTCCGAATGCTGCAGAGCCCTTCCAGGGATCTTCAAAATGGCACCTGCAACCAGCATGGGCCCCTTAAACGTGGCTGGTGGAAGCTTCTGCCAGCTGTTAAAGGGGTCATTGCTGGTCACAGGTGCCACTCTGAATGTCTCTGCAGCCTTTGGAAGGTCTCTGCGTAGTGGATAATGAGGACAGAGGTGCAGATAACGAGGAACATAGCAATTCTGCCCCTCACAGATTATCAAGGTCACATATAAAGAGGATTGATGGTACTTTCTAATAATTTGCTTCAGGTTATAGATTATCCAACGTTCTGCCTTCAAGGAACCATTTCTGCTGGGGCTAACCCGGGGACAAAGTGACAAATGTCCCTTTACCCGACCTCCAGCAGCCAAAACTCCCCCACGGGATGCAATGGAGTCTGCATCAGTACCACTGCATCACCGCACGGGGATTTAGATAATATTGGGCTGTTAGGTCATCACACTGAGAATGAAACTTTAATCAGCAGTCGCTGTCAACTCTTCCCTCTCCTATTTATATAAAAAAAGCTGGGCCTATTAGCTTGCTGCAGATAAACGGGCTCCTCGTGGAATGTAGCCTGATAGCATCATGTGCTTTCTGATCAAGGCAAGGAAGAAGCTAATCACAGCTGGCACAGTGCTGCTGTAGGAGACGGAAGGATGTCTGTTCAATTTCACTGTTTGCCTTCGCTACTGTGCGGGCACACACGCACACACGCACGCACCAGAGGCTTGGTTGGCTTTGTAATTCACTCAGGTAGGGGACTTCCACCTACTGAATCATTAACTTCAATTTCTGCAGGTCTGGTACTGATACTGGGATCATTTGGGAATGATCCCTGGGGGCCTCTTAATTCTATATTAACAGCCTGGTCTCAGAGAGGTGTATTATTACTATTAGGGAGAGGAGATTGAGGGCGCAATCCTAACCTGGAGTTAGGCCGGCACAGTTTGACCAGCAAAGTTTGGCTGGCACAAGCAATCAATCAATCAATCAACAGGTACTTATATACCGCTTTTCAACACGAAGTTCACAAAGCGGTTTACAGGCAAATAGCAATAATAATAAAATTAAATGGCTCCCTGTCCCAAAGGGCTCACAATCTAAAAAAAAAAAGGGGAAACCACTAGCAACAGCCACTAGAAAGACTGCGCAGGGGTGAAGAGGGACAACACCGTAAAGCACGTTTGGACCACTCTCGGAGTCAGGGAGGATGGCTCACGTCTGTGTGCTGGCCTCTCTGACTCCAAGAGTGGTCCAAACATACTTTACTGTGTCCCTTGTGCCAGCCAAACTTTGCTGGCCTGTGCCGGCCTTACTCCAGGTTAGGATTGTGCTCTGAGGCTACAATCCTATACATGCTTTCCTGGGAGTAAGCTCCATTGAACATAATGGAGCTTACTGCTGAGTAGAGGTGCACAGGATTACACTGTAAAATGTACCACTACTTTGAAGGCCCTAAGTTGGCAGTGCCTATACGAACATAGCATTGTAATGGGCTTAGTTGACTGACAGGCCTATCCAATATAGAGGTCCATTCAGGAGAAAGCTCCATTGAGTTGAATGGGGTCCATTCAGTGTTGTCATCCAGGCGGAACGGCCCGGAACCCTGTTCCGCTAGTTCCGCGGAGGTCCCAGGCCGCTCCGCTGCCTCGGAGGATGGGCGAGCTGCTGCTGGGCCCGCCCTCCCTCGCGTTCGGAATCGCTCAAAAATGGAGCGATTCCGGCGCAGTGAGGCTTGGGAGGGCGTGGCAGCCCTCCGCCATAGGGGCGGAGGGCTGTCAATCATCCGAGCGTTCCGGTAGTTGGCGCGCTCGGATGACATCACTGGGTCCATTCCCTTAGTCACTGCTAGTGAGAATTGCAGGAGAGTGTGTGAGAAGGTCAGCCAGCATAAGAACGGAGTATGACCCTGAAAAGCGTTCAAAATTGACTTACTTGTGAAGCTCAGTGGTACGCAGCCAGAGGAAAGAACCACACTGTGAGGGCTGCATCTGGGACTGAGGATTCGGTGAATCACGGAATACTGCATGTTTGTAAAGAAAAAACCACACAATTGAAAAATAGTGGTTTGGACTAGCCTGCCCATGTGAGCCACCTTGGGAATTTGCTTCAGAATGGGAAAGCTAGGGTATAAATTTTTCAAATAAATAAATAGAAATTATGAACCCCCCAATTTGAGGCACACTCAAATATGTGAACCCCAATCTCCACTTACAGTCTGAAGCAACACATTTCAAACCCAGGTTTGCCATCTCAACTGCTGTTTGTGAGAAATGCACCCCAAAAGAATCTGCATGATGTAACACTCTCAGAAGTGGCCCAGATCACCAGATCACTTTGTCTCCAATTTGTTGTAATTAAAAGCATCTCGACAGCAGAGGGCCTCGGTAAACAAGCGAAGCTCTGCAGCACAGCCTTCAATTTTGTAAGCAGGCCTCCTAAGAACACCCAAATCCCTTTTCCTGTAAGGAAAACCTTTCCATCCCAATTGAACAGAAGCCTAGGCAGTAAAGCAACTCAAGGCTCGAAGTGTGTTTGGATATTGACAAATCCAGTTCCGCTTTTCAACAAATCCCATGACTTTCGTCCAGGAACTGACGTTGGGTCATAACACTGGTATATAATGAATGCATTCACCCACCAAAGAACACCAGCTGTTTAAGCAACAAAAAAGCACGGAGCTTGTCGAGTGTCCTTTACTGAAATAGCAATCGCTGGTGCTGAAATAGCAAAGAGACTGAGATCTGTTCAAAGGCATCGCCATCTAACAAGCACCCATAGGAAGCCATCAAGGTGACCCCAATATGCTTTGCCGTGCAAAGGGACTAGGACAATTTTGCTTTGAAGGGACTAGGACAATTTCCCCAGCCCAATTCAGGGCACAATCCTAACCTAAGTTAGGCCGCCACGCTTAGGCCAGCACAGTATGGCCGGCACGAGGGACACTGTAAAGTATGTTTGGATCACTCTCAGAGTCAGAGGGGCCACCACTCTGACCATGTGTGCCGTCCTCCCTGATTCCGAGAGTGGTCCAAACATGCTTCATGGTGGCTCTGGTGGTGCCAGTGATGTCATGCAGGGGGAACGCGGGGGAACTCAGTTCCACTAGTTAAAATTAGGGCTGACTCTGCCCACTTCACTCTCCCTCCTTCCACTTCCTCTGCAAAGAGCTTTTCTTCTTGGTTGGCCAGCACTCAGAGGGTTAAAGGGAGCGACTCCGGATTCCTAGGGGGGGCGAAGGCAGTGATGTCATTCAGGGGGAATGGACCAGAATGGGCATTCCAGATCCAGATCCTCCGTGGCTGGTTCCGGGTTCACGACAAGTGCCAATCAAAAGTGAGTTCCTGTTCCTAATCATTTGAATGACACCACTGGGTGGTGCCTAACTGTGCCGGCCTAACTCCAGGTTAGGATTGCGCTCTATCATTTGCAAATCAGCCACAAAATTGTTTTTAACCCAAGGAATTCTAAAGCAGCAGAACATTGCCACAAGATGCAGTTTCCTCTGCTAGTATAGCATGATGTAAGAAAAGCCTTAGAAGACAGAAAGGTGTAGGCATTCACAGGGTCATCAAGGGTAACCCTTTAACCACCACCATGCCATCCCACCCCCGGCTGCGAGGATCCTTTGCCAATCAATCTCTTCCCTTCATCCTGCCCTCCTTGCCACTACACCCATCCTCATCCCTTCACCCTCTGTTGCTCCTGGACTTTATGGCTTTGTGCAGCATTACAGAATTCAAGAAATCAGCAGATGTGCAGCACCACGGCTCAGAGATATGCACACGTCTTTCAGAGGGTAGCTTCACCACTCGAAAGATACAGATGGAGTTTGGTTCAAAAGATAAGCTGAGATCAGAGTTTTGTTGTTCACGGCATTAGTATTGCCCTGGATTTTCCAGACAGCTGGTGACAATAAATAGTCTCTGGTTACACATTTGTGTCTCAGCGTGTTCTGTTTCTACAACATAATCATCACCCCAGTGGTGTTGAAAAGACAAAGTCTCTCCTGTCAGCTGCTGCAGCTGAAGTTCCTTCTCCAAAGCACTGAAGCTGCCTGGTGGATTCAAAAAAGATGGAAAATGAAAACTGGCTCTAAAATGTTTATGCATTCCCAGTTGCTTCATCTGGCCCTTTTATACGACAAGCAATTGAGCCTGAGCCATCCTTTGACAAGTGTGTCTGGATGGAAAGCACCAATTGCAGCCAGCATTTGCATGGAGACTCTCAAGAAAGGGAATGACGGTGCTTAAATCAGAAGAGTAGCTAAGGGGGTGCAGAGGGTGTAATTGCACCTGGCAACAAACTTTAGAGGGGCAACAAGCTGAGTTTGACACTAGTGACCAAAATTGTAAAGCATTGGTAATTACAAATATTACCATATATCATTGGAAAGGTAATTTCATGCAGAATGCAATGGAAAAGAAAAACAGAGTGTAATATCTTTACTCTATAAAAAGTTGTGGCCAAAACCCCAGAAAACAAAAATACAACTGCCATGAAAGAAGGTGGTTAAAATCTCCTTTTTTAGGAATAATACTGTCATGTTATATATCAGCGTTAATCAAACTGTAGGTCAGGACCCACTTGGTTGAAAACACAATTTTAAGAAATCTCTCCCTTGAAAATTCAACTGTTAACACCCACAAAAGGAATATAACAAGACCAGTGATGTCATCCAGCAGGAATGCACCGGAACGGCCGTTCCTGAACCTAATCAGGGCTGGCTCCGCCCACTCGCCGCCATTCGTTGCCGGCTCCGTGATGGACGCGGCGCAGAAGGCGGTGGAACCAAAGGAATGGCAGTGAAACCAAAAGGATGGGCTGTGGGGTGCGGCCGGGACGCTTTGAATGGTCCTGACACGTGCCAGTCAAAGGTGAGTCCCGGTCACCGTTTCGGTTCTTGGATCCATTAAATCCCACCACTGAACAAGACTAAGGTCTGCAGTTTTCAAGATGGCTGCTGCCAGTTCTCCACGACCTGATGTCAGGTAGGTCGTGGAGAGCTGGCAGCAGCCATCTTGGAAACTGCAGACCTTAGTCTTGTTATATTCCTTTTGTGAGTGTTAACAGTTGAATTTTAAAGGGAGAGATTTCTTAAAATTATGTTTTCAAGTCAGTGCTTTTACAACATATTTTGTCCTAATCTTGCTTTCCGTCAGGGATGTTTCATGGTTGTACAATTGCTGCAGTCCAAGAATGCCAGTTGCATTTCAGGAGTGTCATTTTATTATGTCACACTTCCTGCTTGATTATGACACTTCTGTGGCCAGAATATAGCAAGAGTATAGCTTCCAAGATGGCTGCTCCCAACTTTCTGCGATCCACATGACATCAGGCCATGACCCACCAAGTTTGAGAAATACTGTACTAGAAGCAAAGCCAAGGAACCCACAAGCCAGAACTGACATCATAAGACATGAAGACCATAGAAAAGACCATAGAGGTCAGTGTGTCATGAGAAAAAAAACATGGAGAACTGCTGTTCTGGCAAGACAAAGTTGAAGGAGATGTTTCATTAGATGCCTTCTGTGCTTCTTCATAAATAGAAGAGCATTGGGGGGGGAATCCCAAATGACTCATCTGTGTGTGGGGAGGTGGAGAAGAGTGAATGCCCCCTTGCCTCTCACTGTGGGGTTGACCTGGATCAGGCCCCCACATCACATGAAATATTTTTGTTTAAAAAGCAAGCACAAAACTCAACCTTGAGTCACCTTGAATCCAGATGAGAAACAGTCTTAAGGGCTGTGGTGCAATAGCTTGTACGATTAATCAAGGAAGACTGCAGTGGTGTGAGTGCTTAGCTGGAGTAAGCCCCAGGGAACACAGGGCGGCTTATTTCTGAGTAAGCACACAGGATTGCACTGTAAGATTATTTTGATCGTACAACTGTTAGCCTTCATTTTTATTCTTTTCCTCACGAGCAAATCTGTGGACAAACTTGTCAACGTCTAGAAAATTGCATTTGGAAAGGGGCTTCAAGAAGGGATGAAAAAGTATTCTGGGGACAGCCATCCTGGGATGAAGACACAAAAAATATAGTTGGATGCATTAATACAGTGATTTCCAATCTTTGTTTGCACTGGGTTCCCTTTTTAGGTACAACAACCTATTGGGATCCCCCTCCCCAAAAACCTAGGGCCCAAAGTGATGTCATTAAACAGGAAGTGATGTTTTTTTAAATAAATCACACTTTCTGAAAGTCAAAAGAACTCCACATCCTTTTTGGAATGTTCTGAGTGCTTTATATTTAAGGATGCAATCCTACCCAGTGCCGGAATGGCAAGGCCAGCCGGCCAGCGCCATATTCAACACTGGGTTGGGGAGGCTCCAGCCTCCCCTGTGCACTCCTCGGATCTGCACCCACTAAAGATCCGAGGAGACCGTGTGGCCCGAATCGGGGCTGAATCTGAGGCCCACCCATGTCCCGCCCTCATTCCGCCCTCCTCCCGCCAATCCCCGAGGCGCACTGTCATGGCACCTCCCTTGCGCCGGCCGGCTTCAGCGCTACGCAGGTGCTACAGCACCTCTGTGGCCTTACTGCCGATGCGGGACAGCCAATATCTAACCCCGTTGTGCTGACACTGCGCGCACTGTAGGATTGCGCTGTCAGTGATGTTTGAATGTTGACTGAATTTTGACTGAATCAGTGACTGATTCAGCACTGAGAGCAACATTGCACAGAACGCTTCTCTATGACATTGCTGATCAAGGTGGTAAAGCCAAATTTTAGATCCGAGTATTTACATTCCTCTTCCAAGTGTGCTGAGACTTAGCGTGCAATCCTAACCAGGAGTTAGGCCGGCACAGTTAGCTACCAAGGTTTGGCTGGCACAAAAGCCACCGTAAAGTGAGTTTGGACCACTCTTGGGAGTCAGGGAGGATGGTGCATGTCTGTGTGCTGGCCTCTCTGACTCCAAGAGTGGTCCAAATGTACTTTACGGTGTCCCTTGTGCCAGCCAAACTTTGCTGGCCTAACTGTGCCGGCCTAACTCCAGATTACGATTGCACTCTCAGGGTGCAGGTTAGGATAGCGCCCTCACCTAGGCATGCACACGGAAGTCATAATATACTCGCTCAAAAAAAGACCTGAGAGAGACTTCATCACACACAAACAGACCAAAATGACCCCACAGCAAAACTAATTTCCCTCCCAGTCACAAACATTGAGGAAGTGGCAGCTGAAAATGAAGCTTCCAAGTTGGTGGTGCCCATTTTTTTATGATGGCTGCCCCAAGATCTTCTTCAGCCCCTGAAAATCAGTTCATGACCCCCTTGTGGGTCCCAGCCCCCAGGTTAGGAACCACTTCATTTATAGCATGAATAATTGCATGGTGCATAACTAGGGGTGGTTTTTCTGGCTGATATTTTTTTCCAAAATTTCTTGATTAAAATAGCAAATTGTGGTGGTGTGTGTTTTTATCCAAATTTTATTGCAAATTGTATGAACAGCACAATAAATAAGGGTGAATGGCCCTACAAAGGCAAGCAATCACTGGCACACACACACCCCAGCCTGAAATAACCTGCTCAAAAATTCCCAAGATGCACTTTGGTTGCTGCTTGGAGTGTCAAGAAACTGCTTACTTACTACTTCCACATTCCAGTAAAGTAGCCCCAGTGTGCACTGTGAACGATGAACATGCATGTTCATGCAAGTTTAAGTGAACTTCCTCCTGTTTCTGCCACTCCTCCTCCTGATCCCTTACTGAAAACTATTTGTAGATTCCTCAAAACCAACCCTATGCATGACTATCAGCAGGGGCTCCACAAGTACCCAGTCGCACATTTCCCACCACTCTTTTCTGTATCCTTGAAAACCACCAGAAGTGGCTGTCTCCTGCAAGTCAGCAGATTTTCCACTACACCTTAATTGCATTCCCTTGTCTTTCTCCCCAAACTAAATATAGCCGTATTTACAGTCAGATGTCAAAGATTAATTGCATTTGCAGAATAGAAGAAAACCTGCAAACAACTTCAAAGGTTGCCAGAAGAAAAGACACTACAGAGTTTCCCTCCTGTGTATGTCATCAGTCAAGCAAGCCATTTGCAATTCCTTGGAGCAACACCAATTAAAGGGATAAAACATGACTTTAAAAAAAAAAAAGATAGATTCACCAATAAAGGCAAAGAAAAATCTCTCCTCTGAGTGCTGGAAGACTCATAAATTGGGAGATCCATGATGCTATCTCCTCAAATTTTTCATGTTATTTTAAGTTAAAAGCGGGCAGAATGGGTCCAATTTAGACCAGAGTGGCAGCTCTAGAGACAAATGGGTTACCTCTTACTTCAAATGAGGGGTTAGCTACTCAGGGCGCAATCCTAACCTGGAGTTAAGCAAGAACAGTTAGGCCAGTAGAGTTTGGCCAGCACAAGGGACACAGTAAAATATGTCTGGACCACTCTCGGAGTTAGAAAGGCCAGCACACAGACATGCACCATCCTCCCTGACTCCGAGAGTGGTCTAAAAGCATTTTACAGTGGCCCTTGTGCCAGCCAAACTTTGCTGGCCTAACTGTACCAGCCTAACTCCAGATTAGGATTGCACTCTCAGAAACCTCCACCTTGTGGAAAAAATAAGGACATGATACAAGGACCTGTATTTCTTTTTACTGGGAGCTTTTAGAAGCCAAGAAAGGAGAATGCCTGCATTCCGTTGCCACTCCCCTCTGGCATTCTGAGGTAAACACACTGGTGGCTAGTCAAGATTCTCCACAGCATTTCTCTTTGACAGCCACCAGAACCAGATGCTCTTCTTCAGACATGTACTCATAGTATAGGAACAGAGGAACAGCCCCGCTGGATCACCAAGGGCCCATCTCGTCCAGCTTCCTGTATCTCACAGTGGCCCACCAAATGCCTCAGGGAGCACTCAAGACAACAGGCAGCCTGCATCCTGTTGCCACTCCCTTGCCAGGTCAGAAGTCACGGGCAGTTTCTGCAATCACCAAAATATGATGAGGTCCTCCTGGTCCTGAAATCCACAGTGTACGTCCTTGACCATTGACCTGTTCTGAATGGGGGGGAGGTGCATTCATTCCCTTTGCAGGAGCAGGTGCATAGCTTGGGAGCTGTCCTACAGCTACTCCTGGATTGCCACGTGGAGACTATCATCAGGACAGTGGCACAGCTAAACCATTTGCTACCCGGTGCAAAGAAGATTTTGTAGCCTTCTCCCACAACGCCGTCCCTTCTGTAGCCTCTTGTAGCCCCTTTTGTTCTGAGTCACACAGATTGATTCATCCCAAAGGAGTTCCAGACTGTTGCCTCCCTCCCAGAAGCATGTAGCCCAGTGCTGCTATTTGCTGCTGTACTTATGTAGCTATGCCATTGGATCAACGGAGATTTTGCTCAGCTTTAAGGGCTGCACAGCTTGCCTTATTTTTTTTTGAAAGAACCTCAAATGCTTAAGCCTTCGCTTTTCTCCGCAAGAACAACAACCTGGGAGGCTGTCACTCAGTGAATGATTATCTGCTTTTCACAGCGAAAGGCCCAGGTGTAATTTCCAGGTGGGGCAGTGAAAAATTCCTCTGTGGAATGTCGGAAAGCGACTGCTAGTCAGGATCAACAATACTGAGCTAGACAAACCAACAGCCTGACTCAGCATCAAGCATCATCCTAACCTTCGTTGTTCGGAAGAAAAATGTTCATTCGACAAACTTGTAGGGTGGGGCACCAAACCTGCTAGTTGACCTTAGGATCAAGAAAGTCCCTGTCCAGGCCACCCCATCCTAAGGTATGCTTCTTGGGGTACAATCCTAACCTGGAGTTAGACCGGCACAGTTATGCCAGCAGTTTGGCTAGCACAAGGGCCACTGCAAAGCGCGTCTGGACCACTCTCGGAGTCAGGGAGGATGGAGTCAGATGTCCTGGCCTCTCTGACTCCAAGCGTGGTCCAAACATCCTTTAATGTGTCCCTTGTGCCATTCACACTTTGCTGGCCTAACTGTGCCAGTCTAACTTCAGGTTAGGATAGCACTCTTGGTCGCATTATGGTATGGGAGTATGAAGGAAAGTCAGGAGCTGGTTTTTACAGAGATCAATAGGAAACTCTCACTTGAA
Organism: Lerista edwardsae; assembly: GCA_029204185.1. NCBI lineage: Eukaryota > Metazoa > Chordata > Lepidosauria > Squamata > Scincidae > Lerista > Lerista edwardsae. The sequence continues at coordinate 12,159,258 of JAJKFI010000024.1, forward strand.
CACAGGGTTTGATTCCACAAAAGTCTTCCTAACAAAGAAGTGTGTCCATGTAGTTCCACTTCTTATTTGCTTACACATTCAAGGTGCCATTTGGAGGAGGAAAAGCATTCAAGCTGTAAGAAACTGCCCCTGGTTACTTGGGGGCTCTTGATTTGACACTTATCAGAATGTTATCAGAATGACTGAGGTATGTTTCTTGGGGAACAATTCTAACCTGGAGTTAGGCTGGCACAATTAGGCCAACAAAGTTTGGCTGGTGCAAGGGCGACCATAAAGCACATTTGGACCACTCTCTGATTCAGGGAGGATGGTTCATGTCTGTGTGCTGCAGAGGCAGATCTAAGGGCGGGCAGAGCTCTACGTTTTGCAAGAAGCCTTACCTTGCAGTGGAAATCACTCCTCTCCTGCACCGTTTTAGCCAATCCTCACAGGGAAAAGCAACATCTTGGCGTTGCTTACTGGCTCCAGCAGCAAGGGAGAGGAGGGATTTACATGACAGGGTAAGGCTTCTTGCAAAACTTAGAGCTTTGCCCTCCCTGTAGATCCGCCTCTGGTGTGCTGGCCTCCCCGACTCCGAGTGGTCCAAATATACATTACAGTGGCCCTTGTGTTGGCCAAACTGTGCTGGCCTAACTCCAGATTAGGATTGTGCTCTTGGTTAATTGGGTGCTCTTGATTTGAAACCATTAAGAGGCACAGAGGTGGTTTGAACAGACACCCTGAGTTGCAGAGGTCATGAAACGCACTGCAGAGAACCATCAAGAAGGCAGGCTGCTGTTATCGAAACCAATCTACATCTTTGCCAGACCGTTTTTCCCACACCCCTCTGAGCTGAGGTTTTCTTCTATTTATGCCGCGTGCATTACTGCAGACGTGAGCTATATATAGCTTTGTGGCTGGGATACCCCTGCTATTATGCTGGGATTTATGATCGCCCATGAAAAGTTAATTCATCTTCAACTATGCTTAGAGAGGTGGAAGGCAACTTCTGAATAATGCATGGCTGTGTGCTCATCTCAGCCTTCCCGAAGCCATAGAGTCAGAGAATAACATCAAGCCACGAACAGCTGGGGGTCCCGCTTGGTGAGTAAGGCCGTTTCAAGGTTACGCAAGACATCTGCTTTGCTACAATCCAGAACCACTCCCCTGGCTGTTTTTAGAAACAGAAGACAAGGGAAGGCAGCACTATGCACCGCCGAGAAGGTAACCAGAGAGGCCTCCAACTGATGCCAGTTGACGTTTCCTTGTACTGAGCAACCGACCAAAGCATCTTGAAAGCCATCGACGACATGGCCAGCTAAATGATATACATGGCTTCACCAAGCTGAGAGCTCCATCCTAACCTGGAGTTAAGCCGGCACAGTTAAGCCAGCCAAGTGTGGCCAGCACAAGGGCCACTGTAAAGTATGTTTCTCCTGCCAACCTAGCAGTTCGAAAGCACCTAAATGCAAGTAGATAAATAGGGACCACTTCGGTGGGAAGGTAACGGCGTTCCGTGCGCTACGGCGTAGTCATGCTGGCCACATGACCACGGAAGCTTGTCCTCGGACAAAACGCTGGCTCTGCAGGCTTTGAAACAGAGATGAGCACCGCCCCCTACAGTCGGTCACGACTAGACCATTCAGTCGTGGGGAAACCTTTACCTTTACTTAAAGTATGTTTGGACCACTCTCGGAGTCACAGAGGCCAACCCATTGGCCTGTCTATTTATAATCTGTGTAGGTTTCTAAATTTGTGCAGGGACCCAGAGAGGACTGTGCTTGCAGCTACCACTTGCGATTAACAGGCACACTGTTGTGAAGCTTCCCCCACCCCCAAAACCAATCCTCAAAATGGCTTTTCACACAAACGGGGGGGGGGGAGCTGCAAGAGGAAGGGTGTAGCTGTAAAGCACCTTCTTGAAGCCTTTTGGATCCCTACTACTGTGTGTGTGTCAGTGGCATTCCTACGGGGGGGGGAATGCTAAGTGTTGCAGGAACCTCACCTCCTTTGTAACATGGCCCCTCCCCTTTGCCTCCAGAGCCATTCGTGGCTCCGACAACTGGCTCAGAGGTTTTGATCTCTGAGCCGCGAATGTCTCTGGAGGTGAAGGGAAGGGGCCCTGTTATACAGAAGGTCAGGCTCCTGCAACACTTTGCCCCTCCTGTAAGAATGCCACTGGTGTGTGTGTGTGTATGCATGTGTGCACGCACACATTGTGCAGTTCAATCCTAAGCAATGCATCTTAAAATGTTGTGCTGTGTTCAACCCTGGGAATCTACTCCCAAGTAAGTGTGTGCAGGATTGCAGACTAATTGTCTTTAAAAAAAATGACTTTTCATATTACATTGATCACTGCTACTGCAGAATGTTAATAGTGCTGTGTTCTACCTACTCTGAATTCTGATGTTTTCTCTGTGTTTTAAAATCCGCATGATTTTAATGAACCGCATTAGTCTTGCATTCCTTTAACGTTATATGTATTGACATTCACAGCTGACCTTGAACAAAACGTATTTGCCAAAATTCATTGGCCATGCGTATTTTGGTAAATTCTCATTCTGGCAGTCCTTTGAGATTTGCCATTTAGGATCCCAAATGCCACAGACATCAGCTCTGATAAGCTAGATCTCTGTTTGGTGTTCCTGCTAACTTCCTTGCTATTTCATTGCTGCTTGTTATTCGGTGAGAGAGAGAGAGAGAGAGAGAGAGAGAGAGAGAGAGAGAGAGAGAG